>OZ024749.1:24825466-24860466 GCA_964016885.1 Eledone cirrhosa | reverse complement strand
CGCTTCAGAGTTAAGAATAAAGTAAATAAAATACAATACAGAGGTAATAGAAATTAAATAAATACATACACGCATGCAAATACGTACATACCAAGCATACGCGAAAACACTTGCCATAGGTATACAAAACCACCCACACATAAATATGTGTGTGTGTGTGTGTGCGTGTATACAAATAAATAAATAATTAAATAAACGTATATAAATAAATACGTATATAACAAGCGCACACACATAACTACATGTAAATACACTAATGTTCAGAGACGTAAGTCAACCAAAACATGAAGTACACATATACACAAACCCAACATTCGTACGAACCTGCATACTCACACAGACGCAAAACTCCCGTATACACATAACCAAACCATATGTACCAGAATAGATAAAACATTATACGGCATAACATATACAATCAAATATACGTACAAGAAAGTATACGTACCTTCACAAAACATACAGGTAATATATATATACCTATGCAAATAGGTAATGGTATAAACAAAACATATACTTAGCTACCACATCAAGACGTAAAATATCCACGTATAGATCGTACTATCCGTTAGGGTATAACGTGGGTCTGTAATACAGGAAAGTTTTGTGCAATTTATGTTTACAAGCCGAAATTGCCTTAGATTTTTTGTTTAAGATGTGGTCTGTGGCGTAGAGTATTTCCAGGGCCTCAGCGGCGCAGAGGTCACATGGTCTTTTATTCCGTTATACGTTCTAGCCCTAGCTAGGATCTCCCAGTGTAACTTATATTGGGTGTGGTTGTCTTTTAGACTCCAGATATAAGCTGAAAGTGACGTCATATTCCTTTTTAGAGGGTAACGAAAAGAATGGGTATGCATGTAAAGACGGTGCTTGAATCTATTGGCGGTTAACCCTATGTAGGCCCTCCGGGACGTGGGTGTTTCAAGCTTACATTTGTAGACAATGTTACTAGAGAGGCATTTCCCGGATTGTATTTTATTTACTTTATTCTTAACTCTGAAGCGGAGATTCATTCGGTTTCCTAGTTAGAATTTTAGTCGTCGACTTCAGCTATACCATTTACGTGGTTTTGTCTTTGCGTGCAATTGTTCTCAACGCTCCACATACGACGTATTATCTTTGTTTTTTCCGTTCATTCCGAGAGAACGTCTCTATGAACATCCTATGAGAACATTAGTCCACAACTTCTTTTATACCATAAACGTTGTTCTGTCTTTGCGCGTAATCGTTTTTCACCGCTCCTATTAATGACGTATTATATTCGTTTTTTCCCGTTCTTTGCCAGGGAACGTTTCCACGAACCAAAGTATCGTCTTCCTGTCTTCCTCCGGTTGCAACGTTTATTGAAATATTCACTTCTGCGTTTACAGATTGACTTTGTTAGTTTCAGAAGATCCCGTTAAGGGTGAAAGCAGCGATTCTTTGCTTAAACTTTAATCTGTTATTTTAATAAATATATATATATATAGTTATATATATATATATATTTATATATATATTTATATATATATATATATATATGAAAGACGTAAAATAAGAACATTTTAAAAATAAAAAATTAACTTACTTACTAAAATTTTCACTCCGACTAATTAGTTTCTGTAATGTGATAAAGATAGTTACGCAATGTAACCATCAAGAATTCATTACGTCATCAGGAAGTCTATTCTCAACTAAGTTCCCAGGCAATGCGCAGACACTAAGGACTCATATAAAAATAATAATTCGGTGGATGGAACAGCTAGCGGGGACTGAATTCCATAGCACTAAAAAAATTCACTGTCTCTGGTCAAGTGGCAGATTCTAAAGAATCAATCACGTGACACTGAGGCTAGTCGGTAGGAGTGGGATGGTATTATGAGAAGAGCCTACTACCACTACATTGATTTAGCAGTGGATTTGGCAAGTGTGCTCAACAAATAAATAATTTGAAGATAAATATAGATAATTAATATATTTACCAACATATGCGTACAGATGTACACTAATGCTAGCAAATACATAAGTTATGTCATAGTACCTAGGTGGTTCTATGCAGGGGGATGCAGAACAATTATATGAAAGACGTAAAATAAGAAAATTTTAAAAATTAAATATTAACTTACTTACTAAAATTTTCACTCCAACTAATTAGTTTCTGTAATGGGATAAAGATAGTTACGCAATGTAACCATCGAGAATTCATTACGTCATCAGGGAGTCTATTCTCAGCTAAGTTCCCGAGTCCCTAGTGTCCGCGCATTTCCTGGGAACTTAGCTGAGAATAGACTCCCTGATGACGTAATGAATTCTCGATAGTTACATTGCGTAACTATCTTTATCCCATTACAGAAACTAATTAGTTGGAGTGAACATTTTAGTAAGTTAATTTTTTATTTTTAAAACTTTCTTATTTTACGTATTTCATATAATTGTTCTGCATCCCCCTCCATAGAACCTTCTAGGTACTATGACATAACTTATGTATTTGCTAGCATTAGTGTACATCTGTACGCAATATGTTGGTAAATATACTAATTCTATATATATATATATATTTATATATATATATATATATATATATATATATATATATATATATATATATATATATATATATATGTACATATGTTTATATATATATATATATATATATATATATATATATGTGTGTGTGTATACATATGTTTATATATATATATAGTGAAAGAGTGAAGAATAACATGGTCAACAGTACAAAAAGGATTTTATTTACAGTATTAACAATTGTTTCGTTGATCAGTGTGATTCTAAAGGCCTCTAATCCCTCGAAGTTGTGTCACTTGACCTTAAATAGAGTGTATGCCTAATCAAGTCATCGGAATGACCTGCATAGAAATTCGCGTGAACTCGCTAACTAACTAAGGAAACGTATGGTTGAGTCAAACAACGCCATACGTTAAAACTATCCACAATCCAGAGTACTCACAAACTTTTACTGGATTACTTATAACGATAATTTGGTATCCCTTTATATATATATATATATATATATAGGACAAGAAATGTTTCATTCGGGTGAAACCATCAAAATGGAACATTCCTAGTCCTGTAGGAGCTTTTCTATATTAAACATGTATACTCTGCTTTGTATTGCGTACCTTACTTACTGTGGTTCCCGCCGATTGAACCCGGGATGAACGTATATATAAATATATATATATATATATATACATATATATTTATATATATATATATATATATATATATATATATATATATATATATATATATATATATATGGTGGCTGCCAACTCGTTTTCGAGTACGGCCACTACTTTATATCCATGTAGGAGATCCCCTGCCGTTGCGCTGAACGAGTGTGACTTTTTAGTGCAGCCAGCGACTTGAAAACTCTGGTACAAACACTGCACTTGTGACAATTACTGACACATAGTGCTGGGCCCATGGTACCCTGTGATGACAAGTGCACATAGACCTCCAGATATAAAGCAATGCCTGTGCCGTGAAGATTTTATAGTGAGCAAAGGCACTGCACAAAGCCAGTCCCACTGTCTTAACCAAGATGATATTTAGCAAAAAGAAGAACACGTCAACATCATTGGATACCATCAGAGTTGCAGGTGCTATATCAGGGTTTTCCTTCTCCTAGAATTCTGCCTTGACAAAGGCTAAGCGGTCATCTCTCCCAGATATATATATATATATATATACACATGTATACATGCATAGAAATATATGATGCAAAGAGAGATTGAGAGAAAGAATGAAAGAGAGAAATAGGGGAGCAAAATCTAACATAGACACAGATTTTCTGACATGTGCCATAAATGAAGTATTGCGCTCTACAACAAACCTTCACAGTAGGAATTGGAACTCAGTAAATGCTTGTACGGACGTCCATAATCTTAACACCTATGTATCTACGGTATGACCTTTTGCTCCACACCACAAATTTCATACACACACAACCTTTCGTTCCACCAACACTACACCTTTTATACACACCATGATTGACGAATGCTTTCTTGTGTTAGCTTTTACAATGAATGTGCTGGCTATTCGTACGTTTTCCTGCCAATTCCAGCACTCTGACGCCAAAAACATTTTGAATCGGAGCAAATTATATTTACACATGTTCATCTACTGTATAATACATGGAACAGTTTTATAAAACAAGCCTTTTGTTTCAGCGGAGTCTTTGAGATTTATTCCAACAATAAAGAATTAATATTTTATTGCCTTTCAACAAATCTTAGACACAATGCCAATGTCGCTTTTCAAGTCTTTAATATTTTTGGTACCATTCCCAATTTCTTCTCATATCACAAAACAAATTATGGTCATTTTCATTTTCCATACCGTTTCAAGCTCACTACTTAGAAAATCTCTACTTAACCCCCAATTTTTCTCTCCATTTCAACTGAAATCTGATATGATATGGTAAAATTAATCAATCAGTTGATCATGTATTCGATCCATCGCACGCTGTCAATTAGTTTTCCAACGGTTGTCATGTCTGCATGGCAACACTTACCCCTCCCCCTCTCTTCACCTCAATATCATGTTATCATGGCCGTTCTTCATTGCGCTTTCTCTTTGATATTCCTCATACCTTTTTATTTATTTCTTTTACTACCATGCCATACATTTCTTACATATTTCCCAATAAATTTCACTGTGTGTTGAATCACATCGTCCCTTTCAACATGTTTACGACAATTGTCAAAACAACACAGTTGCCTTCCTTCCTTGTCTGTTTTTATATCTGCTCCTAATTTATTCCCATATGGTTAGGCATTCTATTTCTTGAGATACTTTTATTTGTTAGTTTACGTTAGATTTATTGCTGTACTATAACCACCATCATTCTGCATATGTAAATTTATTTAGCTAGTATATAATACATGGGGTATGTTCTGTTAAGGTGTTAGTATCTATAGTGAGAACATATAACGTAATTGTTTATTTCAATAATGAAATTGAACGCACAATCGTAATTTCATGAGTTTGTTTTCCTCATTACGTGGTGAGTTGTGCCCCTTTGTATGACACTTTGTTCTTATCCACTCACCTAGAAAAATGTGTAATATTCAAATATTCAGTCAACCTTAATCTTTGAGACGAACATAACAGTGCTATTTGAGAATCAACATACGTTTGTAAACACGTTTAACTGAAACGTTGCTGATTCGTAATAACGTAATGGCCTTCTCGCTATAGGTATAGTTAAGGCGCATGCTCTTGTTGTTAGAGCGTTGGGCTTGCATTCGTGAGTTGGTGAGTTTGATTCCCGGACCGGGTAGGGGTTGTGTACTTGAGTAAAACACTTTATTTCACGATGCTCCTGTTTACAGAGCTGTAGAAATGAGTTGCCATGTCACTGATGCCATGCTGTATCGGCAATGGCCTTTTCCTTGGACAACATCGGTGGCTGGATTTCTATGCAGATGTCGTTAGCCGCATATATCCTAGCTATTGGAATAGGCAAAATAAATGCTTCACGTTCGAGAGACTTAGAGTTTAGCCGAGCAATAACAACAACAATGTAGGAAACGTTAACATTATACAAGTTTGAATCGAACTAGGGAACTAGGATAGTCCCCGATCAAACTAAATAATATATAATTGTTTCTACTTTTGGCACAAGGCCAGCAATTACACAGTGCATTACTGGTACTTTATTTTAAGTAAGGATGAACGCCAAAGTTAACCTCGGCGGGATTTGAACTCAGAATGGCAAGGGCCGTAACTATATGCGTCAACACATGGCGTCGACCCTCTACCCGTTTATCAAGAATCATTGTCACATTTACCTTTCAAACGTGACTAGATAAATTGCAAAACAAACGTATAAGAAAAGGCTATTAATTCAAAACCAATGCCAGGAAATAACCATTAGTTTGATTTTGATGTCATTATTGCTGTTGTTGTTGGTGGTGTTGTTATCGTTGATATTGTTCTTATTATTATTTTGTGTGTTTTCTTAGTTATGTTACTTTTGCTTCTTTCTTACACTCTATTTGATTTAACTGTACCAGTAGTATTTTAGAAGAGAAAATAACTTGAAGAAACATCACCTCTGAATTGAAAGCAGGAAATATATAAATCTATTTGCCTTTTGTTAGATGTCATGGTAAACGATATATATGTAACTACACGCTTTTCGTTTTCAGTAATTTATCTTTTAAACTTGTCACATCACATTTGGCGAGAACCTGGCCTTTTGTTCAAGACACTTCTGCAACAAGATGGATGTTTACTTTGGAAAAAGGTCAAGAAAATAATGCTCCATTAATGTTATTGAGAAATGTATATGCAACACTCAGAACCTGGTCGGATTAAATTATAACTTTTCGTAAGTATTTCATGATATACAAGAGGTTTGCACAAATTCCTTTTGTGATATAGTTGTTAATAATTTGATCATCTCCTTTACGAAGAATTAGTTATTGTTTTCATTCTGTTCGTCGTTGTTAGATTTTGGTGAAGTTTTTAGATGTGTAAGCACTGATGCGTTGACAGACTACATAGAGCGTCTAGAACTGTCTTCATATTTATATTGTGTTAGGATGGCTCCCAGTAAATATTGGTTGAAAGTGTTTGCCCAGTAAGTTTAACTTTTTTGAAGAGATATAAGTACATGCATAATAATAAAGATGTCACTTTGGGCCTGAACAATAACCTCTGATATGTCTCAAGGGGAGCCATTTCAGAAAATATATAATATTTTGAGGAATATTATTTTAGTTGGACGGGGAAACGATAGCGCATGCGTTCTATGCGTTGACGCGAAATGTATTGAAAACTTTCCGTTTATCCTCAAGATATTGAAATATTTGCACAATCAGAAAATATTTACTCGTATATACGTTAAGACCGTTATATATCGAAAATGAAACAGCTTTCATGTCTCAAGGAAACCCTGCTGAAAAAGTATTATATACCATTATATCTCGGTCATAAACTATCATCAAGCAGCAATGGAATGGTTGCTGTGCAGTATCGCATCGCTCTAGGTTGGGCAGCTCTCAACAAGAACAAGGAAGTACTAACATCAAAACGAGTTTCCTATCATTCGAAGGCTAAGTTCTTCGATACTAACATCCTACCAGTTGTGTTATATGGTCTTGACTGTGTTATTTGGACGATAAGGTCACTTCAGAAGCTCACTACATTCCAGAACCACATCATGAGACTTATGAATGGCAAGCGGGTCAGCGACCGTATATGTATCAGTGAGCTGCTCAACATTACCAAACCTAGACCAATTACATCAATTGTCCAGTCAAGAGTACTCAAACTATACGGCTATATAAAAGGATCAATTTATGGTGTGAGTAGGTTGTGCCTGGAAGGAAGGTTGGCTGGTAGAGAAGCAGAGGCCGGCAGCCAAAACGATGGCTAGATAATGTCAATCTATGGATTGGACTTGATCTTTACTCTTTAAACTCGGCTGCTGGTGAACGAAAAATATCTCATGTTGATGCGCAGTCTGCGACTGGCGGAGTTTAGCGTCAAATTAATTATTAATATTTAAATCCATTAGCTTATTTAGCACATTTTCTCGGTGAACCCTTAGACAGCACTTGTGGAACCATAAGTTTCCGGGTAACACCGGTTGAGAAACGCTCGCATTAGATCAAAAAATCACATAAAAGATAAGTAACATATTGTTTCGATTAGTTTGAGTAAATAGAGTACCATTTGATTTCATGGATTAACTCCTTACCAACAAGTCTGTGCTTTGTAATAATGTTAGAAACAATTTTACTGTTGAATGGAGTAACGGATCCTATAAAAGATGTTTAACATTGTTGATGTATTACGATGTAAATTCTAATTAAAGATACCAAGATCAATAACAAAAAGTATTGCTATATTTCTATCGATTAAATGAAGTTACAATTTCCGTTTCCCTGTTTTTCGATTTCGATTTTGGTGACGATATTGATCTAGGTAATTTTATGTGATTGAAAATTTGTTTCATTTAACTCACGTATAATTAGATCAAGGGCAGCATTAATTTCACGTAAAGAAACACTGAGAAATATAGAATAACATACACAAGCACACTCACACACAGGCATACTAAACACATACACACTTGTAAACACAGACAAACACGCACAGTAAACACAAACATACTTGTAAACACAGACAAACACGCACAGTATACACATACATACACACATGTAAACACAGACAAACACGCACTGTATACACATACATACACGCATGTAAACACATACACAAACGTACACTAAACACATAAAAACACGAACACTAAACACATGCATACACACGTGTAAACACAGACACATACGCACACTAAACATGTACATACACGCTTGTAAACACAGAGGAACACGCACACATACAACATACATACACACATGTAAACACAGACAAACACGCACACTAAATACATACAAACAAGAACTCTAAATACATGCAGACACGCTTGTAAATACAGACACACATGCACACAAAACAACATACACATGCATGTAAACACAGGCACACTCGCACACTAAATACATACACACACGCTTGTAAATACAGACACACACGCACATTCGAGACAGGACACACACACACACACACACACACGTAAACACAGACACATCGCACACAAAACAATACACACACACAAAACAATACACACAGACGCATGGAATTATACATATACTCGCGCACACAAAATAAACATACAAACACGTATATAAGCACAGACGCGTAGAAACACACGTCGGGGCCATACATTCCAACACTCAGTAATTTCCACGTGTGCATATATGATAGAAAATTTACTAAATTTAATTCACAAGGTTTTGGCCGTTCAATGATCATGTTAGCAGTTGTATGCTGATGAGGTCCAAGTTGTCGACCTCCATCTGGTGGGATCTGGAATATGGTGATTGGTATTTCATCTGAATATCACGATCAGGCGAACTACGATAAACCCTGAGACAGCAACAGGCTTATACAGAAGAAAAAAGAAGAAGAAGAAGAAGAAGAAGAAGAAGAAGAAGAAGAAGAAGAAGAAGAAGAAGAAGAAGAAGAAGAAGAAGAAGAAGAAGAAGAAGAAAAATAAGAGGAAAGGAAAGAAGAGGAAGAAGAAAGAGGAAGAAGAAAGAAGACAGAAGAAAGTAGAAAGAACAAAGAACAAAGAAGAAGAAGAAGAAGAAAAGAAGAGGAACAACAACAACAACAACAACAACAACACCAACAACCAACAACAGAGAAAGAAACGCTTAAAAACATAGCCATGCCTGTAACGAAAGAAAAAATGAACCTCCAAAGAAAGGAGTAAATAAGAAACTGTCTTCCAAACATGACCACCCTGTCTAAAGCGCAAACCTGTCAAGTATTTTAAGGGTCACTGTAGATTCTGATATAATTATATTTGAGACGGCCCTGTACATTTAAAATAAGTGATACAGCATTAATTATCAAGTTCATATGTTCTCTCTAAAGTGGTTGGTGCATCCGTTCCATTCTGCTTGGTTGCAGAGATGCACCGATGGTAGAAATCCCTGCTAAAATGATTTCTATTATTCCTTTTCTATATTTTATTCTTCCTAAATTCATTTAACTATATGAAGACATCCCTTTAGTTTCCATTCACTGTTTTTACCAGACTCTTGGAGTGGATGAAATTTTGTTTGTCATGGTTGTGGGAACACGAAGCAATCCATGGAAAGTCTTTGGAACAAGTGACCTGTTGGTGATTAAGTAATCCACAAGTCCGTTTTGATATAAAAATAAATGGAAGCATGATGAAACAAATGTTATCAGTTCATAAAACAAATAAATAAGACGTCGTTTATGTTGTTGTTTAACCACATAGAAACAGTGATCATGCATATCTTGTATCAAAGACTTCCAAACATAATCATCACTCGACTCCATATTTTCAAACAGCTTTATCCATTGCTAGGTTATACAGCGTGTATTCGACTGGCGTCATTTATGCAGTTACATTGTTGATGTTTCTAGCATGTTCAACTACCACTTACAAGCACTCGCGTTATTTTAACGCCTTTGAAATATAAATAGTGATGAACGTCAGCAAAAATCGATTTAGGGATGCAAAGATAACGGGAAAAGAATGCTGTAGGTCACAGTGACAGTTGAACCTTACGACGAGTGCCAGCCAAATATAATATTTTACACTTTCACACATAATTCTAAGATTACTTCATATAATATGTTTATTTTTAAAAGTTACGGAAGTAAAAGCATATATATATATATAGGAACAAGTAAGACCCCGACAGAATTAGCTGTCGAAACGGCTTGAGCTCAGCCGTCGGGGTCTTACTTGCTCCTATTACCCACTCTACTACCATAAGTATTGAGTACTTTGGTGCGTTATGGTCCACCTGGTTCCTTACCACATTTCCTTCGTTATATATATATATATATAAGCAAAGAGATATTTAATTTGTTGGTGATTCAACAAATTTATTTATAACAGATTCGAAGCACTTTAAGGGTTTTCTGGAGTATAATATCAAAGATATTAATAAATGGAAACTATATTTATAAAACCATATTTATTTTATTATATATATTTCAATGGTACCAATTTATCATCAGATAAAATACAAAATTTGTTTTATAAATAGTGACATACCCAAGAAACCTGACCTTATCTGTTCAGGTCCAGTTTGGATATATATAGATATATATACACCTAGCTGTCGAAACGGCCTGAGCTCAGCCGTCGTGGTCCTGACACTTTTTTATATTTCCCACTTTACGAGCCTCAGTATCGAGTACACTGTTGCGTCATGGTCCACCTGGTATCTTACCACACTTCCTTTTATATATATATATATTATCATCATCATCATCATCGTTTTACGTCCGCTTTTCCCTGCTTGTAAGGGTGGGAGGGGAACTGATTCTGGCTTGATTTCTACAGATGGATGCCATTCCTAACACCAACCTCAATCACAGTGAGTGATGGGTGCGTTTTTTGCCGTGGCACCTCCACGACCACTTTGATATATATATATATATATATTTATTTATTTATTTACACACAAAGTCTGATCCACCGCCTTGGGTCCTATTCCCTCTTAGATTCAACTCACCTCCACAATTTCTCTAATATTCTGTCCATTATCACATCAATCTATCGTGGATTTACCCCCCTCCCCCGAGGAAGCGACTGTTTCTGCACATCAGTATTCGTACAGTTCATTTTCCTTTTCCGTACAACTTCATTTAATCCGAGCTGATGCTCCACATATTGTGAAACAATTGCTCTCGTTAATGGTGAACTAACTGTCGTGGAGCTAGTTTTATATATATATATATATATATATAAATATATATATATAAATATAAGCATGTACACGTACATACATATATATATACAGACGTACAGTAGTATGTATATAAATATACATACATGCACAGATATATATATATATATATATATATATATATGTACGTATGGATTCACCGAACATTTATTATAATGCTCGGTGTGTTTGTAAACAAAATCCCGTATTAAGCCGTAGTGTCCAGCAACCATCGTTGCTCGTTTGTTCAACACTGACAAAGGAACGTTGTACTAGTTTCAAGCTTATTAGCTATCGTCAACAACGTATACCTTCCTGCCAGATTGTTGAACGTAGATACTTACCTTATGCATATTAACGGCCGAGTAGCCCTATTTGCATATCGAGTGGGTTAATCGGCAGGGTGCACCGAAAACGATAAACGGAAAAAATGAAACGAAATTTCATTTCCCACTCTTAGTACGGCTGTTACTTAAATATAAGTATGTACACCTACATACATATATGTATACAGACGTACAGTAGTATGTATATATATATAGATACATGCACACATATATATACACGTATATACGTATGGATTCACCGAACATTTATTATAATGATCGGTGTCTTTGTAAACAAACATCCCGTATTAAGCCGTAGTGTCCAGCAACCATCGGTGCACCCGGCTGATTAACCCACTCGATATGCAAATTGGGCTACTCAGCCATTAATATGCATAAGGTAAGTATATACGTTCAACAATCTGGCAAGAAGATATACGTTGCAGACAATAGCTAATAAGCTTGAAACTAGTACAGCGTTCCTTTTCCAGTGTTGAACATACGAGCAACGATGGTTGCTGGACACTACGGCTTAATACGGGATGTTTGTTTACAAACACACCGAGCATTATAATAAATGTTCGGTGAATCCATACGTACATATATATATATGTGTGCATGTATATATATATATACATACTACTGTACGACTGTATACATATATGTATGTACGTGTACATACTTATATTTAAGTAACAGCCGTACTAAGAGTGGGAAATGAAATTTCATTTCATTTTTTCCGTTTATATAAATATATATATATATATATATATATATATATATATATATATATATATAAAATATTAAACAAATAATGAATAAACAATTCCTTATATTAAACAAAAAAAGTTCATTATTTAACGATCGTTTCTAGGATATATATGTGTTAGAGTTGGCATGCATATTCAACAGATCTATGTACAAAATTATACAAAATTATACAAACTATCAATATTAAATATACATACCAACACATATATACGCCGTCTTCAGAAATAATTGTTTATTCATTATTTAATTATTTATTCATTATTTGTTTAATATTTTATCTTGACTCTGTATACCGTTTATCTTTCACCGAAAGTGATTTTTCATTACATTTCTTCTTTCCATGATATCCGGAATACATTGAGTTCTTCATACGGATTGGACACTACCGTAAACTCTTGGTAGATTTATCTACATATATATATATATATATATAAATATGTATATATATATAAATATATATATATATATAAATATATATATATATATATATATAAATATGTATATATATATATATATATATATATAAATATATATATATATATATATATATATATATATATATATATATATATATATATATATATATATATATATATATATATATATATATATATATAAATATATATATAAATATATATTTTCTTTCTCTCCGTCTTTTTCTAACTGTGCTTAACACTATAACTAATAAAATAATTATAAACATCTCACTATCCAGACAGCTTCCAAAAATAATGGTTGCATCTAATAGAGTACGTCAAAATTATTTATAAAACTGTTTATATATTGTATTTTGTCTGATGAAGACATACCATATTTTAATTTGGTATCCCTGAAATATGTATAATGAAATAAATATGGTTTTATAAATATAGTTTCCATTTATTTAATATCGAATATCTACTCCAAAAACTTGTCAAGTGCTTTATTTCAGTTATAAAATATTTACTTGTTGTATCCCAACAATTTTAAATAGAACTTTTGCATATATATATATATATATAAATATATATATATATATATATAAATATATATATAAATATAAATATATATATATATATACATATATATATATATATACAGTATTTTCCGTTGTGTTGTAATATAAATATTACACACAGTAGATTATCAGCTCACGTAGAGTTTGCTCGACGGTTCCAGTTGTAGTTCCAAAAGTAATCCGGAGAAAAATAGAAAGATTTGAATGGATACAGTTTAGTTGAAAGGAATTTATTGACACGTGTTTCTATAACAGTTACATAACCTAAAACAGCTATCTACAAACTTTTAGTTATGCAGACATTCAATATTTCAATGTTATTATTTACTGTCATTTCATCAGAATAATATTACTGAGGACCTATTTAGTTTTTATAGAGAATATTAGGAGGGAGGGGTGAAGTTGTTAGAAGAATAGTTGAAGGAGTGGTTTTTCGATAGCAGTGAGAATTCTTGGTGGCAGTGAGTAATTAGATTCCCATCTGTTGTTTTGACATTTTTTATGGAATATATTATTGGTTATTTTTCTAAATCTATAGAAGGATTAGAGATAGTAAAGATATGCGTGGTTGGTTTTGTGTTTGCACTTAACATTCAGACTTAAATTTTTCTTTCAAGTGTACTTATTCTTTCACCCACGCATTCACACACAAATATATTTGCACACCTCTACAAGATACATATACTCACAATTCACATATTCATACTTACATATATATACACATGCATACACATATATATACACACATGTATTCATGTACATACATACGCGCTCATGTGTATACATTTTCATACTCAACTTATCTTTATATTTACACACGTATAGACACACACATATATACATACATACTCTAGTCCATGTGTACACACATACGCATACATACACATCCACATACACATACATACATACACATATATATATATATATATACATACACACATATATATATATACATACACATATATATATATACATATATATATATATATATATATATATATATATACATATACCCACACACACACATATACACATACACACATATATATATATATATAAGCACTTTAATACATGAATACACTTACATCTAACTATACACATCAAACATATATATATATTTACTTATTTATATACATTTTCACATATATATACATACTTATGGACGTTTTTAGACACATTCATTATCGCATATTTGTACCTATTTTCATCAGCATATCTTTTCATTATTAGTATGGTAATTTAAGGTTATTAATATATGTTGAGAAGAGATTGTTTTTATATTTTTCTAACTAGATTAAGGTTTATATAGTTGGGGGATGTCCCTCTTTTATGTAATATTCGGCTTGTAGTGGGAAAAAAGGGTTTTAGTTCTGTGACGGCAGAATAATGTTCGTTCAATTCTGTTATTCAGCAGTTTCTTCTTGTGTGTGATTATGTAATAAATCTCAAGATTACACAATTTGCAGAAATTTTGGCTCCTGGAAAAGCTTTGGGTTTTAGCTAATTTTTCCCATTTTAGGGTAAACTTTTGATTGCTATCCCTGAGCGTCCAAGCTTTTTCTGCTAAAGTTGTTACATTTCTTTGGCTCTGGTGTTTTATTGAGTAAGAATGCCTATACAATCGAGATTTAAACGATGTTGCCGTTGATCCCACGTAATACCACTCGTTGCCTCCGGATTTAATGGTACACTTATAAATAATATTTTTTTCCAGGCAGTTATTGCCGAGGGGGCAGTTGTCAGGATAGGTGCAGTTACAGTTGTGTACGTTGGGTTTTCTCTGGAGTAGTATTGCGGACGAACTTAGGTGTGGTTTATTTATGTTCTGTAGTGTATTGTCTACTGTTTTTTTGGGGTTCTTTGTACTTAAGTTCTTAGTGTTTTCGTTTAACCTTCTAGTATTGATCTTTTTTATGTGTTGTTCAAGGTTTAACGCTGTAGAGTATGACAGTCTTATAGTGGTAGGGTTTAGGATTTTGTGGTATTTGTGTGATGTGGGAAAATGTCTTTTAATTATTTTAAAGAAGAGTACTGGTAAATTTGTACTAATGGAGCTATTGTATTCGGGGTTATACCATAAGTACTCTTTGCATCGCTTTCTATTAGTTTTGTTTGTTGGTTTACTGGTGTGCATACTATGGTAGTAAGTGTGGTTTGGTGTTGTGTTATTATATCTACCTATGTGGGATTTATTTTGGGTGTTTTGATTGTTCCCATCTATGTACTCTATTTTGTTGAGGTAGCCTGCTTTACTAAGGGCGTTATCGTAGTACTCGGCGTGTTCCTTAAATACTTGTATGTTAGAAGATAGACCCGAGATTCTAAGGGAAATATTTTTAGGGATAGATTTAATTATAGAGATGGGGTGGTTAGACCCAACATTTACGTATTTGAGATTTTCATTCAATTTATGAAACGGTTTAATCAAACCAGAGTTTAAATTGAGTGTGACATCCAGGAAGTTAACTACTTTAAGGTTGTATTCATATGTTATAGTTAGTCCTATTTCGAGTAGTAGTTTTCTTATATCTTTGCGTAGTTTTTCTAGTTTTTGGTTATTAAGGTTTTTAGCTAGGAGGAGAACATCGTCGCGGTATATTCCGCCGTGGAGATTGCTGAATTTTTCCTGGAGTCTAAAGGCGATAAATAACCCCACAATATCAGTTATTTCCGCCGAATCGTTAGAGCCCATTGTTATGTCAAAGTTAGAGGGTCTATCTTTACGTACCCAATAACTGTTCTCAAATTTGACTATAGTTTTCCTAGCTTCTAATATAATCTTAATTTCATCGTTTGTAAGGTCAGAGTTATCCTTAGCAAACTTAATGGCTCTATTCAAAGTTTCAGGTGATATCGATGAGTAATATTCATCGATATCAAACTGGATAAACTTAGATTTATTCTTATTGCTAATGCTATTAAACCATCTTATTGCTTCTTGGGTCCTCCCCCAGAGTTTAATGTTAACCTTAGCCTTAATTTGGGGGATGATTCTATCTAAGATATATTTGCTTATTTTACCTATATCTGATTTAGAGGGGCAGATTAATCTTATTTTAGGATCATTATCAAAGTTTACCTTGTGGTCCTTAAGATTGAAGGTGGGTACCGCCGGTAAGAGTGGTCCTGTCCTATCTTCGATTCCGAGATTTTTCACTATTTCGCATGCCTCATCATTGATGTGCTTAAGGGTTACTTCACTCGTTTTTCTATATTTTTTATGTAATTCTTTTCGAATGAAGTTGTTGTATGTAGTGCAATCCATAGTGTACAGGTTTGATGTTTTGTCCGCTTTTACTACAATTCCTTTGGTGTTTTTAAGGTCGTCCAGTAGTTTTTTTATATCTTTCTGTAATTTGCTGTTGGTGTTGCGTCCTTTGAATTTAATTTTAAGGATTAAGTTCATAAGGTCCTGCTCAAATGCATCTAATAGTGGGTTGGTGGGTGGGTTTTTACAAGTCCTAAAACCGAATTTGTTGTTTACACCACTTTCTAATGTTGAGTTCATACGGCTTCTATCATAGTGGACAGCGTTAAACCTTGAACAACACATAAAAAAAGATCAATACTAGAAGGTTAAACGAAAACACTAAGAACTTAAGTACAAAGAACCCCAAAAAAACAGTAGACAATACACTACAGAACATAAATAAACCACACCTAAGTTCGTCCGCAATACTACTCCAGAGAAAACCCAACGTACACAACTGTAACTGCACCTATCCTGACAACTGCCCCCTCGGCAATAACTGCCTGGAAAAAAATATTATTTATAAGTGTACCATTAAATCCGGAGGCAACGAGTGGTATTACGTGGGATCAACGGCAACATCGTTTAAATCTCGATTGTATAGGCATTCTTACTCAATAAAACACCAGAGCCAAAGAAATGTAACAACTTTAGCAGAAAAAGCTTGGACGCTCAGGGATAGCAATCAAAAGTTTACCCTAAAATGGGAAAAATTAGCTAAAACCCAAAGCTTTTCCAGGAGCCAAAATTTCTGCAAATTGTGTAATCTTGAGATTTATTACATAATCACACACAAGAAGAAACTGCTGAATAACAGAATTGAACGAACATTATTCTGCCGTCACAGAACTAAAACCCTTTTTTCCCACTACAAGCCGAATATTACATAAAAGAGGGACATCCCCCAACTATATAAACCTTAATCTAGTTAGAAAAATATAAAAACAATCTCTTCTCAACATATATTAATAACCTTAAATTACCATACTAATAATGAAAAGATATGCTGATGAAAATAGGTACAAATATGCGATAATGAATGTGTCTAAAAACGTCCATAAGTATGTATATATATGTGAAAATGTATATAAATAAGTAAATATATATATGTTTGATGTGTATAGTTAGATGTAAGTGTATTCATGTATTAAAGTGCTTATATATATATATATATATGTGTGTATGTGTATATGTGTGTGTGTGGGTATATGTATATATATATATATATATATATATATATATGTATATATATATATGTGTATGTATATATATATATGTGTGTATGTATATATATATATATATATGTGTATGTATGTATGTGTATGTGGATGTGTATGTATGCGTATGTGTGTACACATGGACTAGAGTATGTATGTATATATGTGTGTGTCTATACGTGTGTAAATATAAAGATAAGTTGAGTATGAAAATGTATACACATGAGCGCGTATGTATGTACATGAATACATGTGTGTATATATATGTGTATGCATGTGTATATATATGTAAGTATGAATATGTGAATTGTGAGTATATGTATCTTGTAGAGGTGTGCAAATATATTTGTGTGTGAATGCGTGGGTGAAAGAATAAGTACACTTGAAAGAAAAATTTAAGTCTGAATGTTAAGTGCAAACACAAAACCAACCACGCATATCTTTACTATCTCTAATCCTTCTATAGATTTAGAAAAATAACCAATAATATATTCCATAAAAAATGTCAAAACAACAGATGGGAATCTAATTACTCACTGCCACCAAGAATTCTCACTGCTATCGAAAAACCACTCCTTCAACTATTCTTCTAACAACTTCACCCCTCCCTCCTAATATTCTCTATAAAAACTAAATAGGTCCTCAGTAATATTATTCTGATGAAATGACAGTAAATAATAACATTGAAATATTGAATGTCTGCATAACTAAAAGTTTGTAGATAGCTGTTTTAGGTTATGTAACTGTTATAGAAACACGTGTCAATAAATTCCTTTCAACTAAACTGTATCCATTCAAATCTTTCTATATATATATATATATATATATATATATATATATATATATATATATATATATATATATATATATATATATATATATATATATATATATAAATATATATATATATATATATATATAAATATATATATATTTAGAATATATACATATATATAAATATATACATATATATATATATATATATATATACATATATATATATATATATATATATATATATATATATATATATATATATATTCATTATTATTATATTATATTCATTATTATATTCATTATTATTATTTTTATTCCTACCATGCTTATTTTTATATTCAAATTCTTAATAAGGTTTAATTTGTGCAGTGGAAGATGGATGTGCGTATTGTTGTATGTCTATGTGTGTGTACGTGTGCGCACATATATACATATGCATATTGTATCTTTTGATTTTTATTGTAATTTTTGATTTTAATGTTGGTAAAGGTATATTATTGTATGTTATATTGTATTATATAAAATTCCTGCTCTATATAACCACCTTTGTTTAGCTCTAGTTTTTGCTTTGGACTATATTTGTAATATGGTTCTTAATGTTATATACATCCTTAGTAATTATTATCATATATTTTTATTATGTATTTTTGTAATACTTCAGTTTATGTACACTCCATATTCTTCGGAGATTCCGGCTTGTATCTGCCGATATTACTTCTTGTTGTTTTAATTGCCCTGATGAGTCCTTAATAGGACGAAACATTGTCGGCTAATAAAGACTTTTGATGTATTGAAGGCTACTTTGTTTTACTCTCTTAATTGTTCGACTCTGTTTAACTACATTGAGCTATACCTTTTACTGTCATTTCTATAATACGAAGAGGGTGTTTAACTCCAACACACTCCAGTATTTTAACCCTTGTCACTGCTCCCGATCGGTTGAGCTTCCTCATATATACTGGTATTTTGGCCTTTATATATATATATCTGACAGTATGCTAACAAAGAGTTACCTGCCTTTATCTCTGAAGAATATTCCCACCCCCTCTAAGAATACTTACGAAAAACTATTGCTAGCTAGTGTTAACTCCTTTGTAAAAAGGATTAGATGGCGTGCTTTGCACTATGATAATAATAAGGATAGGAAGGACTCCAGGAATAGAACTATTTTTAATAACTATGGCTTCAAAACTTATAAGAGCCCACCACACAATATTCTGTTAGATAGTTTTGAAAGTGACTTACTCTCACTTGTCAAAAATATTAGGTATAGGCCAAATAATAGACATAGAAATTATAATAATTTTGATAAGTTCCAGTCTAGACTTTAAAATATTGTTAAGGGTTTCGGTGAGAATAAGTCCATTCTTGTCCCGGCGGATAAGACTAAAAATCTATACTCCATGGATTATAGTGCTTACCGCGACTTTATTTATAAGGAGCTGCATAGAAACTATAAAAAAAACTACACTTGAGAATTTGAACCACATCAATAGTGATGGCCTTAGATTTGTCTCTGACCTCGGCCTCGATAAGTATACCCAGCCATATTACCCTCGAGAACCGAGATTCACTCTTAAGGATCACAAGGTTGATTTTATTAGTAACCCCTCAGTTAGACTCCTCTGTCCTTCTAGGTCTGATATAGCCACTATCAGTAAAACAATCCTTGACCTTATTATACCAGATGTTAGGGATAAGGTTAATTTTAACCTATGGGGGAACACTAAGGAAGTTATAGATTGGTTCTCCGGGATTAATAGACTTGAATCTAATAAGTTTATCCAATTCGATATTGATGCCTACTACACATCAATTTCACCCGTCCTCCTCAATAAAGCTTTAATGTTGGCCATGAGTGTGTCCAGCCTTACACGATCACAGGTAGACATTATACTAGCAGCCCGTAAAACTATTATTAAATTTGAGGACACATTTTGGACCCGTAAAAACACGCCCAACAATTTCGACGTTACAATGGGTTCGAGTGATTCGGCCCAGGTTACTGATCTTGTTGGGTTGTTCCTCCTTAATGAACTATATGCTACCTTCCCGCACCTTATAGGCGGACTATATCGTGATGATGCATTGTTTGTAATTAACTCTAGCACCAACAATGTAGAACATAATAAGAAGAAGCTTTATAAGTTTTTTAAAAGCTATAACCTTTCGATCACGATAGATAGAAATGATAGAGCGGTTAACGTTTTAGATGTGACTTTGAACTTGGCCACTAATAGTTTTAAACCCTTCCATAAGCCTAATGAAATACTTTCTTATGTTAGTCCCAATTCTAACCACCCCAAGTCTATGATAAGCTCTATAAGGAGGGTGTATCTAATAGGATTTCTACACTCTCTAAGGACATAGGAACATTTACTGAACATGCGGAGTACTATAATAATGCCCTAGCAAATTCAGGTTACTCTAGTAAAATACATTATAATAATAGTAACCTTAGAAAGTCTCCGTCTACCTTTAATAATAATTGTTTCTACTTTTGGCACAAGGCCAGCAATTACTCAGTGCATTACTGGTTCTTTATTTTATCGACCCCATGAGGATGAAAGGCAAAGTTAACCTCGGCGGGATTTAAACTCAGAATAGCAAGGGCCGTAACTCTATGCGTCAAAGCATGGCGTCCGACCCTCTACCGATACTGCCAATCCACCGCCCTTACCTTTAATAATAATAGTATAATATCACATAACATGGCCATGAATGTGAGTAGCAAACATAGTAACCGTAGAAATTACATAGGTGTTTCTGAACCCACCCATAAGTTAACCCACCGAACCCGTAATAGCGAATATAATACCTCTAGGAAACAAGTTGAACCCCCTGAGCGCTCACACATTGGTGATAATTTAGCTGGATCTTATTCTGATAATGTTGCTCCTACTGATCCTATCATTGGCCCTGATCCTTATGTTGGGATTCCGGACAGCAGCAGATCTACTGGAGGTAGAAACTGTAATAGACTTAATGACATTTTTGCTGATTCTATGAATGCGGCTTTAAGTAATCCTTGTAGTAACCCTAGTCTCGATGGTGGGATACTCGATAATGGTAGAGTCGGTAAGAATAAAAATAGAAGGCGATTAAACACTTATTTTAACCCGCCATATAATCAGGAAGTATCAACTAATATCCCTAGGTCTTTCTTCTCTATCTTAGAGAATAATTTCCCCCCTTCTCATAAATACCATATTATTTTTAATAAAAATGTTATTCAACTTTCATTCTCTACCACCCCTAATATTAGTTCTCATTTAGCTAGCACTAATAATAGGAAAATTAGGGATGGATTCTCCTCTCTATATACTACTAGTCTGAACAGATCTGGCAATGCATTACCACCAGAACAGTCCTTATCTAACAGCAATCTTACGTGTAGTGCATCACCACTTGAGTCAACCAATAACACCCGGAAGTGCAATTGTAGAGTGAGTGCTAATTGCCCTTTAAACGGTAACTGCCTTTCTAAGAACATTTCCTATGCTTGTGAAGTTATAACTAATTCCTCTAATAGAACTTATATAGGCTCTACATCTAACACTTTTAAGACTAGGTTTAACTCTCATATCTCTAATTTCAAGCATGTTAAATATAAGAATTATACTTCTTTAGCACATTATGTCTAGGATCTTAAGATAGCTAATATACCATATAGCCTTAACTGGCGTTTAGTAGAACGCTCTAACCACCTTTCTACACATACTAAGTTTTGTAATCTCTGTATCCTCGAGACACACTCTATAATCTTCTCTAGCGCATCTTTACTTAATAGAAAGTCTGAGATATTCTCTTCTTGCCCCCATGCTATTTCTAATTCATACTTTTATTATAAACCTAAACGTTCTAGTAGTACAAATTGTACCCATTAGGTGATATATTCCATTACTTAGTTTTTAGTTTAGGTCCTTTTGTTTGCCAGCATTATTATTATCATCATTGTTATAATTGGTTTTTGATGACTCTTCATTCTAGATCTCATAATCTTTTGGCTACTGTACCACATCTATCTTCTTACGCATTAAATTTTCACTGTTACACCTTATGAATGTATATAAGATTATATATTTTACGCTACTTATTTTATTTTACTCTTATTCTTATTCTTATTTATTTATTTATTTTTTTTTATTTTTATCTTTATTCGGATTCTTCTTTGGACCCCCCTTTCTCCCCCCCATGCGCACATAAACTTATTGTCAACCCCTCCAAATTGACTATGATTATATTATATTTAACCCCCCCCTCTTTTACACTCCTTTCTATTATGTAATATAGTATATCGACTATATTTTATGCCCCTTTGCATCCTCCATACATTTCTTCTTTTCTGTCCCTATTAGCCTACCTTAATTCTGCTTAAGTCAGTTCTTTCGATATCGTTATGTATATGATAATAATAAATTTTCATTCCTTTTTGTAAACATTTGGAACGAAATATTAACGTTTATAAACTTTAATGACTTAAATTATAGCCAATATTATACTGCCTTATTAGATAGTTTAAATATTTTTAATATTAATTTATCAAATAGGGTTTTCGAGTCATTTACAGGGGTTGTTTTCCTTAGCTTTTACTTAACTACTTAACTGCATGGGAGACCTAAATGTATACGTTTGTTTTTGTTTTTTTAAATTTCCGGTTGATTCTATCTATTTATTTATTTTTTTCTATATTGTAATACTACTGTGCATTATTTTCACTGTCTGGCACTCACTCACTCATCCATATACATGTCTGTCTACCAACCTTGTAATTATAAGTAATTATATATTATATTGTATTAATTTATTTTATATAATATATTATATTGTATTTTTTATTGTAATATTGATCCTTATTACTTACCGTTAATTATATGTAACATTATGATATGTTAAACTTTATATATCATGTAAGATGTTTCTACTTCTGTAAGTTTTTTTAGGTATTGTACAATTTATTTTTCCTCACCTACTCTGTAACCCAATATGAACCGATTTGTTAACTTGAGTATATTGATAAATATTAGTATATTGTATATTCTAAATGTTATTATTATTATATTATTATTGTGACATCTATATTGTTTGTGGAAATTAACCGGAGATTATCTATTCTATTCTATTATATTGTATTATATAGTATATAATTGTATTATTTATTATTATATGTGTTACTTATAATTATATCATATTATAACCTCATGTATATTGGGTAGATGTATTAGTATTATTATTATTATTATTTTCATTCCTACCATGCTTATTTTTATATTCAAATTCTTAATAAGGTTTAATTTGTGCAGTGGAAGATGGATGTGCGTATTGTTGTATGTGTATGTGTGTGTACGTGTGCGCACATATATACATATGCATATTGTATCTTTTGATTATTATTGTAATTTTTGATTTTAATGCTGCTAAAGGTATATTATTGTATGTTATATTGTATTATATAAAATTCCTGCTCTATATAACCACCTTTATTTAGCTCTAGTTTTTGCTTTGGACTATATTTGTAATATGGTTCTTAATGTTATATACATCCTTAGTAATTATTATCATATATTTTTATTATATATTTTTGTAATACTTCAGTTTATGTACACTCCATATTCTTCGGAGATTCCGGCTTGTATCTGCCGATATTACTTCTTGTTGTTTTAATTGCCCTGATGAGTCCTTAATAGGACGAAACATTGTCGGCTAATAAAGTCTTTTGATGTATTGAAGGCTTCTTTGTTTTACTCTCTTAATATATATGTATATATATATATATATATATATATATACACATATATATATATATATATATATATATATATATATATATATATATATATATATATATATATATATATATATATATTTCGTTTCTGAATTTGTTTAGCAAGATTCTTTATCTGAAATCGTGTGTTGAAACCGATATTGTTATACTTTGGGAGGGTCATGTTGCCAATAAGAAACACACGCACCAGTTGTTTTCACTTCAATTTATTATAATAAATTTATAAATTTAGGAATTTATAAATTTCTGGTTGGTTGGTTCCACAACCAGATAGTTGTTTATATATTGTCAAAGTTCTTTCGTCACACATTATGTGACCTCTTCAGTGACTGGGGATTCTTTTCTTTGTTTTTGTGCCTCTCCTTTGTTCTGTACTACGCCATTTTGTTTCTGTGTGTGTGTTGTGTGCTCAGTCTGCGCATGCGCCACATCCGGGTGTCTGTGTGTGTTTATATTTGTTTATTTATTTGTTTATTTACATGTTACCGGTTGGTTATTTGTTCTATGTGTGTGTGTCTTTTCATTTTGTCCTTAATTGTAAGTTGTGAAGTTGCTGTTCCACTCATATTTTCTATTTAATTTTGGTTGTAATTCTTTTATGTTTATTGCCTATGTGATTTGTCTAAACATTGCGTCTTTTCTGTGTGTAGATTCTATTTTTATTTCTATGTCCTCTAATTTACCCTTATGTTCTATTTTAGCATGTTGGTAGAGTACAGATGATTATTTACTATCTTTAAGGTCTCGCCAGTGTTCATTTATCCGTTCGAGCTGTCTCACCTATGTACACTATATTTTTGTCTCTACATTGTCCTTCAGTACATCTTATGCTATACACTACATTTCTAGTTTTACAGTTAATATGGGGGTTTATTTTACAGGTTATACATTTCTTATCTATACAGGGCGTCTTTGGAAAGGGTATGTCTTGCTAATAAGTGTTTTTACGGAGGTACCTTGTCTTTCTACTATCTTAATATTGAGTTTATGTTTATCTAGGGCCCTTATAAATTTGTAAGCTAATTCACCTCTAGGGGTTTTATCGATGAACATTACACTCTGGTATTTATTGCTATCATACCATGAGTTTATTCTATTAGCCTTATTCCTAGTTCTTTCTATTCTATTCCAAAATTTGCTCCTATACAAGGGGCAGGTCCCATTTGTGTCATTATTTAAAATTTTTTCCCATTTGGTTTGGCTCCTCTATACACTCTGATTCTATCTCTCTGATTGTAACCAGAGAACTGCATACGGTGGATGAAGTGTTGTATGTGTCTCTCTAGTTCTTCGGGGTTGCACATGCGGGACACGTTTCTCATCACCCGAACCAAATCCGCAATCAGTATGTTGATTTTGGTATGGTCCGAAACAGCCTAGTTTCGGTGGATCAGATGTTTGGAAGTCATGGGTTTGGCATAATGGGAATGGAGGATTTGTTTTTTGTTATTAATTGTTTCTACTTTAGGCACAAGGCCAGCAATTACCCAGTACATTACTGGTACTTTATTTTATCGATCCCGTAAGGATGAAAGGCAAAGTTAACCTCGACGGGATTTGAACTCAGACCGTAAAGGGACGTAACTATGCTGGAAAACATGGCGTCCGACTCTCTACCGATACTGCCAATCCACTGCCCTTGTTTTTTGTTATTAATGGTATCTAACCAGAGCTCTGTGTCTAGTACAGGTAACCGATGGTTGGGGTGTTTACTTGCGTAGTCTATAGTAACTCTAATACACTGGTAGATGGAGTTAGCTATTTGCTGGATGCTTTCCATTGTGTTTTTCTCTAGTTCCTGACTGTTCTCTAGTGGGGGTGTCTTAACTACGATGTTTATATCGTCAACGTAGCGGGAGTACATTATCAGGTTTAAGGGGTCTTCTAATTGTTCTTTAAGTTTAAGTTTAAGTCTACTGCCCCACCATACCATGAATAAGTTAGCTATGTCGCCTGCAATGCTAACACCAATGGCTGCTCCTTCCTCTTGGGCATATGTTTTTCCATTAAATTTGAACATATGTTCCTTAAGGGTTAGTTTTATGCTGGCACCTACCGCATGTGCAATTATTTTCTTCTGTTCATCGTGGTTTTCGGGTGTCCGTATGGCTCTGGTCCACTCGTTCCATCTATCTGTGTGGGTTTTCTTGGCCATTGAGGTAATGGTAGGTGGTCTGCCTCTTGCTGGTCTTGTAGGGCGGCACAGCTTGCTAAGGTCATATGTGTCTAGGTAATTATTACTATAGGTAAGTTTAAGTAGGAGTCCCAGCTCACTGGTATCAATCCCACGGAACTCAACATTGCTCCCACTGATCATTTCTACGCATTTCTCCACAGCAAAATCTACGTCAATAGATGGATACAGGGACACAATATCCATACTACCTATTATGCAGTTTGTTAGGTCCCTAGATCGGTTACTCTCGCCGATTCTGCTGAGGAGGTCCTCCGTGCTGTCACATACATCTGGGGACATTTCAATGATGGGGCGTATGATCAACATGCTAAAATAGAACATGCTAAAATAGAACATACTAAAATAGAACATAAGGGTAAATTAGAGAACATAGAAATAAAAATAGAATCTACACACAGAAAGACGCAATGTTTAGACAAATCACAGAGGCAATAAACATAAAAGAATTACAACCAAAATTAAATAGAAAATATGAGTGGAACAGCAACATCACAACTTACAATTAAGGACAAAATGAAAACACAAACACACATAGAACAAACAACCAACCGGTAACATGTAAATAAACAAATAAATAAACAAATATAAACACACACAGACACCCGGATGTGGCGCATGCGCAGACTGAGCACACAACACACATACAGAAACAAAATGGCGTAGTACAGAACAAAGGAGATGCACAAAAACAAAGAAAATAATCCCCAGTCACTGAAGAGGTCACAGAATGTGTGACGAAAGAACATTGACAATATATAAACAACTATCTGGTTGTGGAACCAACCAACCAACCAGAAATTTATAAATTCCTAAATTTATACATTTATTATAATAAATTGAACTGAAAGCAATGGTGCGTGTGTTTCTTATTGGCAACATGACCCTCCCGAAGTATAACAATATATATATATATATGTATATATATATATATATATATATATATATATATATATATATATATATATATATATATATATATATATACATATATGTTATTCCGGGTTGAATCGGAGGTAACCACAGTAAGTAAGGTACTCAATACATAGCAGATTCCTGATGATGATTTCTAAAGAATGAAACAGTTCTAGTCCTGTAGAATCTCATCTATATATATATATATATATATATATATATATATATATATATATATATATATATATATATATATATATATATATATATATATATATATATATATATATATATTTATATATACATATAAATATATATATTTTACGAAGCATACACTTTCTCGTGCACGGACATTCGTATATGTATCCGTGTGGGTTAGTACGCGCATAATATGGGTTTAGTATGTCTTTCTGCTGACATATGTTTACAAGTCATGACTATGAATATACAAATTCTTATCCGCATTATTGATTTTCAGCGAATGTCTATTCACTAATTATATAACATATTGCATATTGTTGTGTTTACTTTAATATTAATAGCCGAAACAATCTCTAAAGATGACTTAACAGTGCAGTAAAATATATTTATTTACACTCTGCATATTTCTATTCGTTCACAGTTGTAAGTCTTCCAGTTATTGCGAACTCACGAAATCATTCAAACAAGCACAGACTGTTTGGATTATATATGTATATATGTGTGTATGTGTGTATATATGTGCATATATGTAATGTATATTTATATACACACACATATATATATATATATATATCTGGTGCCAAAAGTAGAAAAAAATATTTTATTATATATATATATATATATATAATAATATTTCTCTCTCTCTCTCTCTCTCTCTATATATATATATATATATATATATATATATATATATATATATATATAGTATTAAGGATACTATTTATGGTTATGTATATACTAAAACCCTTTATAGTTATATATATTTTAAAGCCTAAATACTGAAAGACAGTAATTTATTACTACTTTATTACCAGTAAGATAAATAGCTCAATGTAATAATATCAGTTGTTCTACAGAGCAGTTATATAGAAATTACATGAATCAAAGTTCTGTTTCAACCATTTATTCGCTTATAATTGTTTCTTCCAAACCGTGGTTTGAAGTCTTCGGAGCAATTTTTCAATGATTGTTTACATACTTGACCTCCTTTTCAACACAAGAGACATACAGAAACATATGTATATATTGATGCACAGTTGGTTGACATCCATTAATAATATTTAGCATGGCAATTTACATTCAAAGTTTAAAGTCATATCACAGAACAAAATTAAAGTTAAAATACAACATTGTCAGTTTACGAAGATAAAGCAAGAGTATAGTTTGAAGTAGTTAGTGTATGCAATAGTAACACATGAGGGATGAATGTGTGTCTTGTTTATATAAGATTATAGTGCGGCAGGGTGTTATATGAAATACAAGCACTTTAAGCAGGCAATGGAGAGTATTATGGGGGTTGTATTGGTAAAGTATTTTTTATATGGATGATATGGAAGCTTGTGTGTAGAGAGATATTAAGAATATTAAACATGAGAAGTAAAACAATGTTATGGTTTTCGTATACACCATTTTCACAATCCAGGAAACGTAATATATAGATTATATATCCTTCACATAATCTAAAGTGCTTTTATTACATATAACACCCTGTTTTAGTATATATATAACACCCAGTTTTAGTATATACATAACCACAAATAGTATCCTTAATATTATATATATATATATATATATATATATATATATATATATATATATATATATATATATATATATATATATATATATATATATATATATATATATATATATATATATTTATATATATATATATATCACGATAAATTAACGGAGCAATAGACTCCCACTATTCCCTGTCGTCAATAATATACTCAAAGGAGAAGGAATCCCGAGTCCTTTATAATACAATATGTAGAAAAGATAATACATTAGAGAGAGCGATAGTGCGCCATCAGTCAAACAAGGAAAAACCACCAATGTATGGAATCTAAAGCCCATGGAAGGCAGAGTAGACACACACTAATTAAAAGTATAAATTAAAGTGTATCAATGTATGTTATTTACACTTTAATTTATACTTTTAATTATTGTGTATCTATTCTGCCTTTCATAGGCTATAGATTCCATACACTGGTGGTTTTTCTCTGTTTGACTGATGGCGCACTATATCTCTCTCTAGTGTGTTATCTCTTCTATATATTGTATTATATATATATATATATATATATATATATATATATATATATATATATATATATATATATATATATATATATATATATATATATATATATATATATATATGTATATATATATATATATATATATATATATATATATATATATATATATATATATATATATATATATATATATATATATATATATATATATATATATATGTATATATATATATATATATATATATATATATATATATATATATATATATATATATATATATATATATATATATTTATATATATATATGTATATATATAAATATTCATATGTATATTCATATAATCAATAGTTAAATCGCAATACGCATTTTGGTGGTAGCAGTTACTTCTGAACTCTATATAAAATATAAAATTCATCGCAACATTTAGGTGTATAGAACACAACTGATTATATATTAAAATCCACTACCAATATATATAACTATACAAGTACATATATATCTCTCTCTATATATATATATATATATATATATATATATATATATATATATATATATATATATATATATATATATATATATATATATATATATATATATATATATATATATATATATATAATATATATAATATATACATACATTAAATATAATACTCTTGATTTGGCGAGGGATGAATATTTCCAGATACTTTTTTGGTATGACTTTCCGTATTTATCCTTTGTATGAAACATTGATTGTTCTTCCGGTATCTTATCTCTGTTTTTTGCCTAAGAAAATACCTATATGCGTGTATAAATAATACATGCATATATTTATTTTTTTATATCCAATTGAGTTCTTCACGCATGGTTAAAATTATTGAAAGAATTAATTGACCCGCGTGCATATTATTTTATTATTTTATGCTTTGCGATGACCTCCCCTTTCAGCTTGATGGCAGTGCGATTTTTCTCATTGTGAGACTGCTGGAATTTCAAATTTGGCGGTCATTCTAGCACGGACGGGTACCATCGCTGAACATTAATATCGGTAAGGTTTTTTTTTATATCGATACTTGTCGGGCATCCACTGATGATTTATAAGTGCCCACCTACATATATTCCTACGGACTATGTGTAGGCTTCTACATAACCAGGACATTATTTTCCCAATTTGTAGAAAACTTATAATGAAACTATCGTTTGGAAAGAGAGATGTAATTTAATGTCTCATATAAAATAATACAACTGGCTATCCGCAAATTACGTATAGTTAGAAGCGCAAATGTATAATTTGGATTATACTAAGGTATATCCTAATGTTTGTTTAGTGAGACGGAAGCCGGTCGGAGTATTCTTTAAAGCTTTCTCTGTTAATGTATTAAATATAATATATACATATATATGTAAAAGTATTTAATATATATATATACATACATATAATCATATATACCTATGTATAAATATATATGTATGTATATGTATAATAATATATGTATATAATGAGAAAGAGTGAGAGAGAGAATGTAGAGAGTGTGAGGGAGAGTGAAAGAAAGAAGAACAGAGGGGAGAAATGAAAGACCGACAGGCTGAAGAGAGGAGAGTCCCGTGACATAATGTTTCTTTATTATGACAATATATATATATATATATATATATATATATATATATATATATATATATATTGTGTGTTTGTGCGTGTGTATATATATATGATTACATTATTTACTTTGTTTCCAGTATGATGGGATTCGAGGGATATGTAACTACTATATCTATTATGTCGGTTGACTACATAAGAATTTCTCGGATTGGCTCGTTGTCAGATAGTGATTCATCGTGTTACAAATTTGTTCTAGTAGTAGTGAAATAGCGATGCATAAAATTTACGTCAATCCATTTGAAGAGGACAGCATAACAGAACATAACATGGTAGAAGAGCATTGTATAGCTGAATAGAATAGTTTAGTAGGTCACAGTGTAGTAGTTCTATGTAAGAACATAAATCTGTTTAGCGGGAATCGAAGTCAGCAGACAAGGAGAGAGAAGAATAGTAGGGTACAGAAAATGAGGCGTAAATTTCAATATATTTTAGATATCAATGTCGGCTTTATCAATTATAAGTCTCGAACGAAGCAGAGATATGTCTGAAATAATAGTGTATGTATTTATGTTTGTATTTGTGTATGTGAGTATTTGTGTATGTGTGTGTTGGTATAAAATGTTATTGCACAACACTAGTAAATCTTTAGCAACGATGTCGAAATCATGCGCCTTTGCAATTAGAAGCTATTGCAGCGAAAACATCGGAATAGATAGCTGAATGTATGTATGGACATCATTATTGGCTACAACCATTTATTGCAAATGGATATTTCTTTCAAGACAGACAAAGAGTGAAGTAGTGAGATAAGAAATGTATAAATAACTCGAAAGTTAACCAAGCTAAATAGCTTCAACGATTTGTTTGCTCTTCTTTTCATCTTCCCTTTTCCCTTTAACGACTCTATTGGGTTTGAAACCAATTCACTGGTGGCACAATGGTAAGCCATTATCACAAGCTTATCACATTCATTGTGATGTTAAATAATTTACGTTTGGGTCTAAAACGAAAACCGTCTATAGGACTGGAGTAAATCATTATCAAACGCTTATCATTCATTTTGGTATTAAATAATTTATAATTTCCTACTTGGTATGAAACGACTCCATTAGTGTCTACATGCCAAGCTTTTATTACAATCTTTTCATTTACAGTGATATTAAGTAATTTTATAATGGTTTAGAAATGGAAGCTATGACATTACAATGTCAAATATTTAATACAACCTTACCATTGGTTGTTCTATTTAACCAGATGTTTACGTTATATCGTTTTAAAGTAGATGTAATCCATTATCTTGTTTAATACCATAGTTATAACTCAAGAGGATTCAACTTGAGTATTCTTCTGTTGCATGCATTTAGACCTTTTCTGCGCATGAGCGTCCATGCGGTTATTCTTCCTATTCCGTATAACCATGACTAGTCTGAGCTGAGGATCCGGTAAGGTGAAACAATGGTTCTGGGAATGGTGAGCTAACTGTTGTTACCACTTCTCTCTCTCTCTCTCTCTCTCTCTCTCTCTCTCTATATATATATATATATATATATATATATATATATATATATACATATATATATATATATATATATATATATATATATATATATACATACACACACATAGGCATACATATCTATGTATGCATGTATATATATATATATACACATACACATTATACACTCAGACATAGGCATACATAGATATGTAGGTATGTATGTGTGTGTGAGTGTGTGTGTATGTGTGTGTGTGTGTGTTTATGTATGTAGGTGTATGTGTGTGTGCGTGCATGTGTGAGCGAGTGTGTGTGTGTGTATGTATAATGTCGAAACTTTTTCATATAAAATAACTTTACTTATAAATAATATATCAATGTTTGCATGATATGTTAAATTACACACATTAACACCCATTAATAGCTACACACACACACATATATATATATATGTATATATATATATATATATATATATATATATATATATATATATATATAATAAATCAGGAAAGAAGAGTGACACGGTGTGCTATACAAAAAAGGTTTTTTATCTCATTGCTGACAATTGTTTCTCTGAACTGGTAGGTCTAGAGATCGCTATCCGCTTATTTTCGCGTTACTCGATCATCAATACAAAGTTATAACCAGTCAGTTCATCGGAGCTTGCAAGAATGAAGAGAATATACAGGCATGAAAAGAATATACAGGCTACTATATGTAGTAGTAATGGCGTTCAGTTAGACAATAACGACGATATCAACAATGCTAGCACTAAATTATTTGAAATACTCGCAACATCAATCTAGGTGGGAAGTATAGTATATCGATGATTTTAGCTTGTAAAATTAGCTGACATTAGGCAGATGTATAAAATTGACATGTAAGAACTGTCGTAGGGTGTATTATATCAAGTGTAAAGATAAGCTGGTGTTTTTAAACAATGAACGTCAGGTGGCCGTAATAGTCGGTTTTTATCTAACCGATGAAGTATTTATCACTGTAATGGAATTTGTGTGGTCTATATTAGATGGGAGGGCTGTCTATTTTTCTCATCCTCAATAACATACATGTATAAGACAACACTAACAAAGCCAAATAATGGGCAAGTTAATACAGAGGTTAAGGAGGTATATATATATATATATATATATATATATATATATATATATATATATATATATATATATATATATATATATATATATATATATATATATATACATATATATACACATGCACACAAACATATAGACATACATACACACACACATACAACTACATGCATACATACAAAGAGAAAACATGCTGACTATAATTATAGCAAGAGGAAGGTAAAGTTCTGTTGTAGTAGTATTTTGAAATGTTCTTGGATTTAGGATCAAGTGATGACAGCAGCTTAGAAGAGATAAGTTTATGGGTTGATGAGGTACTTACAGACATTCGTGTGGTATAGAACTAAGAAGGCTAGTATGTACTTAATGATTATATTTCTGTGTTGTATCGTGCAGAGTAGTGGGTATCCTAGTTGAAAGCTATGTTACGTCGGTTCGATTCATGGAGGTTTAAATCTTATGAATTCAGTGGCGATCCTATGTCTGCAGAAGATAGATCTTTCTAACTTGTTGTTAAGTAGCCTTTATACATTTCTAAGGATATACAGTAGTTCTAGATCACATAGCCCACAGTAGGACATACCTGTACTGTAGGTTTTAGCAGCCGACAACCTCGACCAGTTGATACTGTAGCTAGTGCTGTTGTCCTTCATTTCCCATATATTTTTGGTGAGGGTTGTAGAACCCATAAGTGCACGAATTTTCATCGAGTGTCTGTGCACATACCATCTTTTTTTAAAAGTACCGCGGTGGATCCAATGCAATGCCAGGTGGAGTTGTCTGAGTTGACCGTACACATATACACTAGGCTCGAATCGAGGCATCTATTCGCCAATGGGCACCTATCCGGTAGGTGACAGTTACAGTTTGAGGTGTTATTTCGTGCAGCTTCTACACTGCTGTTTAGTATTCTGCTATAAGTGGGTTGTGATTCATGCCCGTTGGGGTTTTGCTGCTGCCCGCTTGTATGTGCTTGCGGTTGTGATACTGTGATGTGTTTATGCTTATAATTTGGTGCTATGTTGCGCATAG
>OZ024749.1:24817966-24820466 GCA_964016885.1 Eledone cirrhosa | reverse complement strand
TCTTTCTTTATTTATTCAATTATCTATTTATTCATTTATTTATTTATTTACTTATTTATTTATTTCAAAAAAGCACTCTGGTTATTGACCACTCCCCAAAGAAAAAACGGCCTGTGCCATGTTGTGGTCCTGTGTATCTAAATACCAGCCCCCCAAGCAACCCCCCCCCCAGCCACCACCCCTCCCTTACCACTACCTAAATGTATAAATACCAGAACTTAATATGAAACCCAGCTTCCTGAAGATTTCATCTGAATGAAACAGTACTAGTCCTGTAGAAGCTCCTTCTATAAAATAAAAAAATATATATATATATTTATATATATATATATATATTTATATATATATATATATATATATATATATATATATATATATATATATATATATATATATATATATATATATATTTGTGTGTGTGTGTGTAATAGATATATGTGTAATATATATATATATATATATATATATATATATATATGTGTGTGTGTGTATATGCAAATAGATGTATATATATATATATATATATATATGCATATATATATATATATGCATATATATATATATATATATATATATATATATATATATATATATATATATGTATATATATATATATATATATATATGTAAGAATATTTTCGAAACATCGAGCGGGTTTGAAATTATTATAAATGTAAGCTATCGCCGTATTTTGACTAAAGAAATGTTTCCATTTTTCAGAGGTTCTTATCAGGCTAAATAGTTTCTTTAGCTAAAATACGGCAATAGCTTACGTTTATAATGATATACATATATATATATATATGTGTGTCATATATATATATATATATGTGTGTGTAATATATATTTATATATATATATGTGTGTGTAATATATACATATATATATATGTGTGTAATATATATATATATATATATATATATATATATATATATATATATATATATATATATATATATATATATATATATATATATATATATATATGTCTAATATATATATATATATATATAAATATATATATATATATATATACATATATATATATATATATATATATATATATATATATATATATATATGCCTAATATATATATATATATATATATATATATATATATATATATATATATATTAATGAAAAAGAACAAAGGAACTATTATGACATTATAACACGTTTATTGCCGACAGCCGTTTCTTGCGACCATATGGTGGGACTTTTCAAGGCATATAACAAGTCATTGTAAGTTCTTTATTTACATCAACGTTTCACTCAAGATTAGCAGTTTGAAATCGTGGTATACATCAACAGATCAGATTGTATATTTGGCGTCTATATTCTAAGGGGGCTCTTTTATATTAGTTGTAGGAGTTGTAAAAGGGATGGGTTATAAGGAGTTAAGAGAATTTGAAAAGGGCTTAGGAGTTATGGTTTGGATGTTAAAAATTAAAGAATTTATAAGTTACGCATTAAAAGTAAAAGACTTGGGATCTCGTAAAAAATCCCTCAATAAGCGCATAAAGCTTATAAGCCCCAATAAACCTAACAAACCAGAAGAGATTAAGAGAATAAAAAAAAACTAGAAATAAAAAAAAAACCTGTGTAATATGATACCCCAAGATTCCATGCACGGGCTTCACCGAAGCATGCGCAGACTTAACCAGGAGATGACATGCGAATTTGAAAATATCCACAAGAGATAGACCCTTTGGATAGCGTAGACGCCGGACCATACCCGCAAATATCTGCATATATACCGTGTGTCTGTCTTGAATATGCATGACTGACGGGATATAGAAGCAACATGGATAACACGACCACCATCTAAGCTAGAACCGACCCCTACAACAAACAAAGAGGGGACAGCCCTTAGCATTTGACCAGTCGCGTGTGAACTTGGAATTGGTGAGAGGAGGGAATAATAGCGAGAGACGCAATATACCACCCCAGTCAAGTCCATACTGGACTTTTTTACCAATATATCATGTACACCAATATATCCTATACAGCAAGACCTGGGATTTAGAACCGGCAGGCTGATCTATCGCAAACGCGTGCAATTCCCGAAACTAAAAGATCGAACGCACCACACCCTGCGACCACTAGCTATTTGATCCACAGGTACATTTCCCAGAGAGTCCACACAGCTGATAGTGAATCCCAGTTGATTTGTGAACTCGGAACTTTTCAACAAGATCAATTGTGCCTGGAGCTATGCAGATGACTGCATGCGCACAATGGATATCGCACCCACAAGGTCACCTGTATTGTTCATCTTGCTGTATGTGTGTAAAGTATCCGTGCGTGGAATATATCTTTTGGAAGAGGTTTTTATTAAAAATATTAAAGGGGCCTTTTCTGAGGGATTTTTTGAAGGCTTTTTGAATTACCTTTAATTGATTAATTTCTTTCAACTATTTATTGCTTAATTTTTAAAATTAAATTTAATGTTCAAACCCTTAATCGTTAATTTTTAATCTTGGATATATAAGATTGAGC
>OZ024749.1:24807966-24815466 GCA_964016885.1 Eledone cirrhosa | reverse complement strand
CATACACCACATACAAAAAATTGTACTCACATTTAATCATTAGTCTTGTTTCTAACTCAACAAACAATACATTTAGTGCCATCTCAATAGTGTGTTTTGTCGGGATGGGGAAGGAAAAGTACACAAAAACAATAACAAGGAGTGAAGTTACGAACAGTGTTGCTATTAGGTTCACGCTTGAGAGTGATATATATATATATATATATATATATATATATATATATATATATATATATATATATATATATGTATATATATAAGAAATACCTGTGGTGGTTGGAAGATCACTGATGAGGACCATTTTATTCATATGTAACCCATCTGCAACCTCGCAGCACGTTTATTCTCATATTTATACATATATATACATACATATATATATATATATATATATATATATATATATATATATATATATATATATATATAAGTTATTCCGGGTTGAATCGGAGGTAACCACAGTAAGTTACTCAATATATAGCAGAGTATAAATGTTTTAATACAGAAGAGCTTCTGAAGTACTAGAACTGTTTCATTCGTGAGAAATCACCAGGAATCTTCCTGATGATATCTCACGAATGAAACAGTCCTAGTCCTGTAGAAGCTATTCTCTGTCTCTCATATATATATATATATATATATATATATATATATACAAGTGCAAGGTTAGTAAAATCGAAGTTATGGCAGTCAGCCAAACCCCCGAAGTAACATTTCGGGTTTGCACGAAGCACTCAATAAGAATGTATTTATAAATGGATAGGCTGCACCTTAGAGTAAGTAACATACGTTAAATAGCGTGACAAATTGAAAACTGTGGCTAGGAAGTGGCCATAGCCAGAAAAGCCGCCACAACAACGAAAATACAATCAGGTTAAATAACAAGGTTAAATATATATATATATATACACACACATATATATATATATACATATATATACATATATACATATATATATATATATATATATATATATATATATATATATATATATATATATATATATATATATATATATATATATATATATATATATATATATATATTAGAAAGTGAGTTTTTTTTTTCAAAATGAAAAATAACCGACGTGTCCTACACGAGTGAAAGTATAAAGAAAAAGAGATGAAATCGAAAATGCAACTGGAGTCTTATTTTAAAAAAAAATATATATATTTATTTGGTTCCTTTACCGGTTTCGCAGTTCTTCTGCTTTTCAAAAGGTGAGTTGAGATGGAGGGTCTTTGGTTTTTCTCTGAGAAAAACCACAGACCCTCCATCTCAACTCAACTTTTGAAAAGCAGAAGAACTGCGAAACCGGTAAAGGAACCAAATAAATATATATATTTTTTTAAAAAATAAGACTCCAGTTGCATTTTCGATTTCATCTTTTTCTTTATATCTCTCTATATATATATATATATGGTTAGAGTGCAGTACCTCAATATTTTCAATGGTAATATGAGAGAATCTTGATGCACTTTAAAATCCACTGTTCTACATGATTGAACATAAATTGGATGATTAACGGCAGGTCTGGTATCAGAACATTTCAAATTCAATATTTTAAGAAAGGCAACGATAAGAAATGGGGTTAAAATTGTTTGCCTGTAATCTCCAATTTCTCCACAAATAGGACCGGTATTCTAGCCGCGTTGAGAAGTTCCTAGTGATGTATAAATAAATAATTGTTTCTACTTTTGGCACAAGGCCAGCAATTACCAGTACATTACTGGTACTTTATTTTATCGACCCCGTAGGATGAAACGCAAAGTTAACCTCGACGGGATTTGAACTCAGACCGTAAAGGGACGTAACTATGCTAGAAAGCATGATGTCCAACCCTCTACCGATTTCCTATCCCTGGCTCTCTTAAAATTTTGAATATATATACATAAACTACAGGAATTTAGTGAGCATGAAATTTATCGGTATGTCTGTATATGGTTGTATGTTTATGTTTGAATTGTTGCTGATAAGGATACAGCTTTTCATCAGCTGGTTTGTTGCTGTATTGCAGTGGGATTTACCTCGTGTGTGATGTTTATCATAATCAGGGAGTATTTCCTAAGAAGCTTCTTCCCAACTCTCATGATATAATATACCTCTTATGTCAGATTTATCTGTGGATGTAATTCTATGGTATGTGGTTAATAGTTTTTATAGAAGCGGTATATCACAGTTGATATGGAAATATCCGATACCGGTTAGAACTTTTCGGGTTTAACATCCTTGTTGCGGCTAACATTTAGCGTAACGCACACGCCCGCTCGATAGGATAACGATAAATGTCAAATAGAGTGTATTTGCTTTGAATAGTACCACCTATCTATCTATCTACTATGTACAATTTGTTGTTTAACCCCATGCCAGATGCGAGGTTAATCACCATCTTGCTTTGCTTTCGCAGAAAATAAATCTAAGACTAGATTATGCAATATACATATATATATATATTGCATTTGGAATATATTTTATATTTGGAAACCCTGCTTCGAAAGATCGAGACGTATCTGAGAGTCTTGCGATTTCAGAGTCAGGTTCGATCATCGCATCGATCGTGCCTCGAGCTGGTCGCCAGAGAAACGATTTTAATATGTCTAATACATTTTAATTCGTCGCACCAATGATTCTCCGTTTCTTATGTGATATATATATATATATATATAATGTATAAAAATCAATACAATATAATTACCTCATTACCAGAGGTTTCCCGAATGAGGCGAATACGAAAGAAACGTCTTCATTCGTTCGTCAGACGAGGCAATATATATATATGATATACACGGGTGTGTATGATTGTGTATAGAAGATTATATTAATAAAAGGAATTCCAACTTTGTCTGATTTACACGTTTTATTTACAATCATTTAACATTATAATGGTATTAGAATGAAACTTGACTGTCAGCACAGAATATGGACCTGAAGATTGCGAAAGCATGAAAGTACTTGTTCAATTAACTATTTCATTCCAATACCATTATAATTTTAAAGGATTGTAAATAAAACGAGTAAATCAGACAAAGTTGGAATTCCTTTTATTAATATATATATATATATATTAGGTAATTCCGAAGAAAAAGCAAAGGAAAAAAGTGTGCTCTATGTATAGAACAGAGCTATTTAATTAAAAAGGGAACAACACAATATATAACTACTCCATTACCAGAGGTTTCAGGAGCCTAGACGTTATTAATACACGTCTAGATCATTCATCAGAGAGAGATGTTATTGTTATTAATATTCTGAACATTCACAGATATGTTGGTAGCATAGAATACATACATGTATGTATTTATGTATGCACGTACTTATGTATGTATTTATGTATGTATGTATGTATGTATGTATGTATGTATTTATGCACGTGCCTATGTATGTACTTATGTATGTATGTATGTATGTGTGTATGTATGTATTTATATACGTCCATACCTCTGTATGTGTGCATTAGTGTATATTGTTTATATATGTATGCATGAATGTATGTTTATGAACATTTATGTTCGGAAACGTGTGTGCATGTATATGTCTATATATGTTGCATGTATATATGAGTCTTCGTTGGTGTATACATGTATGGTTGTATATGTATATTTATGTATGTATACACATTTTATGTATATTCCAGTTGCTTGCTTCAAACTAAATTGCATTTCATCGCTATACATTTATTATATTTACATGTATTCGCACAATGAAATATATATATGTATATATATATATATATATATATATATATATATATATATATATATATAAATATATGCGTGTGTGCCTGTATGTATGTATACATATATATATATATATGTGCGTGTGTGTGTGTGTATATATATATATATATCACGTTTTATTATATTCGTTCCTCGAAATCCAATAACGGAAAATCAATTTACGCCATACAAATTCATGAAACGATTTTCAGTTAACATACATATATTTACTTTAATGTGTACAAAGCACTGCAATATTATATATATATATATATATATATATATATATATATATATATATATATATATATATATATATATATATATATATATATATATATATATATATATATATATATATATATATATATATATATATATATATATATATATATATGTATATATATATATATATATATATATATATATATTGTATGTGTGGGTGTATATCTATTTATTCGCTTTCTCTCACCACTTATATTATATTTTTCTCTTCTCCGTTTTAACCAATTCTTTCATTTAGAAATCCGGCATTAAAAGACAAACACTAATTTATAGAATGTTTTTTTTTAAATCATTTTTGTTTTTCTATCCTTCCTATTTGATATTCTGCTTCTTGTTTGATTTTTATTGTTTACGTATGTATTATTTTATTTATTAAATTCCCATTGACCGCTTTTTGCTTATCCTTTTGACCTCGAAATAAACCAGCCTTTGTAAAGAATTTATGCAATAATTGCTACCATTTCTATGCTGCATTCTTAAAACTTGCTTATCTCTGAAAACGGTCTATTATAAGTGATTATTTAATTTAATTTCAAATTGTTTAGATTTTGCTTGCAATTCCGATTAGCTTTTAAAATGAATCACATTCCAGAGCAATGAACGTTTGCTTTTTTTACATTATATACTTTTCCTCTTTTAAATGAAATCATGTCCCTGATACAACCAAATACTTTACAACACCACACAATAGATGACTGGTACGATATTACTACTCTATCTCGTTCATCTATCTGTCTCTGTTACTCTCAAACTATATTCGTCACAACTCTCATGATGTTGAGAGGCTAGATCTATGAAATAACTTCTAAGTTAGGTGATTAAGAGATTTTGACGAAGCGTTATATTACAGTTAATTTTGAAATATCCGGTGACGATTATAATTTTCCAGGCTTTAATATCAATAATTTGGTTCTCTATCACTCTCTAACTATCTTCTTCAAATAAAGCTATACACCCCCCAACCCTTGAAAAAGTAATGGTTTCTTTCATTGGTCACCAGGGCCCAAGAACAATCAATGGACAAACACAACACGGCGCATGTCATAATACCAATAATATCAAATAGGGGAAACTGTAAAACAATTACTACAAAAGCAATAATAATGATAATGGTCTGTCAAAAAAGTAGGGAATGAAGATGATAATAAAGTAATGGTTTCGGGTTTGGAAATGGGATTAAATCTACTGGTACTCTATTTTAGCTAAGCCGTAAGGAGGAAAAGCAAAGCTGACCTCCATGGGATTTGAACCTAGAACGTAATTGGATAACTGCCTCTCATCGAGACGGAGTCGATAAAATAAAGAACCAGTTCGAGTTAATCGAACAACAACCAAAATAATATTACATCGTTAATAATTATTTCTTCTTTTGGCACAATGCCAGCAATTATCCAGTGTATTACTGGTACTTTATTTTATCGACCCCGTAAGGATGAAAGGCAAAGTTAACCTAGGCGGGATTTGAACTATATCATAAAGGTCCGTAACTCTTTGCTGCAAAGCATGGCGTCCGATCCTGCTAATCCACCGCTCAAGAACATCATTAATAATGGTTTCTGATGTACGCACAAAGAGAAGAATTTGGGGAGGAGGGTACGTCGTGAAATCGACCCCAGTGCGTCATTGGTACTTTATTTTACAGACCCCGTACGGATTTGAACTCAGAAATTAAAAGGGCGAAACACTATCTGCGAACCAATGGGCCCAACAGTCAACCGATACTGCCAAACCAGTGCCCTAATAATGGTTTCTGATTTAGGGCACAACACCAACAATTTTCGACAGGGAGGGGAAAGTCGATAAAATTCACTCTTCATTACTGGTACTGTATTCTATCGACCCCGTCACGATGAAACTCAAATCTAACCTCGGCGGGATTTGAATTCAGAACATAAAGAGTCGTATCTCTATGCCGTGAAACAGGATACTGCCATCCACTACCCTAATACCAATAAGGATTTCTACTATAGGCACAAGGCCAGCAATTTGGGGAGAGGGGAAAGTCGATCAAATTGACCCCAGTGTATTGCTGGTGATGTATTTTATCGACCCCGTAAGGATGAAAGCAAAGTTAACCTCGGCGGCACTTGAACTCAGGTTATAAAGGGACATAACTATATGCTGCAAAGCATGTTGTCCGACGCTCTACCGATACTGCCAATCCACTGCCTTAATAAAAATGGTTTCTGATACAGGCACAAAGCCAGCCATTTGGGGGGAGGGGAAAGTCGATTAAATCGACCCTAGTGTATTTATGCTTCTTTATTTTATCGAACCCGTAAGAATGAAAGCAAAGTTAACCTCGGTGGGATTTGAACTCAGATCATAAAGGAGGGTAACTCTATGTTCCAAAGCATGGTGCCCGATGTTATAGCGATACTGCCAACCCACTGTCCAAATAATAATAAGAAGACAATGAGTCAAATTCGAGTGTAAAACTATTAACTGATATCCGTCGGACAGAATCTAATGTATGTTTCTTTATAGTAGCACTTGATTTTCTTTAGCTATGTTATCACGTCAACTATCAACATATTATATTATTTTAAATTATTACATATTATATTACTATATATTATTATGTATTATACTATGTTATAATATTATAGGCTGTTTCAAAATGATAACAAAGCGCAAGATATCAATTAAATAGGTTGAAGGTAATAACCGGGTAGAACCAGTATATTCGCTTAGAAATGTTGAATGTATTAAGAAATTGACTCTATAAAGAAATCACAAGAACAATAATATATATATATATATATATATATGGATGTATATATAATGTATTTTGCAATACACTTTATGCTTAATTAAAAGCATTTTGAAGACCGTAAGCTATTGTTTTAAAGTAGTGACAAATTCACTCACTTTGATCTCAGCAAACAGGGGGGATAAGCCGACATGACATATTTCGCTTTTGTTGAAGCTTATCAAGGCCAACTACCCCGCCTGTCTACTGAGATAAATGATGTTATATTCTTATAGAAATCTAGTAAATAATCAGGAGCTGATTATGCAGAGCGGTTGTTGGTCAGGCAGAAATCAAAAATTAGAATTGGAGCTCTGAAATAGCAATATATATGTATGGATGTATATATAATGTATTTTGCAATACACTTTATGCTTAATTAAAAGCATTTTGAAGACCGTAAGCTATTGTTTTAAAGTAGTGACAAATTCACTCACTTTGGTCTCAGCAAACAGGCGGGGTAGTTGGCTTTGATAAGCTTCAACAAAAGTGAAACATGTATGGTCGGCTTATCTCCCCTGTTTGCTGAGATCAACGTGAGTGAATTTCTCACTACTTTAAAACAATAGCTTACGGTCTTCAAAATGCTTTTAATTAAGCATAAAGTGTATTGCAAAATACATTATATATACATCCATATATATATTGCTATTTCAGAGCTCCAATTCTAATTTTTAATTTCTGCCTGACCAACAACCGCTCTGCATAATCAGCTCCTGATTATTTACTAGATTTCTATAAGAATA
>OZ024749.1:24770466-24802966 GCA_964016885.1 Eledone cirrhosa | reverse complement strand
ACCCACTGTCAAACCCATAAACCGCGCCCTACTAAAAAGCTTTTCCCCTCCCCTTCCCCTCCCCAACACAACTCCAAACACCCCAACCTCACCACACAGTGACGATCCCACACCACCACAAGACACCCCTTCATCCAACACCCCCGACCCCATGGAAGTCGTGCGACCCGAACCCCGGGAAGCAGAAAGGTAGGTCTCTACACTTTCCTTTGGCTTTGCCGCCCACATGGATGTGTTAAGAGTAGGATGTTTGAATGCACGTGGCCTGGGCTCAACTTGGAAGCAAGCAAAGCTTCTAAATGACCTCAGCTTACGTGGTATAAATGTAATGGTTATCCGTGAGACTCGGATCAGCATCGTGCGGCAGCTGGCCCCTACCTTCGATGACTTTGAGGTGCATGCATCTGTCTGTCGACCTGGAGGTGGGGGTGGAGTTGTCGTACTGCTGGAAAAACACCTGTGTCTCGCCGTACAGATTGTTCACTCGGACCCGGAGGGTCGTTTGTTGGTGCTAGACGTTGACAGTAGTGAAGGTGCGGCCTTGAGACTGGTCGCCGTCTACTCCCCTTTCGGAGCTGAACGGCCCGACTTCTTCCAGCGTCTGGAGACTTTTCTGGGAACGTCGCGTTCCCTGCTTCTAGCAAGGGATTGGAATGACATCCTAGATGCACGTTGGGACTATGCAGGAGCATGTCCTAATAGAGGGGGGTGTAACAGCCTCAAGGGGTTTCTCGACCGTTTTAACTTGGTCGATAGATATCGACTAGATTTTCCAACTGTGCGAACCTGGACTTGGACGAACCACAGTGGTCAATCTAGATCGTACTTAGATAGATTCTTAGTTAGAAGTAAGGATAGGGACATATTAAGCTGTCCATAAATGATCACGGTTGGCTATACAGATCACAAATTAGTGACCTGCGTAGTCAATCTTGAGAAAACACATAAACAGGGTCCCGGTTACTGGAAACTTAATTTGTCTTTACCGGCAAAAGAGACTTACAGAAACCGGATTAGCAGATTAGTTAAGGAGAGGTTAACGGGTGGAATCGTCAACAATCGATGGTGGGCATCTCTCAAAAGAGAGATTAGAACAGAATCAATAAGTTATAGCAAGATGTTAGCTACCGATAGGAATAGAAACGAGAAAGAATTAACAGGTAAATTAGAAGAGGCAATCAAGAGCGAAGATGTGGCCAGAGTGCTGGCATCGAGGACGGCCTTGAGCCAGTTTTTCGATGCAAAGCACGAAGGCTGCGTCATTCGAAGTAAAATACGTGCTCTAGGTAATGAGGAGGCCAAAGCCGTTGGCTGGGCCTGCGTGACAGAAGCTATGAGTGGAACTCGATCCACCATCCGGTATTTGCAAGACGAGGATGGACGGGTAATCCGGGAGCCTAAGCAGTTGTGCGAGGCCTTTCAAAGGCACTTTGCCCGATTATTCGGGGGAGGCGAGGGTCCGGGCGGGAACGTGGATTTCGGTCCATACCTCGACGGCCTGCCGCGTCTCTCGAGCGAAGAGGCAGAGTCCTGCGAGGGACCAATCTCGGCTGATGAGATCGGGGATGCGCTGAGCCAATGCAGCAGACGCAAATCTCCAGGTCTCGATGGTATACCTTACGAACTTTATTTAGCAATGCCAATCTTCTTCTCCGAACTCCTCGAAGCGGTCTACTGCAATTGGCAGCAGAACGAGAGAATTCCTTGTTCTGTAGCCAAGGGCGTAGTCTCGCTGGTGAGGAAGGAAGAACAAGGGGGATAGTATAAATAATTTTCGGCCCATAACCCTGCTAAACACAGAATTAAAGGTTTTGGCCAAGGTGTTAGCAAAGAGGTTGGCGCTTGTCGTGGGTGGCCTGGTGGGAGAGGCGCAGACATGTGCTATCCCATCCAGGTCCATTCACGATAACCTCCACCTCATGCGATACATCATAGAGAGGGTTGGCAACAAACCCGGCTTCGGTGGGGCCCTGATCAACTTGGTTCAGTCTAAGGTATTCGATAGGGTCGACCATGGTTACCTGGATGCGGTGCTAGCGGCGGCTGGGTTTCGTCCTGTTTTCAGAGGCTGGATCACTGCCTTACATAGCAACCACATCTGTTCTAGGATCAAGGTGAACGGCTACCTTTCGAAGCCGTTCGAAATCACACGATCCATTCGACAGGGGTGCCCTCTCTCCTCCCTTCTGTACGTATTGACTCTCGAGCCTTTACTGAGGAAGTTGGAGTTGTTGCTGGGTATCCCCCTGGAACCAGGATTGAGCAAAACGGTGTCGGCCTATGCCGATGACGTAACAGTAATGGTATCAACCGACTCGGTGATCGAGGCGATCGGTACCTTACTGGAGGATTACGAAAGGTTGTCAGGAGCGAAACGGAACCGGGAAAAATCCATCGGGCTGCAACTCGGAACGTGGAGAGGTAGACCGATACCTCCCGACGGTGTCGTCGGACACTGGACGGAGGGCCCAGTGAAGTTGCTTGGGGTCAGGTTTGGACCGGACCTCCAGGTGGAAAAGAACTGGGACGAGGTTACGAACAAGGTGTTTGCACTAACCCAGAAATGGGCCAAGTGTAAGCTATCCCTAAAAGGTCGGGCGGAGGTGGCGAACATTTACATAGCGTCCGTCACTTACTACCGCCTGACTGTCGTGCCTTTCCCTAAGGAAACATTCACCACCTTGGAACGCATGCACTTCCAATTTCTTTGGAAGAAGCGCCCTCCTATGGTGAGAAGATCCATCTGCTGCCAACAACCTTCGAAAGGAGGGCTGGGGATGCCGTGGTTGATGATGCGTAGGCACGCATTAAGGCTACGGCACCTACAGGTATTCCTCACTGGTCAACCGGTGTGGGCTCCGTTCGTGAAACGAGCCTTTCCGAGACTCGTCTCGCTCGCCGAGCTGCAGTCCTGGGTCAAGCAAAGATCCGGAAAACTGGGAGACTGGCACACTGAGTGTGCCCAGGCGCTCAGGGCTCTCTGGCAAGCGGGCCCGGCCATCGGTGGAGAAGCCACCTCATCATTCTATAGAGGGCTGGTGGCTAGCAGGGGCGATGACACCCTTGGAGAGTCGCTGGCCATGGAAGAGGACGAACAGGCCAGCCTGTTCGGTAGGACTTTCGGCCCGGGACCAATGGACAACTTCCAGAAATCACTAGCCTGGCAGTGCTACCGGGGGGCTCTACCCGTTCGACAGAGGCTCTACAGACACGGGCGCCCGGGCAGGGATCCCTCGAAAAAGATTTGCCCTAGATGCGTGCGTCACGAAGAAACCGTTGAGCACGCATTGGTGCAATGTCCGGGCGTGGCTGATCTGTGGGGCTACGCCGAACGACTGCTGTCGCGGGTGGCGCCGATTCGATTGACCGCCGTGTCCGTGATGACAATCAAGCCGCCTCCCCTCTTCACAAAGGAAGCAAAGGCGGTTTTTCTGTGCGTAATAGCCATGTTGAAAGAGGTTGTTTGGTGGACACGATTGAAAGGTCTGAGGTCAGGCAACTTCCTCTCAGGCCATAGTCTGGTCTACTTCTTCCGATATCACTTCGGAAGAAGGATAAGAATGGAGAGAGAGGCGCTTGGCCACAGGCAGTTTTATGAAAGGTGGGTGAAAGTGGCGAGAATGGCTCGTGTAAATGGGCCTTCTCTGTATACCATCCTGTAGGTAAAGAAGTGAAGGAGAGGGGAGCACCTTCTCCATGTGCTTCCCGGGAAAAGGATTGCACACTTTTTCGGAGGTGTGTGCAACCCCCATCACGTCCCCTCCCTTTTGAGGTTGTTTTCGATTATTTTCATTTTATACCCTTTTTACTCGATTTTATGTAAACTCCCCCTTTGTATTTGTCCCTTCTTTTTATGCCTTTATGGTAAATAAAGAAATATATCTATCTATCTATCTATCTCTCTATATGTGTGTGCGTATGTATCTATACAAACACTGTCATGTATACATACATATGGTAGATATATAAAAAAAACAATTTTAAAGTAATTCTCACTTCTCCTTGTCACCTAAAGAAAGCAAGCGCACTTTCCCTTTAATTGCTACATTATTCCAGGATTCTGGACTTTGATTTATTTTTAGACATATCATATTCTAATACGATGGAAGACGCCAAAAATTAAACCAGGAATCTTAAGCTTACTTTTCAAACAATCAAAATATCGATTTTAAAAGATGCTAATATTCTTGAAAATGCCCATATTTTTCGGACGATTCTAGCCATACTAATGTTTATAAGAAAATAAATGAAGTATATTTATAAATAGAAATCTAAAACAACATATATTAAATTTGATTAAATTTTATAAATAGACAATTTATTTTACTGAGCTCTAAATTCTGCTTTAGTGGATCCCATTGTAATACAATGCATTAACGAATAAATTGATTTCTCATAGTTTAAAACATATATATATTTTTTGCGTTGTTGAGAAATTAAATGGCGGCTATTCTTTTTCATGAAAATATAATTAAATATAAACATATTCAAAAATCTATCAATAATGTTTTCTAAACGGTTAAGCAAACAAATTCATCTTGTAACTATAATATAATAATATTCAAACGTGTGAAACGAGAAACCAATTTATTTCTTCATTCAGTTTTTCCAAAGTGGGTTTTGCAAAACAAACATTTAAAGCTCGGTGACATAAAGTGTCCATTATTTCTGCTACCACTGGAAAATATATTCTTGAAATCTACTTGGGGAAACATCGATCTAAGCAGTTCATTTGTTTAGCAACTAACTCGTTAGCAACTAACTGCAATGCAACTAATTAAAATCTAACAAACACACACCAATACACACAAAGAAATAACTTTCCCACACACACAAACCATCTTATAGACAGCCAGACATACCTACTCCAAATTCCATGAGACGTTTGCGGTTTAAAAATGAAACACAACACTTTGAATGTCAATTAATTAGTTTTGAAAATGCGAAAAATATACAAACAAATTCTAAGATTCATATAATTATGCAGCAACGAGTAGTTAGTTACTTAGTACTGCGCTGTGAATATATTGATCCAAAATTCAAAACTAATATTGTTTTACAAACATGTAAAGTTATTTTTCTTAAATAACTACGCAGTTCTACTATTTATATACATACATCTTGCATTTAGTTCTCTCTCGTTTTTGTATAGTCCTATTTAGATTTTTCGTTATAATTCCTGATAAACACAGGATAAAATCAACATATTATTTCAATACATTTATATAATATTTAACAAAGGTATATGAACATATCACCACATATGTAATTTATATGGACATAACAAGATATCCTTCATCACAGTCATGTTCTCCAACTTAACCCCAGGCAAATTAACATTAAAACAATCAAAGCTTTAGGTAATTTTCAAACTTGTTTGTTACAAATGTTTAGTCATACAGAATGATATCAGAAATAATGTACAATATAGAAATACATGGTTTACTGTATATCAATTATGTACAATAAAAATTGTGGATATATACGTTAAAATATATATATATAGTTAGGTGTAATAGAAATATAAAGCTTATACGTTATTACACTTCAAATTTAGTTATGGAGAAGGAATATATTTGCTCTTGGACTTGTTAATTCTATAATTACATATATATGGTTTCGTGGAGAAAAACATTGAGGGAATCGTAATCTAGTGTCAGAGAATATAGATATAGCACGGACACAAAGGATTGCCTATAATAAAGACGTGAAAACAAATTTTTGTTACAAAGACATCAAGAAACGCCTCATACATATATATATATGCCAAAGTATTATTATGTAAGTGTTTGTACAGGAGGTGAGGTTGAGGCGTTTCTTGATGTCTTTGTAACAAAAGTTCGTTTTCACGTCTTTATTATAAGCATCCTTTGTGTCCGTGCTATATCAATATTTTCTGACAGCCTTTTTGTACAGCCTACCATGTTATTCTTCACTCTTATATATATTTTTTAATATAAAATTTAGACAATATTTTATAATAAAAAATATTACGGTGGCGCTTCTATTTCAATTCTAAACCTTTCTCGCCGCAATATACAAACATATATATATATATATATATAGTAATAATAAATATGAAGACTAAAATCTGAAGAGGGCTCGATAAGGATTATATATATATATATAAGTATAAACCCGTATATTAAATATTTATTATAAGAACAGATAAAAGTTTAAGCGCAGAATCGTTACTTTCAACCCTTGCTTTCACGTTAAGGGTTAAAGCAGCGATTCTTAGAAATAGAATCACCACCATAATATGTTTTATTATAAAATATAGTCTAAATTTTATAGTCAAAAGCATGTATAAGAGTGAAGAATACAATGGTCGGCTGTACAAAAAGGGTTTTATTTACAGTATTAACGATTGTTTCATTGATCAGGTGAGTCTAAAGGCCGCTGATCACTAGAAATTACGTCACTCGACCTTAGATACAGTGTGTCTCTCTGATGAAATCATATGAATACTCACAATATTCGAATGATCAGCGGCCTTTAGACTCACCTGATCAATGAAAAATTGTTAATAATGTAAACAAAACCCTTTTTGTACACTCGACCATGTTATTTTTCACTCTTTCACTAATATAACTAATATATATATATATATACATAGGAACGAGTAGGACCCCGACGGCTGAGCTCAAGCCGTTTCGACGGCTAATTCTGGACTAAAACCCACTCTACTACCCTAAGACACCGACGGCAGAGCTCCAGCCGTTTCGACGTTTTCCTATTACCCACTCGACTACCCTAAGTATTGAGTACTTTGGTGCGTTATGGTCTACCTGGTTCCTTACCACATTTCCTTCGTTATATATATATATATATATAACGAAGGAAGTGTGGTAAGTAACCAGGTGGACCATAACGCACCAGAGTACTCAATACTTTGGGTAGTCGAGTGGGTAATAGGAAAACGTTGAAACGGCTTCAGCTCTGCCGTCGGTGTCTTGAACATTTTCCTATATATATATATATTTCTATGTTGTTTACTTGTCCCCCTCGCCTTACGTGAATTCTGGTCCCAATAACCTTTTTTAGTTATTGCTCGCACCAACCTGAGGGATGTGGTTTTTTAATGCGATGAAATACCAATGATGGCTGGAAAATCAGTGACGAAGGACTATTTTTGTCATATGTAACCCATGTGCAAACCACGCAGTATTCTTCTTTCTTCTCATGTTTTATATATATATATATATATATATATATATATATATATATATATATATAGTATTGTGGTAATAGTGAAGTCGAAATACACAAGGTATAGAGCAACTCAAGTCTGTAACGTAAGCTGGAATATAATTATTAAGGCCTGTTACTACAACGGTACAATACCAAATTCGTACGATATGTTAGCCTTGAGAACCAGTTTGTTAAACATGTATGTGTGTGTGTAATCATATACATATACACATGAATATATTTTATATACAAGTATACATACAAATATATATGTATGTGTATATATATATATATACATACATACATACATATGTGTGTATAGAGGTAATAAAATAGTTTGAAATATCATCTTGTGGTCTTTCACTTGATTAAAATATATGTGTACGTATATACATACATTTTGAGAGATAGAGAGAAAGAAATAGATTTATAAACAAACACACATATATCTCGATAGAGAGATTTAACTACAAGGGTATTAAAATATATTTGCTTTCATTGATCTTCTGAGAGAGATAGAGATAATATTAGATGGAAAAAAAAACTGCCTTTTCATACATACATTAAATATATCGTTTAGGTGAGGTATATGTATTTTTACAAGATGGCTGTACGTTGTTGTACGGGATATAGATGATTCTTTACATTTGTCTGCCACATGAGAGACCCACGTCGTAAATCTTTTTTCCCACCGTAAGTTGCTAAATTAATTTTATGTGACTATTTCATACAAAAAATATAATAGAATGAAATAAAAAAAAAATAGCTACGAGTTATATTGTTTACATTTTTAAAAAAATCGATGCTAATAAAACATTGATGCAAATGACATAGAGGACAATAAAACAATTCCCAGAGACATCCATGATAATCAATGTGCCAACTCATACATTCTTACAGATAGTAAAAACAAATATTTCAGATTACAATTCTACTACTAAACCTATACCTTATTTGCAACGGAAACCATGATATATATTATGACAACCAAACAGATATTGCCCGTCTCTCACACGGTTCTGTGTTTCTCTGTCTGCCTAACTCAGAGGTTCACAAACCTTTCGGGACACCACCCACCTCACGGCCACCAGATAGCCTCATCCCTCGGACCCTCATTTCTAGACTGACCTACCTACACGCAAATTGTAAATAACATATAATAAATAAACTGGTCAATTTATATAAAATAAATAATATAATATATACTATGTAGAAATAAATATTATATATATTTTCTATTTTACTATATTTATATATATGTATTATTTCATATTTATTATACTATTATATCATCTCTACCTCCCCATCCACCTTCCCCTAATCCCTTCATCCCCGGACCTTCTCAACGTTTTACCTGCCACTTTGCTCAATAAATATATTTGTGAAAGACTTGTCAAAATTATTAGATTGTCTTTTAAATAAAAACCGGGATTGTTTACATAAGACACAGGATATTCTAGGCTAAATCATTTCTAATAAATACTTAGGTTCTTTAAGGATCCGCATTAACCTGGCTGTTAGAAAGGTAGATAATGTATGTAGTCCCTTAGTCCATTAGAAATAAGGATATGCCAATACACCTTTTTCAATACATACACCAACATATTCCAATGGTGGGTTACATTTGAACATTGGAACAACTATGAGGGCCATTAATATGTATTAAGCACTATTCCAAAGATTCACCACAACTTCCATAGAACTATGAAATTATAATGCACATAACACTATCAGTGAAGCCCTTTAGTATAGGTCAACTAACAGAAAATTGTATTACGGTTACGAACAAATTTCTAAATAAGCCTACAAGTTGAAAATTAAAAACGGTCATCGCGGGCCAACCTGACTCGGGCCTCATTGTGGTCCGCGGGCTGCTTGTTGCCTGAGAGTCTACGACTATTGAATATTATTCGATAGATATATTCTACGAAATAGCGTTGGTAAAATTATAATAATTTACAAACAACAACTATCTACACATACAATGTTGGCTGAAACTCTATCTGTGATATATTATGTAGCAATGTACATCAAACCTCATCTTTTTCCATTTTTAGAGGGTTCTAAACCCTACTATCAGGCTAACATTTATTTAGTCAAGCTTCCATAACTATTTCAAAATCACTCGCTATTTCAAAACAAACATACTTGTCACTATATAGGATTCGAACAAATAAACAGAAATATATTGTATATGGAGAGGTTTAGATATGTCTACAGATATACAGCGTTAGATGTAATATCTTTGCTTATACCCTCTAGTACTATGTAGCAATGAAACAAAACGCGCACAAATATATTGTTTATGCAGAAATATTATTCACATCCATCTACACAGACACGATGTTAGCCGAAACTATCTATAGATATACTCTTGAGTAGAATACAGCATTGAAACAAAATAGGTTCAAATATATTGTTTACGCAGACAAATTTTTACATCTATCTACAAAGATATTCACAATATTTTGTAACATAACTTACAGATACATTCACTAGCTTTCTGTAGCATTGTATAATGCTAAGTATGCGTATGCAAATTAAATGTATTTCTACACAGATTTAGTTATCGATAGTGGCAAGATATATTCAAAATACGCCACAGAAGAAAGTTAATTCAATGGAAATTTTTTTTGGGGGGAGGCGTTTTAATTGCTAACAACTCGGAAAGAAGATCCTACACAAAGGCAACATCAAATGCTTTTGTAAAATGTTGCTGTTTTCGTTTTTCATTTTTGTCTTGTTTTATTTCTTTTCTTTTCTTTCGAACACATCAAACTATTGAATCATAAGACACTTCAATAACACAACAAAAACTATCAGAATTTATTTATACAGTTACATGTATATATATATATATATATATATATATATATATATATATATATATATATACACATTTATCACATATTTTATCCTTTTACATCTATTTTATTACATTCCGACATGTTTCAATGTTCCTATAACTATCTGTTTGTCTATCTATCTATCTGTCTACTTGTCTTTCTATCTCTCTTTCTCTATTTCTATATATTATGCTAGGTATTTTTCACACTATATAACTAACTATATAACTACTTACCTACTTATCACTCTTTAGATATAAATATATATATATATATACTCATGTGTATATATATATATACATGTGTATATGTATACTCATATATATATATATATACACATGTATATGTATACTCATATATATATACACATGTATATATATATATATATATATATATATATACACACATATGTATATATATACACGTGTATATATACATGTATATATATATACACATGTATATATATATATATATATATATACACATGTATATATATATATATATATATATATATATATATATATATATATATATATATATATATATATATACGTGTATATATATATATACATATACACATGTATATATATATATATATATATATTTAAGGATTAAAATACTGGAGCGTGTTGAAGTTAAACAGCCTCTTCGTATTATAGAAATGACAGTAAAAGGTATAGCTCGATGTAATTAAACAGAGCCGAAGAATTATGTAAGTAAAACAAAAAAGCCTTCAATACATCAAAAGTCTTTATTAGCCAACAATGTTTCGTCCTATTACGGACTCATCAGGGCAATTAAAACAACAAGAAGTATTATCGGCCAATACAAGCCGAAAACTCCGAAGAATATGGAATGTACATACACTAAAGTATTGCAAGATTATGGGTAAAAATATATAATAAAAATCACTAAGGAGGTGTATAACATTTAGAACCATATTACAAATATAGTACAAAGCAAAAAAAAACAAAAAACGTAGAGCTAAACAAAGGTGGTTATATAGAGCGGGACTTATATATAATACTATATAATATAATATAATATACTTGTAACAATATTAAAATTACAATAAAAATTAAAAGGTACAATATACATATGTATATATGTACGCACACGTACGCACATATACACATACATCAATACACATATCCAACTTCAACAGCACAAATTAAACCTTATTAAGAGTTTAAATATAAATAAGCATGATAGGAATAAAAATAATAATAATAATAATAATACGTATATCTAATATACATGAGGTAATAATATGATATAATTATAAGTAGCACATATAATATATAATAAACTATACAATTATATACTATATGATATAATATAATAGATAATCTCCGGTTAATTTACACAAACAATATAGATGTCACAATAATACTATAATAATAATATAATAACATATATAATATATAATATATAATGGCATTCAATTTAACAAATCAATTCTTATAGAGTTACAGAGTAGGTGAGGAAAAATATAAACTGTACAATACCCAAAATTATGATGGTACAAAAATATAAACATCTTACATGATATATAAAGTTTAACATATCACAATGTTACATATAATCAACGGTAAGTAATAAGGATCGATATTACAATAACAAATACAATATAAAATAATTAACATAATATAATATATAAATACTTATAATTACAAGGTTGGTAAACAGACATATATGTGGATGAGTGAGTAAGGGCCAGACAGTAAATAGAATGCACAGTAGTATTAATAAATAAATAAATAAATAAATAAATAGAATCAACCGGAAATTAAAAAAACAAAAACAAAAGTATATACTTAGGTCTACATGCAGTTAAGTAAAAACTTAGGAAACAACCCCGGTAAATGACTCGAAAACCCTATTTGATAAATTAATATTAAAAATATTTAAAATATCTAATAAGGCAATACAATATTAGCTATGGTTTAAGTAATCAAAATTTATAGACGTTAATATTTCACAACAAATATATATATAAAGGAATGAAATTTTCTACTATCATTTTCATAAAGATATCTAAAAAACTGACTTAAGCAGAATTATGGTAGGCTAATAGGGACAGAGAAAAAGAAATGTATGGAGGATGCAAAGGAGCATAAAATCGTAGTCAATATACTATATTAAATAATAGAAAGGAGCGTAAAAGAGGGGGGATTAAATATAATCATAATCTATTTGAAGGGGTTGACAATAAGTTTATGTGCGCATGGGGGTGGGGGTGGGGGGTGGGGGGTTATCCAAAGAAGAGTACAAATAAAATAAAATCAAATAAAATCAAATAATGTAAAATATATAATCAGATATATACTCGTAAGGTGTTAATAGTGAAAATTTAATGCGTAAGAAGATAGATATGGTATAGTAGCCAAAATATTATGAGAGCTAGAATAAAGAGTTGTCAAAAACCAATGATAATAATGATGATAATGATGGTGGTAAACAAAAAGAACCTAAACTAAAAAATAAGTAATGGAATATATCAGCTAATGGATACAATTTATACTACTAGAACCTATAGGTTTATAATAAAAGTAAGAATTAGAAATAGCGTGGGGGCAAGAAGAGAATATCTCAGACTTTCTATTAAGTAAGGATTCGCTAGAGAAAATTATAGAGTGTGTCTCGAGGATACAGAGATTACAAAATTTAGTATGTGTAGAAAGGTTATTAGAGCGTGCTACTAAACGCCAATTAAGGCTATATGGTATATTAGCCCCCTTAAGATCCCATATATAGTGTGCTAAAGAAGTAGAATTCTTAAACTTAACATGTTTGAAATTAGAGATATGAGAATTAAACCTAGTCTTAAAAGTGTTAGATGTAGCGCCTATATAAGTTCTATTAGAGGAATTAGTTATAACTACACAAGCATAGACGATGTTCTTAGAGAGGCAGTTACCGTTTAAAGGGCAGTTAGCACTCACTCTACAGTTACACTTCCGGGTGCTATTGGTTGGCTGAAGTAGTGATGCATTACACGTAGAATTGCTATTAGATAAGGTCTGTTCTGGTGGTAAGGCATTTCCAAATCTGTTCAGACTAGTAGAATGTAGAGAGGAGAATCCATCCCTAACTTTCCTATTGTTAGTGCTAGCTAAATGAGAACTAATATTAGGGGTGGTAGAGAATGAATGTTTAATAACATTTTTATTAAAAATACTATGGTATTTATGAGAAGGGGGGAAATTTTTCTCTAAGATAGAAAAGAAAGACCTAGGGATATTAGTTAATACTTCCTGATTATATGGCGGTTTAAAATAAGTATTTAGTCTCCTTCTATTTTTATCCTTCCCGACTCTACCATTATCTAATATCCCACTATTAAGACTAGGGTTACTACAAGGATTAGTTAAAACCACATTATTAGAATCTGCCAAAATTCCATTAAGTCTCCTATTGTTTCTACCTCCAGTAGATCTGCTGTCGTCTGGAATCCCATGAAAAGGATTAGGGCCAATAATAGGATCAGTAGAAGCAACATTATTAGAATTAGATCTAGCAAAATTATCACCAATGAGGGAGCGCTCAGAGGGTTCGAATTGTTTCCTAGAGGTATTATATTCCCTATTACGAGTCCCGTGGGTTAACTTATAGATGGGTTCAGATACACCTATGTAATTTTTACGGTTATTATGCTTCCTACTCCCATTCATGGCCATGTTAAGTGATATTATGTTATTATTATTATAAGTAAGCGGAGACTTTCTAAGGTTACTATTATTATAATGTATTTTACTAGAGTAACCGGAATTTGCTAGGGCATTATTATAGTACTCCGCATGTTCATTAAATGATCCTACGTCCTTAGAGACTGTGGAAATCCTATTAGATACACCCTTAATTATAGAGCTTATCATATATTTGGGGTGGTTAGAATTGGGACTAACATAAGAAAGTATTTCATTAGGCTTATGGAAGGGTTTAAAACTTTTAGTGACCAAGTCCAAAGTCACATATAAAGAGTTCACCGCTCTATCGTTTCTATCTATCGTGATCGAAAGGTTATAGCTTTTAAAAAACTTATAAAGCTTCTTCTTATGCTCGACATTGTTGGTGCTAGAGTTAATTACAAACAATGCATCATCACGATACAGTCGGTCTTTAAGGTGCGGAAAGGTAACATATAGTTCATTTAGGAGGAACAACCCAAGAAGATCAGTTACCTGGGCCGAATCACTCGAACCCATTGTAACCTCGAAATTGTTGGGCGTGTTTTTACGGGTCCAAAATGTGTCCTCAAATTTAATAATAGTTCTACGGGCTGCTAGTATAATATCTACCTGTGATCGTGTAAGGCTGGACACTCTCATGGCCAACATTAAAGCTTTATTGAGGAGGATGGATGAAATCGATATGTAGTAGGCATCAATATCGAATTGGATAAAATTATTAGATTCAAGTTTATTAATCCCAGAGAACCAATCTATAACTTCCTTAGTGTTGCCCCATGGGTTAAAATTAACTTTATTCCTAACATCTGGTATAATAAGGTCAAGGATTATTTTTACTGATTATGGCTATATCGGACTTAGAAGGACAGATGAGTCTAACAGAGGGGTTACTAATGAAATCTACCTTATGATCCTTAAGAGTGAATCTCGGTTCTCGAGGGTAATATGGCTGGGTATACTTATCGAGGCCGAGGTCAGAGACAATTTTAAGACCCTCACTATTGATGTGGTTCAAATTATCAAGCGTAGTTTTTTTATAATTTCTATGTAGCTCCTTATAAATAAAGTCACGGTAAGCACTGTAATCCATGGAGTATAGATTCTTAGTCTTATCCGCCGGACAAAAATGGACTTATTCTCACCAAAACCCTTAACAATATTTTTAAGTCTAGATTGGAACTTATCAAATTTATTATAATTTCTATGTCTATTATTTGGCCTATACTTAATATTTTTGACAAGAGAGAGTAAGTCACTTTCAAAACTATTCAATAGAATATTATGTGGTGGGCTCTTATAAGTTTTGAAGCCATAGTTATTAAAATTTGTTATATTCCTGGGGTCCTTCCTATTCTTATTATTATCATAGTGGAAAGCACGTCATCTAATCCTTTTTACAAAGGAGTCCCAATTCTAACCACCCCAAATCTATGATAAGCTCTATAATTAAGGGTGTATCTAATAGGATTTCCACAGTCTCTAAGGACGTAGGAACATTTAATGAATATGCGGAGTACTATAATAATGCCCTAGCAAATTCCGGTTACTCTAGTAAAATACATTATAATAATAGTAACCTTATAAAGTCTCCGCTTACTTATAATAATAATAACATAATATCACAAAACATGGCCATGAATGGGAGTAGGAAGCATAATAACCGTAAAGATTACATAGGTGTATCTGAACCCATCTATAAGTTAACCCACAGGACTCGTAATAGGGAATATAATACCTCTAGGAAACAAGTCGAACCCTCTGAGCGCTCACTCATTGGTGATAATTTTGCTAGATCTAATTCTAATAATGTTACTTCTACTGATCCTATTATTGGGCCTAATCCTTTTCATGGGATTCCAGACGACAGCAGATCTACTGGAGGTAGAAACAGTAAGAGACTTAATGGAATTTTGGCTGATTCTAATAATGTGGTTTTAACTAATCCTTGTAGTAACCCTAGTCTTAATAGTGGGATATTAGATAATGGTAGAGTCGGTAAGGATAAAAATAGGAGACTAAATACTTATTTTAACCCGCCATATAATCAGCAAGTATTAACTAATATCCCTAGGTCTTTCTTTTCTATCTTAGAGAAAAATTTCCCCCCTTCTCATAAATACCATTGTTTTTTAATAAAAATGTTATTAAACATTCATTCTCTACCACCCCTAATATTAGTTCTCATTTAGCTATCACTAACAATAGGAAAATTAGGGATGGATTCTCCTCTCTACATTCTACTAGTCTGAACAGATCTGGAAATGCCTTACCACCAGAAAAGACTTTATCTAATAGCAATCCTACGTGTAATGCATCACTACTTCAGGCAACCAATAGCACCGGAAGTGTAACTGTAGAGTGAGTGCTAACTGCCCTTTAAACGGTAACTGCCTCTCTAAGAACATCGTCTATGCTTGTGTAGTTATAAATAATTCCTCTAATAGAACTTATATAGGTTCTACATCTAACACTTTTAAGACTAGGTTTAATTCTCATATCTCTAATTTCAAACATGTTAAGTTTAAGAATTCTACTTCTTTAGCACACTATATATGGGATCTTAAGGGGGCTAATATACCATATAGCCTTAATTGGCGTTTTGTAGCACGCTCTAATAACCTTTCTACACATACTAAATTGTGTAATCTCTGTATCCTCGAGACACACTCTATAATTTTCTCTAGCGAATCCTTACTTAATAGAAAGTCTGAGATATTCTCTTCTTGCCCCCACGCTATTTCTAATTCTTACTTTTATTATAAACCTATAGGTTCTAGTAGTATAAGTTGTATCCATTAGCTGATATATTCCATTACTTATTTTTTAGTTTAGGTTCTTTTTGTTTACCACCATCATTATCATCATTATTATCATTGGTTTTTGACAACTCTTTATTCTAGCTCTCATAATCTTTTGGCTACTATACCATATGTAACTTCTTACGCATTAAATTTTCACTATTAACACCTTACGAGTATATATCTGATTATATATTTTACATTATTTTTTTTTATTTGATTTTATTTTATTTGTACTCTTCTTTGGATAACCCCCCACCCCCCATCCCCACCCCCATGCGCACATAAACTTATTGTCAACCCCTTCAAATAGATTATGTTATATTTAATCCCCCCCTCTTTTACGCTCCTTTCTATTATTTAATATAGTATATTGACTACGATTTTATGCTCCTTTGCATCCTCCATACATTTCTTTTTTTCTGTCCCTATTAGACGACCATAATTCTGCTTAAGTCAGTTTTTTAGATATGGTTATGTAAATGATAGTAGAAAATTTCATTCCTTTATATATATATTTGTAGTGAAATATTAACGTCTATAAATTTTGATTACTTAAACCATAGCTAGTATTGGTTTGCCTTATTAGATATTTTAAATATTTTTAATATTAATTTATCAAATAGGGTTTTCGAGTCATTTACCGGGGTTGTTTCCTAAGTTTTTACTTAACTGCATGTAGACCTAAGTATATACTTTTGTTTTTGTTTTTTAATTTCCGGTTGATTCTATTTATTTATTTATTTATTTATTAATACTACTGTGCATTCTATTTACTGTCTGGCCCTTACTCACTCATCCACATATATGTCTGTTTACCAACCTTGTAATTATTAGTAATTATATATTATATTATGTTAATTATTTTATATTGTATTTGTTATTGTACTATCGATCCTTATTACTTACCGTTGATTATATGTACCATTATGATATGTTAAACTTTATATATCATGTAAGATGTTTATATGTTTGTACCATCATCATTTTGGGTATTGTACAGTTTATATTTTTTCTCACCTACTCTGTAACTCTACATGAATTGATTGCATGCCATTATATATTATATATTATATATTATATATGTTATTATATTATTATTATAGTATTATTGTGACATCTATATTGTTGGTGTAAATTAACCGGAGAATATCTATTATATTATATTATATAGTATATAATTGTATAGTTTATTATATATTATATGTGCTACTTATAATTATATCATATTATTACCTCATGTATATTAGATATACGTATTATTATTATTATTTTTATTCCTATCAGGCCTATTTATATTTAAACTCTTAATAAGGTTTAATTTGTGCTGTTGAAGATGGATAAGTGTATTGATGTATGTGTATATGTGCGTGCGTGTGCGTACATATATACATATGTATATTGTACCTATTAATATTGTTACAAGTATATTATATTATATTATATAGTATTATATATAAGTCCCGCTCTATATAACCACCTTTGTTTAGCTCTAGGTTTTTTTGGGCTTTGGACTATATTTGTAATATGGTTCTAAATGTTATAACCTCCTTAGTGATTTTTATTATATGTTTTTACCCATATTCTTGCAATACTTTAGTGCATGTACACTCCATATTCTACGGAGTTTTCGGCTTGTATTGGCCGATGATACTTCTTGTTCTTTTATATATATATATATATATATATATATATATATATATATATATATATATATATATATATATATATATATATATATATATATATATACATGTATATGTATATATATATATATATATATATACATGAATATATATATATATATACATGTATATATATATATATACATGTATATATATATATGTATATACATGTATATATATTTATATATTTATATATATATACATGTATATATATATATATATATATATATATATATATATACATGTATATATATATATGTTGATTTAAAACTGCACTATCCACAAGTGTTTTTTAGCCTTCATATCATGTTCTCCTGTTTTATCTGATGAAAACACAAATATTATTGCATGATGATGTTTGTTTTTGAAATGCGCATAATAAAATACATGGATCTCCTTTAACCATCTTTTGATCTTATATTATGTATACTCCAGTCCTACAAAGTGTAGAGTGCTTCTTACCCGATATCTGCATTGCTTTATTGTACTACAATAGAACTCACCTCCTACATTATATACATGTATATATATATATATATATACATGTATGTATATATATATATATATATATATATATATATATATATATACATATATATATATACATGTATATATATATATATATACATGTATATATATATATACATATATATATACATGTATATATATATATATATATACATGTATATGTATATATATATATATATATATATATATATATATATATATATATATATATATATACAACTATATGTATATATTTATATTTATATATATATATATTATAAAAAATAACAAAGAACCCTTCAATACATCAAAAGTCTTTATTAGCCTACAATGTTTCGTCCCATTAATAAGGACTCATCAGGGCAAGTAAATTGACAAGAAGCATTAACGGCCAGAACAACCAAAACTCAAAAGAATAGGGAATTCATATCTATGAAAGCTTAGGAAAGATATCAAGGAAAAGCATGCTAAAGCTAAAAGTGTGCAGTTACAAATATAGACTATAGGGCAAGAAAGCGAGTAATATGTCAAACCTACGTTAAAATACAGTATAAGACAAATACATTAAATACAACATGGTAATATAATGTGAGAATTACAATATGATATAGAAGAAAATATAATGGATAACAATAAATAAAAAGTTTAATATATGTATATACATAACGAGTTGTAATACCTACATCACTGTGCTTGTTTTTGTCTTTGTTTTTGTTTTTGTTCTTCGTTTTATTTTATTCATTGTTATTTATTTATTTTTCTACTACTGCATGCTGTCTGTCTTCTTATCATCATCATCATTATTTCTTTACTACCACTTGCTGTCTGTCATATTTATATTTTCTGCTTTGCATCATAATATGTCTACCTATATTAACCGCGTAAATATATCTTTAAAATTTTCCATTGACTCTGTCTGTCTGCTATTATATTATTTTATTTATTAGGGCGGTGGATTGGCAGTATCGGTAGAGAGTCGGACGCCATGCTTTCCAGCATAGTTACGTCTCTTTACGATCTGAGTTCAAATCCCGCCGAGGTTGACTTTGCCTTTCATCCTTACGGGGTCGATAAAATAAAGTACCAGTAATGCACTGGGTAATTGCTGGCCTTGTGCCTAAAGTAGAAACAATTATATTATTTTATTTATTATTATAATTATTATTATAATATTAACCTTGATATATCATATTATTTCTATGTAATTGAGTTATAGGTATTAATATATGTCAGATATTTGAGGTACTGTTTTGTAATATTTTGTAATATTTTGTAATATTTTATGAATGTACACTGCATATACCTCTATATATATTTATTGTCAATACTTTATGTATTTATATATATATTTTTTCAACATAACTTTAGTTTTATATGCTATTTTTTCTTACCCTTGAAAAACTTTATATACAATTTGTTGACATCAAACGATATATATGATGTAGTTTTGTATGTTTTTTGATGTCAGTATATTATTCTATTGTTTTTTTTTTTGTATAGTTTATGCACACCGTCAGGGTGATTTTTATTATAAAGAAAATATTTATATTTAACTACTTAATTAGTGTTAGTATGTGTTTGTGTAAATGTGTATATATATGGATATATATATATATATATACACATATATTAAACTTTTTATTTATTATTATCCATTATATTCTATTCTATATCATATTGTAATTCTCACATTATATTACCATGTTGTATTTAATGTATTTGTCTTATACTGTACTTTCAACGTAGGTCTGACATATTACTCGCTTTCTTGCCCTATAGTCTATATTTGTAACTGCACACTTTTAGCTTTAGCATGCCTTTCCTTGATATCTTTTCTAAGCTTTCATAGATATGAATTCCCTATTCTTTTGAGTTTTGGATTGTACTGGCCGTTAATGCTTCTTGTCAATTTACTTGCCATGATGAGTCCTTATTAATGGGACGAAACATTGTAGACTAATAAAGACTTTTGATGTATTGAAGGCTTCTTTCTTTAGTTTTCATAATTTTTCGGCTCTGTTGTATTACATTGAGCTATATCTTATACTGTTATTTCTATAATACGACTAGTGTGTTTTACTCCAACGCACTCTAGTATTTTAATTCTTATATATATATATATATATATATATACATGTATATATATATATATATATATACATGTATATATATATATATATATGTATATATATATATATATATACACGTGTATATATATACATGTATATATATATATATATATATATACATGTATATATGTATATATATATATATATATATATATATATATATATACATGTATATATATATATATATACATATACATGTATATATATATATATATATATATATATATATATATGCATGTATATATATATATATATTTATATATATATAATGTATATATATATATATACATGTATATACATGTATATATATATATAATCATTTATATATATATATATATATATATATATATGTATATATATATATATCTATATATATATATATATGTATATATACATCTATATATATACATATGTATATATATACATGTATATATATATATGTATATATATATATACATGTATATATGTATATATATATACATGTATATATATATATACATATATATATATGTATATATATATACATGTATATATATATACATATATATATATATATACATGTAAATATATATATATATATATATATATATATATATATATATATATATATATATATATATATATATATATATATACATGTATATATATATACATGTATATATATATATATATATATATATATATATATATATATATATATATATATATATATATATATATATATATATATATATATATATATATATACATGTATATATATATATATATACATATATATACATGTATATATATATATATATCTTTCCGGAAACACATAGACAAATGCGGAAACAAAGACGGAAGGCCCATTGTCCCTATTGTAGCGACTGAAAGAAATCTCGGCACGTTACGTATCAAGGAAGCGCTTTTTATCAAACGCCTGCAACCGCAAATAAACAACCGATCAGAGAGAAGCGAAATGAGATGGCTGGTTTATGTTAACAAACGACGCAGCAAAACACAACACACGCACATACACACACACACAAACGAGACAACTACACACACACACGCACACACACACAGTAGCATCCACTATACGAACATACTACACTGCCAATACAGAGGAACAAGGCAACAACACACGCACACACACACACACTCAAGCGAGACAACACACGCACACACACAGACAGTAACATTTAACAAACAGGCAGAGAATGGACTGACAGCTAGCGCCTTCCCACTCCCTCAATCGGCCGCTGACCTCTGCCCGACCGACCCCATTTCACGCGCACGCGCCCTTCCGATTACCTCAGATATTCAAAACAACAAACAGCGGTGGACGCGTTCTGCACCTGTCCGACAGTCAACCTTTTCCCCCACCCCGGAAAAAAACCCCAGTTGATGGATGTGAATCCGAAATATATAGGGACTATTACATCTCTCCCAAGGTAACTCTCTCTTGTGTTGTTATTTTTATTTTATACTTTATACTCTTCCTTTCATTCTACACATCTCACACATCTTATACACACCACACATCTCAACGTACACCCACTTACATCTCTCTCTCCACCACCGGATCTTGTTACCCGGAGATTTACCCATTTGCATTGGCGAGGCTTCCAAACGACTTAAATATATTTACTTATTATTCCACAATGCTTCAAGCAAACTTCAATACTATCTTATATATATATATATATATATATATATATATATATACATGTATATATATATGCATGTATATATATATATACATGTATATATATATACATATATATATATATTTATATATATATGTATACATATATGTATGTATATGTATATATATATATATATATGCATGTATGTATACATACATATATATATATATATATGTATACATACATATATATATATATATATATATATATATATATATATATATATATATATATATATATGTATGTATACATACATATATATATATATACACATACATATATATATATATATATATATATATATATTTTAATCGATCGACTTTCGTCAAATCGGACCGAGCAAACAATGTTTCCATCGGTCTTTCCAGTTCCTAGTACTATCTATCGGTCGCAACTCCAGGTAGAAGGAGCAACGTGAAATAAAGTGTCTTGCTCAAGGACATAACGCATCGACCGGTCCAGGACTCGAACCCACAACCTCAAGATTGTGAATCCAATTCTCTAACCACTCAGCTACACGCCTTCATATATATATATATATATATATATATATATATATATATATATAAATGTATACCTATATATATATATATAAATGTATACATATATATATATATATATATATATATATATATATATAAATGTAAGTATGTATGTATACGTACATACATATATGTATACAGACGTACAGTAGCATGCATATATATATATATATATATATATATATATATATATACATACAGGTACACATACATATATGTACGTATCAGTTTAGCGGACGTTTATTATAACGCCCACTTTGTCCGTTTGTAAACAAACTGACAGCCTGAATTTATGCCGTACGGTGTTAAGGCAACCACGTCACCTTTTTTTTTTTTTTTTTTTTCGTTCAACACTGACACAGGAACGATGTACTAGTTTCAAGCTTCTTAGCTATCATCAGCACCGTATACCCTTCTGCCAGATGGTTGAACGTTCGAAAGTATATACTTTCCTTATGAACATTAATGGCTGAGCAGCCTAATTTGCATATCGAGTGAGTTCAGTCGGCCAGGCGCACCGAAAACGATAAGTTGTAATAGAATGAAAACGAAATTTCATTTCTCACTCATAGTACGGCACTTACTTAAATGTAAGTATGCATGTATACGTACATACATATATGTATACAGACGTACAGTAGCATGCATATATATATATATATATATATATATATATATATATATACATACAGGTACACATACATATATGTACGTATCAGTTTAGCGGACGCTTATTATAACGCCCGCTTTGTTCGTTTGTAAACAAACTGAACAGCCTGAATTTATGCCGTACGGTGTTAAGGCAACCACGTCACCTTTTTGTTCAACACTGACACAGGAACGATGTACTAGTTTCAAGCTTCTTAGCTATCATCAGCACCGTATACCCTTCTGACAGATGGTTGAACGTTCGAAAGTATATACTTTCCTTATGAACATTAATGGCTGAGCAGCCTAATTTGCATATCGAGTGAGTTCAGTCGGCCAGGCGCACCGAAAACGATAAGTTGTAAGAGAATGAAAACGAAATTTCATTTCTCACTCTTAGTACGGCACTTACTTAAATGTAAGTATGTATGTATACGTACATACATATATGTATACAGACGTACAGTAGCATGCATATATATATATATATATATATATATATATATATATATATATATATATATATATATATTTAAAAGAATAGAGGTGTAACACACAAGTTTTGGTAAACGGAATAGAAAATGCTGATAAATTGTTCACAGTGAAAAATAGTTTAATTAGGAATAAGTGATAATTAGTTATACTATTGGTTAGTATTAAGTTTTGGTTTAAAGTCTTACCGGTTTCTGTTTTCTAATGCTTTTCAAAAATAATATTGAAATAGAGCGTCCGTGATGTTTTGCTCTGATCGGATTAGTTTTGGTAATTCTACCTGTTTTTATGTTTAAAAAGTGGCTCGAGCGGTATTAAAATAAGTTTTGCGCCAATTTCTGTTGCAAAAATTATTTTGGTCAAAAACAATTTTGATTGGTCGGTAGAGTCATGTGAATGTAAAAAATTGATTTTGCGCCAAATGTAGGTTTGTGTCGGCTGACTGAGAGATAAGTCTTTCACAACAAATATGTGTGTGTGTGTAGTAGTAGTAAAGTGGTTCGTTGTTGTGATAATGGTCAGCAGGGATCTGTGTACGAACCGCAACCTGTTGACAGTTCAAATGCATATTAAGACATGTGTGTGTGCGTGTGTGTGTAGCAGAGTAATTCGTGGTAGAGGGATGGTCAGTAGGAATGTGTCTGTATGTGTGTGGGGGATATTTTAACATGTTAAAAGATATTTTTTCAGCTCTTGTCTTATACGGAGAAGTGTGTGTGTGTGTGTGTCTGTGTGTGTGTGTGTGTGTGTGTGTGTATGTCTCTTTGTATGTTAATGTACGCGTGTGTATGTGTGTGTGTATATATGTGTGTGTGTGTGAGAGAGAATGTATGTGTGTCTGTGTGTGTGGGTGGATCAGTATCTATTTCTGTTAAAATGGTGTACATTATTCGATATTTTCAGTAAAATCGATTCTCTCAATAGAACATCAAAAACCTTAATAATAAAAGGTGTCAAATGATATATAGTATTGGCATAATACCAAGGTGTGTGTGAGTGTGTCCAGATTGTACGTACTGCAAGGGTGATCCATTAGGCTTTGTCGTATTGGAATACCCGTGCACAAATATGTATCTTGAGTGTGTCCAGAAATTGTATACCCGTGCACAAATTGTATACCTGTGCACAAATTGTACACATGTATCTGGAGTGTGTCCAGAAATTGTATACCTGTGGACAAATATGTATCTGGAGTGTGTCCAGATTGTACGTACTGCAAAGGGAATTCATTAGGCCTTGCCGTATTGGAATACCTGTGCACAAATATGTATGTGCCCATCAGTGTGCAATGCATGTGTGCATTTATGTATGTGTGTGTATGTCGGCACGTTTATACCTATAGACATCAAAAGGTATGCAAATTTATTAACAAATACGGACCCCGTCTAAACACTTCTCCCTAAGACGAACCCACAACATACACATGTCAACATACATACCTACATCAGCATACATCTCTACCCACATATAAACACAATGACATACGTAAACACACATGTCCTATGGTGCAACACAAATATACACAAATTTGCATACCTTTTGATGTCTATAGATATAAACGTGCCGACACACACACATACATAAATGCACACATGCATTGCACTAATTCTGGACTGAATTAGCCGTCGAAACGGCTTGAGCTCAGCCGTCGGGGTCCTACTCGTTCCTATTACCCACTCTACTACCCTAAGTATTGAGTACTTTGGTGCGTTATATATATATAGGCTTGGCAATTTGTTGGTACGGACGTGAATTGTTGAACGTCCAGATTTGAAATTTTAAATTTTAAAACTTTAAATCGACAGTAATCGGTTTTATGTATGGCTTTATTTTTTCAGAAGACAAGGAAAACATACAAAAAGATCACTTTTGTCCTTTGACGCAATTATTTTGACATATATTAGCGTTTTAAACATGTTTATTTTTACTGTGTGATATCGTCCTTTCTATTTTTCTTTGACTACCATACAGAGTATACGTAATTTAATTTTAATTTAACTTAAGTAGATCTTGTATTATTTTGTTTTTTCTGAGTAACATAATTTAATTTAATATAATTTTATTTGTTTTTGAATCGGAGAGCATGTGTGTTTGTTGTCTGTTGTTTGATATATTGATATTACAATAACTATGGTCAATCTATACGGTTCCCGTTATTTATATTTGTAAACAAACATTTGAATTAAACTTATATAAGATACAACTTACATCGTGTTTCTATATCTTTAACTTTTTGTGTTTCATTTATCTTATTTTATTTTATTTTATCTTAACTTATTCTGTCTCCTTTATATTTCATGTGCATATCATTTCATATTCACTTTGTTTTGGTTTTTTAATCGCGAAATATTCTTTGAACGATATTTATTACTAATATTTTAGTTCTCTTTGACCGCTCTCTCACTTTCTGAATTGCTATTTCTCACGCTGTCTCTGTCTCTCTCCTTCCTTCCTCTCTCTCTCTCTCTCTCTCTAGATCACACGAGCTCCCCCCCCCCCTCTCTCTAAATCGCATCTTGACTTTCTCACCGGACTTATCTATCTCCTTTCTCTCTCTCTCTAACCTTTCCCCCCACACTTCCCGTTATCTCTCTCGCTCCTCTCTTCTGTCTCTCTCCCCTTTCTTTTCTTCTGTTTCTTTTTCTTTTTCTCTCTCTCTAGATCGGACAAGCTCTCTCTCTATTCCTCTAAATCGCTCCTTAAATTTCTCACTGGACTTATACCTCCCTCCCTCCCTCTGTCCCTCTCTAACCTCTACCCTACACTTCGCACTATCTCTCTTTCTCCCCTCCACAGCGAAATGGATTGCATAAAGGAAAAATGTGAAATTAGGAGTCAGCGAAACTGGTCAAAGATGGAACTAGCGGTTTTGATCAAGGGGTGGACCATGGCTGATGGGTCTCCACCAAGCAAAACAATGGCGGAGAACCTGAAAAGCCATGGGTTTCTGAGGACACTGGCACAGATAGAGAGAAAGAGAAAATAAATTGAGAAGGCGTATGTCCTCATAGCGCCACATATGGCGATGCTAAGCCGTGTCCTCAGGGAGGAGAAAACCGAAGAGAAGGAAGAGGAGAAAGAGAAAGAAAAAGAAAAGGAGGAGAGCACAAGCACGGACCCGAAAGAAAATGAGATACCCTCCGCCACAGTCAGGGAGGGCAGGCCGGGCAACCAACAAGCAAAAGGTAACGGTGAAAAGCGAAATCACCTTCCGAAGGAGAACCAAGCGCAGAGGGGCCAGTGGACAAATGTTCAAAGGAAGAACAGAAAGCACCGATACGTTGGGAGCAATAAAACCCAAGTAATGTGCAAGTTTTTCAAGAACGGGACCTGCTGGTATGGAGAGACAGGGATGGGATGCAGATTCGCCCACCCCAGGTCTCAAACGAAATATGCCCATCCTACTCGCGCAATATGCCCCAGCCAAAGCCGAAATAAGCCACTACAGAAATATGCTGATGTCGCGCGTGCCAGACCAACAAGGAGAAGGCACGCACATGCCGACGAGATACAGATGGCAGCAGCAGTGCAGAATACATTTTTAGTGATGGCAGAGAAGATTGTGGGAAAGCTGACCTGGCAGCATCGTTTCCAGAGCCAGGATCACCCACACCAGCACTCGAGATCACCACATCTAAGGGACCCAGAGTGGCCGCCGCTGACACCAGACCAGGTGTAATACCGACAGCCATTACTTGCACCCCAAAAGTCACACCAGTGCTGCTGCTGAATGTCAGAGGCCTGGTGAAACTCAGTAACATGAGTAAAATTTCCTACCTGGGAGACTTAGCCATAGGCAATCAAGCATTATGCATGGCACTAACCGAAACGCACCTCACTAGCAGTATAGCAGATGCAGAAATACATATACCGAAATATACTCTATTTCGTTCGGACAGGAAGGAGAGAACTCATAGTGGGGTTGCTCTGTATATCAGTGAAGATGTCACACCAATTGTACTGTTGACACATTCAAACTCAGTCTGTGACACACTGATAGTACATATGAAGCAACTACAGACAGTAATGTGTGTCAGATATCGGCCGCCCGATGCCCCCAGTCATGAGGGTAAATTTGAGGATAGCCTAAGTAGGATAGAAGAGGTCCTTGTCAAACTGGACCAGGGTCTCAACATTCTACTGCTGGGAGACTTCAACCTACCAAAGGTCAAATGGCCTGAGGGCCACCTCCTCCCTGGAATGACGTCGATAGAACAGAGTCAGAAGGAATCCCTGCTGGCCCTCACACACAGGCTGTTCATGGAGGAAGCAATACTACTCCCAACAAGAGGCGAAAATGTCCTGGACCTCTGTTTTACAAACAATGAAGTGCTCATCCACAATGTAAAGGTGACACCAACAATTCTCTCGGATCACAACTTAGTAGAGCTAATGATATGTGGTCCAAGAGAACCAACAGAGACAAACCACCAAGAAGCCCCGTGACGTTATCCAGCCTTAACTCCTACAAGGCTAACTGGAAAAAGATTAAGAGAGAAATCCAGAAGCAAACATGTTGTGAAAACACCGCCACACAAGACAGTAACACACAATTTCAACACTTCGTGACATACACACTATATGCAAAACGATACACACTATATGCAAAAAGTTTGTCCCGGAGAAAGAGGCAAACAGACACAAAAATCTTATTCCCAGAGATAGGAAAATCCTAATGAGACGTAGAACCAAACTCTTAAAGCAGTTGAATAGTCAACAAAACAAAAACAAGAAGGAATCCTATATGAAATGTGCATTACTTGGCACTGAGATTACACTCAAGCTTTCCCATGAGAATGAGAGGGCAAAGAAAGAGAACAGGGCCATAGAAAACATTAAAACAAACCCTAATGCCTTCTTTAAATTTGCAAAAGAAACTGCCTCAGTACGCTGCAAGATTGGGCCACTCTTCCATCCGGATGGTTCATTAACCGAAAACCCCCAAGAGATATGTGGAATACTGAACAAACAGTACAAAAGTGTTTTCACATGTCCACTGAGGCACATGCAAATAACGAAGCCAGAGGAGTTCTTTGATGCCACAACACTACATGAAGAAATGGCAACGATCAACCACATAGATATAACGGTGGAGGATGTGGTGTACGCCATTGATGAAATTAGAACAGACTCGGCTGCTGGACCTGATGGTTTCCCAGCAGTTCTCTTAAAAATATGTAAGCGGGCCTTAGCAACTCCACTGAAGATGCTCTTCAGAAGCTCCTTGGCTAGCGGTGTACTACCCAGGGACTGAAAGAAGGCACAATATGCCCTATCCATAAAGAAGGTAGCAGAGCGGAGGCCATAAACTATAGACCAGTCTCCCTGACGTCGCATATCAGTAAGGTCATGGAGCGAGTCGTCAGAAAGAAACTGAACACTTTCCTCGAGGAAAATGTGACTAGCACGCAACTTGGCTTCCGCCCAGGAAAAAGCTGCCTTACACAGCTGCTACATCACTACGACTGGGTACTGAAACAACTACTAGACAGCTCACATGTGGACGTGATATATCTTGACTTTGTGAAGGCCTTTGACAAGGTCTACCACGGAACGATAGGTCACAAACTACACGGACTCGGCATAACTGGAAAAGTAGGTGAGTGGCTGCATGACTTCCTAAAGGACAGAAGCCAGGCAGTCGCAGCAAATGGGGCCCTCTCGGGGGAAACACCGATAACAAGTGGGGTGCCCCAGGTGACAGTCCTGGGACCACTACTGTTTTTGTTGGCTCTCTCAGACATGCCTTCTGTAGTACATACAACAACATCCCTCACTAGCTATGCTGATGACACTAAGGTAACACAGGCAATCAAAAACCTGGCTGACGCTGCCCTTTTACAGCAGGATCTGGATGCCATATACAAATAAGCGGAAGAAAACAACATGCAGTTTAATGCTGGCAAATTCCAAGCCCTACAATACAAACCGCCAAACAAATCTGCAAACACAAATATAGTACAACACAACTACACAGGACCAGGAGGTACCGATATCCCCGTGTCAAAATCGATACGAGACCTGGGCATAGACATGAGCGATGGTGCATCTTTTTCTTCACACATCATGAAAGTGGCGACAATGTGCAGACGACTCGCTGGCTAGATCTTGAGGACTTTCCGGACAAGAGATCGAGACACCATGTTGACACTATGGAGGACATTTGTCCTAAGCCGCCTGGACTACTGCTCCCAGTTGTGGTCACCCCATAGTGTCAAACTAACCACGGAGCTTGAGGCAATCGAGCGAAGCTACACTAAGAGGATTGCCAAGATGAGGGAGACAAGCTACTGGGAGAGGCTAAAGGAACTGAACATCTACTCCTTGGAACGAAGACGGGAGAGATACTCAGTAATCTACATGTGGAAAATCATGGAGGGACTAGCACCAAACTTTGACATTGGGAGCTGGACCAACCGTCGAACAGGACATCACTGTGTGGTGCCAAAGATCTCGTCTTCCACATCTAGAATAAGGAGCAGGTATTGCAATAGCCTGGGATTCAAGGGCCCTCAACTCTTCAACAAGCTGCCGAGGGGTCTGAGAGATTTGCATGGCGTGGAGGTGGATGTCTTCAAGAAACATCTCGACACATTGTTATCTAGGATCCCGGATGAGCCCACATCAAGAAAACGAGGGAAACCTAAGGGCAGCAGCAACAAACTCCCCCTTACATCAGTGGCCAACCTAAACAGGCTGGAGATAAAATGTGTAGCAACAAGGCCGATGCCCCAGCATGGCCTCAGCCGGATGGCTGAAACAGGTAAAATAGTAAAAGAGTATATATATATATGAGGGAGAGTCAATCACGTGATACAGCGTTCAAGAAACAGAGCTAAGCCCCTTATAACCCTGAAAAAATACCTTGGAGGCGGAGGGGGTATTCATATCAAAGCCGTAGCAGAGGTGGTTTGAGGAGGCGAGAAGTATGAGTAATGGTAGATATTCAGCAGTCACTACACTTCAAAGGTTACTCGACCAAAGGGAGTTCGAAACAATATATATAGAGAAAAACACAGATACATGCGGACACATACTTATACATGAATATGATCTAGTGTTTTTGCATAATATGCCACGAAACTACGTAGTGGGTGACTATAGAAACAGCTAGGTATGATATACCTTATTACTAATTATATCTAATGTTTCTTCTCTCTTCATAATGTACTTTATAGCACTGATACTGAATCAGTCTAATCCATTCGGATTGGTTTGTCCCAGTTATTCATAGAGCAACATCGCTTGAGGTTGGTACCACTAACTCAAGGATATGTGTAGATATATTCATGTATATGTATGTGTCCGCATGTATCTGTGTGTTTCTCTATATATATTGTTCATAATTCCCTTCGGTCGAGTAACCTTTGAAGTGTAGTGAAAGCTGGATAGCTACCATTACTCATACTTCTCGCCTCTTCAAACCACCTCTTCTACGGCTTTGATATGAATACCCCCTCCGCCTCCGTGGTATTTTTTTCAGGGTTATAATGAGCCTAGCTCTGTTTCTTGACCGCTGTATCACGTGATTGACTCTCCCTCCGCCTTTTCGAGATTCTATCTCGCGCATTGCAGACGTGTTTTGAAATCCTTAATGAGATATCCCCTTGATAAGTCGGCAGAACCTCACTAAGATTCTATATATTTATGATCTAGTGTTTTTGCATAATATGCCACGAAACTACGTAGTCGGGGACTATAGAAACAGCTAGGTATGATATATCTTATTACTAATTATGTCTAATGTTTCTTCTCTCTTCATAATGTACTTTATAGCACTGATACTGAATCAGTCTAATCCATTCGGATTGGTTTGTCCCAGTTATTCATAGAGCAACATCGGTTGAGGTTGGTACCACTAACTCAGGGATATATGTGGATATATTCATTTATATGTGTGTCCGCATGTATATGTTTCTCTCTATATATTGTATATATAGATATATATATATATATATATATATATATATATATGTACATATATATATACATATATATATATATATACACACACACACACAAATATATATATATATATATATATATATATATATATACATATACATATGTATACATATATACATATATATATGTATACATATATATATATATAAATATATATATAAACCTATACATACATAAGTGTGTCTACAAATATATTCATATATGTATGTATATATATATATATATATACATATACATACATGAGTGTGTCTACATATATATTCATATATGTATATATAAGTTGTATACGTACATACATATATGTATACAGACGT
>OZ024749.1:24750466-24760466 GCA_964016885.1 Eledone cirrhosa | reverse complement strand
GATTTGTAGCTTATATTTACGGCCCTTTACGTCCTATGTGCAAACCCCGCGAGAATAGCTTTGCATTTCTTCCTTACATGTTCGTACTGTTGTCGATATAATTGACTTTACGTTACCCCCAAATTGTTGGTATTGTACTTAAATCAGAATGCAATATGTAGGTTAGTGGATTGGCAGTGTTGGTATAGAGTCGGAAAATATCCTACGTGGAATATAGGTGGCCCCTTACGTTCTGAGTAAAAAATACCGTGCATGTTAGCTTTGCCGTTTACCATTACGGTGTCGATGAAATAAAGTTCCAGTAACAGACTGCTGTAGATTTCATCGACTTAACCTTCTTCCAAAATTGTGGATTTTCATAATTTGATAACAAAGCTAGGTGTTGGACAAGATGTTTTACAACACGTAGGTATTACTGTCTTTTAGGTTCTGAGTTAAAATGCCATCTAGTTCACCTTTTCCTTTCATAATACAGGAATCCATAAAGCAATGAGCCAGTAAAGAACTGGTATCGATATAATCGATTTTCCCCAATCCTCACCATAAACTTCTGATCATGTGCTTTAATTAAAAATCACCATTTGTAAAGGAACGTTTCTAAGCTGTATTGTTGTAGAACTGAATTAGCGTTATCAAAATTGTTTTTTTAATTTTATTTTATGTTGCTAAGGTGACGATATTGAACAGAATAATAAAGATCATAGAAACTAAGTTTATATTTAAATTTAAATTTTTCTTTTGTCACACTTAAAATATTCTTAAGTTTATATTTGAAACGGAAGTCAAAAAATCGAATATATATATAATATATATATATATATATATATATATATATATATATATATATATATATATATATATATATATATATATATATATATATATATATATATATATATATATATATATATATATATATATTCGCAGTACTAAAGATTAAAAACAAATCTTTCTTTTCCTTTTATCTAACAAATACATTTTTTTCTACGAAGCCTATAAAGAATTAGATAAAGCATTATTTACGAATAAATAAATAAATATGTTATCGTTACAAACGAAAGATGAGAGCACAAGACAAAAAAATAAGTAAATAATAAATAAATGTACAAAACATAAAAGGGAATAATACCAAGTAAATGAATAGTATATATATATAAGTATATATATATACATATATATATATATTATATATATATATATTTATATATATATGATGTGTGTGTGTGGGGGTGTGTCTGTGTGAGAGTGTGTGTGTAAGTATATTTATATATATATATATATATATATATATATATGCACACATACACACACATGTATATGTGTGTATATGTATGCATGTATCTATATATGTGTATATAGTTATGCATATATACATGTGTATATATATATATATATATATATAATATATATATATATATGTATATATATATATATTTACATGTATATTAACCAAAGAATAGAAACAAAGAGATTAGACATACATGAATAGCAACAGCCATAGCAACAACAACATCAATATTAACAACAACAAAATAAAAAACAACACCAACAACAACAAACTACAACAATAGACAGAACCACGTTAAAGATTGAAACAACAACAACAATACGAGAACGAAGAGAGATAATAGATGATAATAAAGGAAAATAAACAGAAACGATTCCTGACGTAATTCTCTAGAAGTGGACCCCACCTCTATCATCTAGATAAAAGTCCTGAACAATGTAAGAGAAGAAGACAGAATAATGAGGAAAAAAACAACAGAAATACCACCGTGGCCACCATCGCCTTCACCAGCAACAACAATAGCAAAAAATATTAACAACAAACCAAAAACAATAGCAACAAATATTAACCAACAACAATAGCAACAAATATTAACAACAAACCAACAACAATAGCAACAAATATTAACCAACAACAATAGCAACACATATTAACAACAAACCAACAACAATAGCAACAAATATGAACCAACAACAATAGCAACAAATATTAACAACAAACCAACAACAATAGCAACAGATATTAACCAACAACAATAGCAACAAATATTAACAACAAACCAACAACAATAGCAACACATATTAACAACAAACCAACAACAATAGTAACACATATTAACAACAATAGTAACACATATTAATGAAAATAGCAACAAATATTAACAAACCAACAACAATAGCAACAAATATTATAACAAACCAACAACGATAGTAACTCATATTAACAACAAATCAACAACAATAGTAACACATATTAACAACAATAGCAACAAATGTTAACAACAATAGCAACAAATGTTAACAACAATAGCAACAAATATTAACCAACAACAATAGCAACAAATACTAACAACAAACCAACATCAATAGCAACAAATATTAACCAACAACAATAGCAACACATATTAACAACAAAACAACAACAATAGTAACACATATTAACAACAATAGCAACAAGTATTAACCAACAACAATAGCAACAACTATTAGCAACAAACCAACAACAATAGCCCCAACATCACCAACATCCCCATCATGACTAAATTCGCCAGCATCGCCAACACCACCACCACCAACAGCAACAACAAAAACAACTACAAGAGCAATATCTCTAACATCACCAACATCACCAACATCACCGAAATCGCTAACATCACCAGCACCAGCAACAACAACAGCAAAAATAAGACCAACAACAAAAGCACCAACATTAAAATCAACAAACATGCGAACATCGCCAACATCGCCAACATTAGCATCCCCAGCAGAAGCACCAATAACAACAACAACAACAACAAGACCACCATCACTACCATCACCACCATCACCACCATCACCACCATCACCAATATCGCCAACATTAGCATCCCCAGCAGAAGCACCAATAACAACAACAACAACAACAACAAGACCACCATCACCACCATTAACAACATCGCCAACATTAGCATCCCCAGCAGAAGCACCAATAACAACAACAACAACAAGACCAACAGCAAACGCATCGCTACAACAGTGAATCCTACAACAACAGCACCAACATCACCGACATTACCAACAACAACAACAACAACAACATCACCAACATCACAGGCCACAACAACAAGACTAACAACAGCACCACAACTACACCATAACCGATAGCAACAACAGGACCAACGTCAACACCAACATCACCAACATTGATAGCGACGCCATCATCAACAACAACAACAACAGCTATAACAACAACAACAGCAGTTACAAAACTCCTACAGCACCACAATCAACACCCACAGTTCCAACAACACACATAACGATTTCTAGTATAGGTACAAGGTCAGTAATTTGGGGGAGGGGAAACTCAATTAAATCGGCCCCAGCACGTTACTAGTACTTTATTTTATCGACCCCGTAAGGATGAAAAGCAACGGTAAACTCGGCGGGGTTTGAATTGAGACGGTGAATGACAGTAACTCTATGCTGCAAAGCATGGTGTTGAACTCTACCGATACTGCCAATCCACATCACTTACAACACAGATGACACCAACAACACAATTAACTCCAACATCACAAGTAAGAGCAAGGACAACAACATCAACAACAAAAACAGCAACAACAACACCAACACCAACACATTTGGTACTACATTGTAACCAACAGCAACAACGAACATAACAATAACACCAAAAACAAGAAAACTAATACAATGCCACAACTAATAAAAATAACACCAACACCACCAACAATTCAAATATCATCATCATCAGCAAAAGCAGTAACAGCAACACTCACAACAACCACAACAACACTACCAGTAACAACATCATCATCATCGCAAACAAAAGTAACAGCAAATATCAACCACAACAACAACACCAACAACAACAGACCTGATACAACACCACAACCAACTCCACCAGTAACACCATCACCATCATCTCCAAAAGCAGTAACAGCAACACTCACAACAACCACAACAACACCACCAGCAACAACAACATTATCATCGTCGCAAACAAAAGTAACAGCAAATATCAACCACAACAAAAACACCAACAACAACAGACCTGATACAACACCACAACCAACACCACCAGTAACACCATCACCATCATCTCCAAAAGAAGTAACAGCAACAACAAACGCAAGCAGCAGCAGCAAATGCAACACAACTGCTACAACACTATAACTAACAAGATCAGACCCAACATCACCAGTAACATCAATATCACCATAAGTCCAACCAAGCATAGACCCGTGTATAATAACGACAAAACTCCTTTCTCTGATTCCTTTTATCGAAACGATGGCATATTTAATCTAAACATAAATATATACAGTATATATATATATATATATATATATATATATATATATATATATATATATATATATATATATATATATATATAAGTATGTACACGTACATACATATATGTATACCGACGTACAGTAGTATGTATATATATATACATACATGCACACATATATTTATGCACGTATGGATTCACCGAACATTTATTATAATGCTCGGTGTGTTTGTAAACAAACATCCCGTATTAAGCCGTAGTGTCTAGCAACCACCGTTGCTCGTTTGTTCAACACAGACAAAGGAACGCTGTACTAGTTTCAAGCTCGTTAGCTATATTCCTGCCAGCAAGGTATACGTTGCTGACGATAGCTAACAAGCTTGAAACTAGTACAGCGTTCCTTTGTCAGTGTTGAACAAACGAGCAACGGTGGTTGCTAGACACTACGGCTTAATACGGGATGTTTGTTTACAAACACACCGAGCATTATAATAAATGTTCGGTGAATCCATACGTGCATATATATATGTGTGCATGTATGTATATATATATACATACTACTTTACGTCGGTATACATATATGTATGTACGTGTACATACTTATATTTAAGTAACAGCCGTACTAAGAGTTGGAAATGAAATATCGTTTCATTTTTTCCGTTTATATATATATACTTAATACATTAACAGAGAAAGCTTTATTTATATATATATATATATCTAAGGCGGGTAAAATTCCCGAGATCCATGGACGAGTTCTCTCCAGCGGTCTCTGTCCCTCATTATCGCTGCCATGTCCTGCATCTCCAACAGACCAGTTATATATATATATATATATATATATATATATATATATATATGTGTGTGTGTATATATATATATATATACAGTATACATACATATATACAGTATACTTATATATACAGTATACATATATATACAGTATACATATATATATATATACATATATAGATTTTGAGTTCATGTTGGTTGTATACCAACACCTCAGTATGCAAGCTGGAGCACTCGACGAAGTGCGCAGGTTTGTTTGGTTACTCCGGAGTAGTGTAAAATAAAGTTAAATAAAAGTCAAATGATTAAAATATACCTTCGTTTATTACTGCTATATATATTTCAGTGACAGCCATCTTTGGCTGTAACCTCTTCAGGCAGTTTGAATTAGTATGGTCTAGACAAGTACATATGTTGTTGAGGTGTATAATATTGTCAATACTCTGATATGCCCAGTTCCTTGTTGGATTGTTATTCCTCAGTGAAATAACAACCCAACAAGAAACTGGGCATATCACAGTATTGACAATATTATGCACCTCAACAACATATGTACATGTCTATACCATACTAATTCAAACTGCCTGAAGAGGTCACAGCCAAAGGCGGCTGTAACTGAAATATATATAGCAGTAATAAACGAAGCTAAATTTTAATCACTTGTCTTTTATTTAACTTTATTTTATACACATATATATATATATATATATATATATATATATATATATATATATATATATATATATATATACACACACATATATATATACAGTATGCATATATATATATATATATATATATTTATATATATATATATATATATATATATATATATACAGTATACATATATATACAGTATATATATATGTATATATATATATATACTGCATATATATATATATGCATTACGTTAACTATTTTTCCCAGTTTGACGCTATAGTCACTTAAATATTATGGAATACTGTTGGCTTTTCGCTACAAAGTTTTATATACCTTTCATTTATATATATATATATATATATATATATATATATATATATATATATATATATATATTGTTAATATGTTATCCCTGAAATATATATAATGAAATAAATATGGTTTTATAAATATAGTTTCCATTTATTTAATATCATAAATATACTCCAAATACTTGTTGAGTGCTTTTATATCAGTTATAAATATTCACTCGTTGTTAACCCAACAATCTAAATATAACTTTCCATGTATCTTGCTCCAATACTGTTAAGCGCTTTATATTATAACTGAAAAAATGGAATTCTTTAAGATTACTTCCTCTTTAAAAGACATACCTCTACCTAGAAACAAAGACTTTATAAAACAATTAATAGATAAATCTGACTCTTTTATAAGGAGAATCAGGTGGCGAGCATTCCACTTTGATAAATCTAATATAAATGAAAATGTCTCGGACTTAAACAAAGTTTTCAAATCCAAAAGAAATCCACCCCCCAACAAACTTTTATCTGACTTTGAAAACGTTATAATTTCTATCATACAAGGAGTCAAATTCAAGAGAAACTTCAAAGGCCAGGAATATCTAAAAGGCATTAGGGATAATATTGAGAGCTTAGAGAAATCTGAGAAGATCTTGGTAAAATCTGACAAGACCAACAACCTCTATGGAGTGCAGAAAGACATGTATAATGGCCTCATACTAAAAGAACTGAGGAAAAAGTACAAGATAGTAGATAAGGCCGAGCTAGAGAAAATGAATGTTGAGGCATCTTGTATAATGCACGAGTTGGAAATTGAGAACAGAACACAACCTTTCTTGCCCAGGAAACCGAAGATCAATATGAAAGATCACAAGAGAAATTTTGAGAATGACTTGCCAGTCAGATTGATTGCACCATCAAAATCGGACCTGGGTAAACTAAGCAAAAACATTCTTGACAGGGTGATACAGCAAATTAAAAACTTGAGTTGTTTACCTAACCTGAGCTTGTGGAAAGGAACTGGTGAGGTTGTTGAGTGGTTTAAGCAAATTAAATATAACAATAATAATAAGTTTATTCAACTTGATATTGCTAACTATTATTCTTCTATTACCCCTAATCTACTAAATAAGGCACTAAATTACGCATTCAAACATACAGACCTAACTAGCAATGAAATGCACATTATATTATCGGCTAGGAAAACATTGATAGAATTTAATGACCAACTATGGACCCGAGCAGATAGAGATAACAATTTTGACATTACTATGGGATCATCCGACTCAGCTCAGGTAACTGACCTTGTGGGCTTATTTTTAATCAATTCGCTGCATAGGAAAATACCTGGTACTACCGGAGGTTTATATAGAGATGACATGCTTTTACTTATTGATAATAATAACTCTGAACTAAATAGAAAAAGAAAACAAATTACACAATTTTTTAATCACTTTAATCTAAAAATAGAAATTGAGAATAACCATAGAATAGTCAACTTCCTTGATATAACATTAAATCTCAACACCTGTCTTCACTATCCATTTCACAAGTTGAATGAAAACTTAAAATATGTCAGCTTTAACTCTAACCACCCCAGATCTGTTAAAAATACTATAGTAAACTCTGTTTAAAAACGTATCTCTAGAATCTCATCTAATAATAAGATTTCCGACGAAAAAGCCCATTATTACAATGAAGCGTTAGCTAGAGCAGGATATAGTGATAAAATTATGTACATAGATAATGATAAACAAATTAAACAAAATAACAACTATTTTAAATACGGCCACAACCTTAACAACTATAATAGAAAGCATTACAATAATTCCAAAAGCCATAAAAGAAATAGAACTAGGAATATAATATAGTTTGCCCCTCCTTTCTCACTAAACATTAAAACCCACATCGCTAAACTATTTTTTAAAGCTCTTGATAATCGCTTCCCTAGAACACATAGGTATCACTCAATTTTCAATAGACATACGATAAAATTAACCTACTCATCCACCAAAAATTTAGCACAAAATATTAATAGAATAAATAATAGGAACTTAAAACCTAGCGATAATAGCATAAATAATATCCAAGTTAACAAATGTAACTGTAGAGATAGATCTAAATGTCCGTTAAATAACAACTGCTTAGTTAAAAATATAATATACAACTGTAATGTTAAAACGGACGCTAATTCTTTTAATTACGTTGGTTCCAAATCGACGGAATTTAAACTTCGCTATAACAACCACAAGAATTCTTTCACAGATCCATCCAAAAAATCTTCAACAGCACTATCAGGCGTACTCTGGCAACTTAGGCATGATAACGTTAGATATTCGACGACTTGGAATATAGTTTCAAGAGGGATTCCTTTTAATTCATCCTCTGAGACATGTGACCTCTGTGCAGAGAAGATATTCTTTATACTAAAATCTAAAAATTCCCTTAATCTACGGACAAATTTATTCAGTTGCTGCAGACATAGATTGAACTCAACGTTTAAATATAAATTTAAATTTAAAATGTAGGTATGTTTGATTTGATTTGTAATTATTTATGAAACTAGCCGATAAATCTTTCGATTTCTTCTTTTTATTAAAACATTCTTTTTATTAAAACATTCTTCATCAATAATTAAACTACCCTAAAAGCTGATGCTCTAAATATATCGAATTAAATTTTACACTAGATAAACTTCTATATTAAATATAAGAACATATGTAGACCAAATGGGTATCCTAAACTTTTGGAATGATTTCTGCTAGACAGGATTTGGTAAATAATTTTTGTTTTATCTGTTTCGACTCTGATGCTTATGATGAACTTGGCAATATATTGTCAATTAACTTTGAAAGGCTGATCTCTGTGGCCGATTTGCGTGGCATACTATGTTTTATTTTTATTATTTTTTAATATTTTGTAATATTTTTATTTTTAATATTAAATGTTTTAGTTTTCTGTTTATTTATTTATTTTCTTGTCTCTGATATTTTTATTTTTATTTTTATTTTTATTTTTATTTTTATTTTTATTAATATATTGAAATCTGTTCTCTATTTCTGCTTGATCGACAATCATGTAGAGTAAAGACAAGAATAGTATTGTTAAAGTTAATATAGACTCTATATATATGTGTATATATACACACATATATGTATACTTGAATTTTTATAGCACAATGAGAATGTTTTCGTGTGAATTGGGAGTTTGTTTATAATTATGATATAAACATATGAATTTTTAAAAACTAGACATAAGATCATTACTTTTCACACATTATAGATACATGTCTCATTCATGAATACTGATATTTACATTATAATGCCTGTTTTATATGAACTAATATTTTCTACATGATGAAACATAGCGTTTTTTAAATTCTGCCTCGTTTATGCCTGGTTATTTTTCATTTTCTCTTTTTCATTTTCTCTTTTTTCTCTCTATATAACGGCTTTTTCTCTCTTAACTACATACATCTCTCTTTACATTAATTCTAGAGCTAAATAAATAAATAAATAAATAAATAAATGTATCAACTGATACTCAACTACCTAGTTTCTGTATCTATCTCTATCTATCTCTTTCTTTTTGTTCCTCTCTCTATATATCTCTCTCTGTTCCTTTACATGAAGTTCTTCTCTTTATCTATCTTTCTATACCTCACTATTTAGTCACATGCATTTCTTCTTTTTCTTCGTTTTTCTTTCTTTCTTTCTTTCTTTCTTTCTCTCTTTCTCTCTTTCTTTTTACAACTGTCCACAATATTTTTTACTGCCAAATCAACTTCCCAAATGCTAGTCGATTGAAAGGTATGTCGTATCTATTTATTTATAAGACTGTTTATATTGTATTGTGTCTGAAGAAGGCATAACATATTGTTAATATGTTATCCCTGAAATATATATAATGAAATAAATATGGTTTTATAAATATAGTTTCCATTTATTTA
>OZ024749.1:24735466-24747966 GCA_964016885.1 Eledone cirrhosa | reverse complement strand
TGTATACTGAAATACTAGTATGTATATGAATACACACACGTATACATATGTAGATGTACCAAGTTTTTTCACTGGTCACTTTACTGTGAGTGGCCAGCTATTCTGTATGTAAACACACAGACAAACCGGTTTTTAGAGTCATACTGGTTTTTGAGGAAACACCTTTCCTCTATTCTCCAGAAAGCCAGACAAGGAATATTGAACTAGTTTCGTTGTTGTTACAACTCATCAGCAATATTTACCTATCTTCCGGCCTCTCTAGAGAATCGTAAAATCACATATCATTATATGCTTTTTCTATGAAAATTAGTAGTGGGCAGACTAATTTGCATAGAGTGTGAGTAAGTACCGGTTCAACGGAGACGATAAAAACAAATAACGAAACGAAATTAAATTTCGTTTCATTTGTAACTCACTTTTGTATGACTGACGCTTAAACAATTAAGTTAAAGATGTACATCCATATATGTATACTGAAATACTAGTATGTATATGAATACACACACGTATACATATGTAGATGTACCAAGTTTTTTCACTGGTCACTTTACTGTGAGTGGCCAGCTATTCTGTATGTAAACACACAGACAAACCGGTTTTTAGAGTCATACTGGTTTTTGAGGAAACACCTTTCCTCTATTCTCCAGAAAGCCAGACAAGGAATATTGAACTAGTTTCGTTGTTGTTACAACTCATCAGCAATATTTACCTATCTTCCGGCCTCTCTAGAGAATCGTAAAATCACATATCATTATATGCTTTTTCTATGAAAATTAGTAGTGGGCAGACTAATTTGCATAGAGTGTGAGTAAGTACCGGTTCAACGGAGACGATAAAAACAAATAACGAAACGAAATTAAATTTCGTTTCATTTGTAACTCACTTTTGTATGACTGACGCTTAAACAATTAAGTTAAAGATGTACATCCATATATGTATACTGAAATACTAGTATGTATATGAATACACACACGTATACATATGTAGATGTACCAAGTTTTTTCACTGGTCACTTTACTGTGAGTGGCCAGCTATTCTGTATGTAAACACACAGACAAACCGGTTTTTAGAGTCATACTGGTTTTTGAGGAAACACCTTTCCTCTATTCTCCAGAAAGCCAGACAAGGAATATTGAACTAGTTTCGTTGTTGTTACAACTCATCAGCAATATTTACCTATCTTCCGGCCTCTCTAGAGAATCGTAAAATCACATATCATTATATGCTTTTTCTATGAAAATTAGTAGTGGGCAGACTAATTTGCATAGAGTGTGAGTAAGTACCGGTTCAACGGAGACGATAAAAACAAATAACGAAACGAAATTAAATTTCGTTTCATTTGTAACTCACTTTTGTATGACTGACGCTTAAACAATTAAGTTAAAGATGTACATCCATATATGTATACTGAAATACTAGTATGTATATGAATACACACACGTATACATATGTAGATGTACCAAGTTTTTTCACTGGTCACTTTACTGTGAGTGGCCAGCTATTCTGTATGTAAACACACAGACAAACCGGTTTTTAGAGTCATACTGGTTTTTGAGGAAACACCTTTCCTCTATTCTCCAGAAAGCCAGACAAGGAATATTGAACTAGTTTCGTTGTTGTTACAACTCATCAGCAATATTTACCTATCTTCCGGCCTCTCTAGAGAATCGTAAAATCACATATCATTATATGCTTTTTCTATGAAAATTAGTAGTGGGCAGACTAATTTGCATAGAGTGTGAGTAAGTACCGGTTCAACGGAGACGATAAAAACAAATAACGAAACGAAATTAAATTTCGTTTCATTTGTAACTCACTTTTGTATGACTGACGCTTAAACAATTAAGTTAAAGATGTACATCCATATATGTATACTGAAATACTAGTATGTATATGAATACACACACGTATACATATGTAGATGTACCAAGTTTTTTCACTGGTCACTTTACTGTGAGTGGCCAGCTATTCTGTATGTAAACACACAGACAAACCGGTTTTTAGAGTCATACTGGTTTTTGAGGAAACACCTTTCCTCTATTCTCCAGAAAGCCAGACAAGGAATATTGAACTAGTTTCGTTGTTGTTACAACTCATCAGCAATATTTACCTATCTTCCGGCCTCTCTAGAGAATCGTAAAATCACATATCATTATATGCTTTTTCTATGAAAATTAGTAGTGGGCAGACTAATTTGCATAGAGTGTGAGTAAGTACCGGTTCAACGGAGACGATAAAAACAAATAACGAAACGAAATTAAATTTCGTTTCATTTGTAACTCACTTTTGTATGACTGACGCTTAAACAATTAAGTTAAAGATGTACATCCATATATGTATACTGAAATACTAGTATGTATATGAATACACACACGTATACATATGTAGATGTACCAAGTTTTTTCACTGGTCACTTTACTGTGAGTGGCCAGCTATTCTGTATGTAAACACACAGACAAACCGGTTTTTAGAGTCATACTGGTTTTTGAGGAAACACCTTTCCTCTATTCTCCAGAAAGCCAGACAAGGAATATTGAACTAGTTTCGTTGTTGTTACAACTCATCAGCAATATTTACCTATCTTCCGGCCTCTCTAGAGAATCGTAAAATCACATATCATTATATGCTTTTTCTATGAAAATTAGTAGTGGGCAGACTAATTTGCATAGAGTGTGAGTAAGTACCGGTTCAACGGAGACGATAAAAACAAATAACGAAACGAAATTAAATTTCGTTTCATTTGTAACTCACTTTTGTATGACTGACGCTTAAACAATTAAGTTAAAGATGTACATCCATATATGTATACTGAAATACTAGTATGTATATGAATACACACACGTATACATATGTAGATGTACCAAGTTTTTTCACTGGTCACTTTACTGTGAGTGGCCAGCTATTCTGTATGTAAACACACAGACAAACCGGTTTTTAGAGTCATACTGGTTTTTGAGGAAACACCTTTCCTCTATTCCCCAGAAAGCCAGACAAGGAATATTGAACTAGTTTCGTTGTTGTTACAACTCATCAGCAATATTTACCTATCTTCCGGCCTCTCTAGAGAATCGTAAAATCACATATCATTATATGCTTTTTCTATGAAAATTAGTAGTGGGCAGACTAATTTGCATAGAGTGTGAGTAAGTACCGGTTCAACGGAGACGATAAAAACAAATAACGAAACGAAATTAAATTTCGTTTCATTTGTAACTCACTTTTGTATGACTGACGCTTAAACAATTAAGTTAAAGATGTACATCCATATATGTATACTGAAATACTAGTATGTATATGAATACACACACGTATACATATGTAGATGTACCAAGTTTTTTCACTGGTCACTTTACTGTGAGTGGCCAGCTATTCTGTATGTAAACACACAGACAAACCGGTTTTTAGAGTCATACTGGTTTTTGAGGAAACACCTTTCCTCTATTCTCCAGAAAGCCAGACAAGGAATATTGAACTAGTTTCGTTGTTGTTACAACTCATCAGCAATATTTACCTATCTTCCGGCCTCTCTAGAGAATCGTAAAATCACATATCATTATATGCTTTTTCTATGAAAATTAGTAGTGGGCAGACTAATTTGCATAGAGTGTGAGTAAGTACCGGTTCAACGGAGACGATAAAAACAAATAACGAAACGAAATTAAATTTCGTTTCATTTGTAACTCACTTTTGTATGACTGACGCTTAAACAATTAAGTTAAAGATGTACATCCATATATGTATACTGAAATACTAGTATGTATATGAATACACACACGTATACATATGTAGATGTACCAAGTTTTTTCACTGGTCACTTTACTGTGAGTGGCCAGCTATTCTGTATGTAAACACACAGACAAACCGGTTTTTAGAGTCATACTGGTTTTTGAGGAAACACCTTTCCTCTATTCTCCAGAAAGCCAGACAAGGAATATTGAACTAGTTTCGTTGTTGTTACAACTCATCAGCAATATTTACCTATCTTCCGGCCTCTCTAGAGAATCGTAAAATCACATATCATTATATGCTTTTTCTATGAAAATTAGTAGTGGGCAGACTAATTTGCATAGAGTGTGAGTAAGTACCGGTTCAACGGAGACGATAAAAACAAATAACGAAACGAAATTAAATTTCGTTTCATTTGTAACTCACTTTTGTATGACTGACGCTTAAACAATTAAGTTAAAGATGTACATCCATATATGTATACTGAAATACTAGTATGTATATGAATACACACACGTATACATATGTAGATGTACCAAGTTTTTTCACTGGTCACTTTACTGTGAGTGGCCAGCTATTCTGTATGTAAACACACAGACAAACCGGTTTTTAGAGTCATACTGGTTTTTGAGGAAACACCTTTCCTCTATTCTCCAGAAAGCCATGTGTGTTTACATACAGAATAGCTGGCCACTCACAGTAAAGTGACCAGTGAAAAAACTTGGTACATCTACATATGTATACGTGTGTGTATTCATATACATACTAGTATTTCAGTATACATATATGGATGTACATCTTTAACTTAATTGTTTAAGCGTCAGTCATACAAAAGTGAGTTACAAATGAAACGAAATTTAATTTCGTTTCGTTATTTGTTTTTATCGTCTCCGTTGAACCGGTACTTACTCACACTCTATGCAAATTAGTCTGCCCACTACTAATTTTCATAGAAAAAGCATATAATGATATGTGATTTTACGATTCTCTAGAGAGGCCGGAAGATAGGTAAATATTGCTGATGAGTTGTAACAACAACGAAACTAGTTCAATATTCCTTGTCTGGCTTTCTGGAGAATAGAGGAAAGGTGTTTCCTCAAAAACCAGTATGACTCTAAAAACCGGTTTGTCTGTGTGTTTACATACAGAATAGCTGGCCACTCACAGTAAAGTGACCAGTGAAAAAACTTGGTACATCTACATATGTATACGTGTGTGTATTCATATACATACTAGTATTTCAGTATACATATATGGATGTACATCTTTAACTTAATTATATATATATATATATATATATATATATATATATATATATATATATATATATATATATATATACAGTATATATATACAGTATATATATATATATACAGTATATATGTACAGTATATATATACAGTATATATATATATATATACAGTATATATATACAGTATATATATATATACAATATATATATACAGGTTCTTTTGTTCAAATGAATCATTGACTTGATTTTCTCATTTTTTCTCTCTTTACGTTGTCTAACCATTCGTGTTTATTTACCTGTCTCTCTTTCTCCACCCAACTCTTTTTATCCCAATAATTTAATTTAGTTATTGTTTTACCCTGGCCGGAGGTATCTGGACTTTAATGCGAAGAAATACCTATGGTGGCTAGTAGACCACTGATGGTGGATAGTCCTGGCTTCTATTTCTAATACTTCATTTTATTTATATATCAATAATGCAACAACACAGCACGCCATTTTCCATTCCTAAATATATATATATATATATATACAGTATATATATATATATACAAACGCACACACACGCATATATATATATACATATACACACAAACACACACACACACATACACACAGTCAATATATATATATATATATACATATATGTATACATTTACATTTATATACACATTGTCTTTCATCCATTCACAAACTTTTTATCCATAAAACTTTCATTTACCATTTTTTTCATTGTCTCTTCTTCAACTCCAAGATACTATTCACAGCCAGCCTCTTTTATTTCACTGCTTTTCTTTCTCCTTTTCTTTCTCCTTCATTTCTTACGTTCTTTCTTTTTACTTTCTTTCATTCTTTTCAACGCATTTTCTTTCATTCTTTCTTCCGTTCTTCTCAACTTTTGTTTTCTTTGCATAGATTTTCTTATTGCATTCATCTCTCTCTCTAAATGTTTGTCCCATTCTCTCTCTTCCTCGCCCTTCTTTCACTATCTCTCTCATTCATCCCTCTTTCACTATCTCTCACCCTTTCTCACTATCCCCTCTCTCACACTCTCTAATCCCTCTCTCTCACTAACCCGTTTCCGCCTCACCCCTCTTTCACTATCTCTCAACGCCTCTCACTAACCCATATCGCTATATCTCTCTCACCCTCTCTCTCTCTCTCTCTCTCTCTCTCTCTCTCTCTCTCTCTCTCTCTCTCTCTCTCTCTCTCTCTCATACCTTACTCTTTCTTTATCTCTATCATTAATCTATTCGCTTTCATTCTTCTTTTAGTCTAACAGCTATCATTATATAACTTTCAATATCTTAGGTTTTATCTTCTTTTTCTTCTACTACTACCACTACTACTACCACTACAACTACTATCTCTGCTAATATCGATGTAGTTATAGGCTCACCAGCCTGACAGCACATCATGAGAACTTTAAATTTTATGGAGCCCATTAGTCGCTAAGGTGGATCATAACCAACACACATACACACACACATATATATATATATATATATATATATATATATATATGTATAGAGAGAGAGAGAGATAAATCTACCAAAATATACAGTAGTGTCCAATGCGTATGAAGAACTCAATGTAATCCAAATATCATGAAAAGAGAAGATGCATTCAAAAATTTTCGATGAAAATCACAGGAAAACAGAGTCAAGATAAATTAATAAAAACAATGAATAAAAACAAAGAACAATTTCAATATATTAAAAAAATCATCATTTTAAGATCGTTTCTAGGATATATATGTGTGTTGGTATGTACATCATATAGATCTATGTAAAAATATTACATACTATCAGAGGAAATATACATACCTTCACATATATATGCTGTCTTCAGAAATAATTGTTTGTACTATTGGCACAAGGCCAGCAAACACCAGTACATTACTGGTACTTTATTTTATCGACCCCGTAAGGATGAAAGGCAAAGTTAACCTCGACGGGATTCAGAAATAATGAGATTTGTTTATTGAAAAAAACCAACAAAGATTTAATATAATAGGTCTGTTTGGGAACATGTTTTGAATTGACCAATAGAAAAGTAGTAAGAGGTCAAGTTGATAGAATAGTAGTAGTAGAAATTTAATTTAGGGGTAGAGGAATGTAGAATTATGTTTTGAATGGAAAGAATACTTTGAATGAAAATAATACTTTGGGGATGAAAAGAGGTCAAGCCGGTGAATGGAACACGAAAATTTGATGTTATTAAAGAATAATTGTTTCTAATTTTGGCACATGGCCAGCAATTATCCAGTGCATTACTGGTACTTTATTGTATCCAACCCGTAAGGATGAAAGGCAAAGTTAACTTCGATTAAAGAATAATGTTAAAAACGAAGGAGAGTAACATTTTAGGGTAAAGGAATTAGTGAGAAAAACCAATCTTATTTAAAACACAAGGGATTTACATCTATAACAAGAAATTAAATTAATTGACAGGTATACTTATATGGATAAATTTATATTAATTCATATGGATGTGATAAATAAGAATTAGATGTTATTAAAGAATGTTGTTAAAAACGAAGGAAAATAACATTTTGGGATAAATGTAGTAGTGAGAAATACCAATCTTATATAGACTACAAGAAATCTAGATTCATAAGAGGAAATTAAATTAAGTTATGTATACTTTTAGGTATTAATTTTAGGAAAAGAGAGATATAAGAGGGAAATAAAATTATTAAGTTCCCTGTAGTAAAGTACTAATTATAGTTTAACTAAATTTTTAAAAAATAATTATAATAATATGTAAAATATGTGTAAGGTTTATATTAATTAGGTTTATAATAGTTGAGATTTCTTCTAATTCTATGATTACAAGATATAATTAATTCTTGTCGCTTATTTAATAGGGTATCCTTAGATTTAATTATTTCAACATTTTGAAATAATTTACACAATAAACAATTTTGAAATAATGTATGTAATAAACAACATAAGATAATTATTTCATTTACCAGTGGTTTCTGACGACTGAAGACAGATATAAATATCTATCTTCAAGAAACCACTGGTAAATGAAATAATTATCTTATATTGTTTATTACATAATTATATATATATATATACAAAATTTAATATGACTTCTACAGGACTAGAACTGTTTCATTTGTAGGAAATCACCAGGAAAGCCCCTTAGTATATGTATTTATATATATATCAGTTTGGATGCAGCAGTCGAAACGACTGGAGCTCAGCCCTTAGAGTCCTGAATCTTTTCATATATATATATATAGGAACGAGTAGGACCCCGACGGTTGAGCTCAAGCCGTTTCGACGACTAATTCTGGACTGAGTCCAGAATTACCCTTCGAAACGGCTTGAACTCAGCCTTCGTGGTCCTACTCGTTCCTATTACCCACTCTACTACACTAAGTATTGAGTACTTTGGTGCATTATGGTCCATCTGGTTCCTTACCACATTTCCTTCGTTATATATATATATACATAAAATGTGCGTGTGTTTTTGTTTGCCTGTGTGTGTATTTAAATATCCATATATACATAACTTAGCCAAAGACGATGCTGGTTTCGTGTAGCAAGGTAGGGGATGGAGGTTTCAAATATCAAGATCACGAGTCTGTCTCTAAGAGATTTAAGATCAAACGAAATTCAACGCAACGCGGGTGGAATGGATATAATTTCCGTTGTGTAATTATTTAATTATCACACATCTTGTAGATTGTAACAGGAAACGGTTTAATTAGCGAGCTGCAGACACCAATACACGCCCACCAACCCCCACACATACATAGATACATATATAGATATACATACATATATATATACATATATATATATATATATATATATATATATATATATATATATATATATATATATATATATATATATATATGCGTGTGTGCGTGCGTGTGTGTGTATATATATATATATATATATATATATATATGTAGATAAATCTACCAAGAGTTTACGGTAGTGTCCATTATTTCTGAAGACGGCATATATATGTGTTTGGTATGTATATTTAATTTTGATAGTTTGTATAATTTTGTATAATTTTGTACATAGGTCTGTTGAATATGCATGCCAATTCTAACACATATATATCCTAGAAACGATCGTTAAATAATGAACTTTTTTTGTTTAATATAAGGAACTGTTTCATTGTTTTATTCATTATTTTTTTAATATTTTATATATATATATATATATATATATATATTTATATATAAACATATATAATGAAGGAATTGTGATAAGGAACCAGCTGGACCTTAACGCACCAGAGTACTCAATACTTAGGGTAGTAGAGTGAGTAATAGGAAAAAGTATGACCCCGACGGCAGAGCTCATGTCATTTCGACACCTATGTTTAGCAGCAGCCGAACTAAAGCTGACCTGCCTACTGATGCCCTGACCACCTAACACCAATACAAGGGAGGAGGTCAGCTCTACTTAACAAAAACAACCACAACAGATTGCCTTGCCGCAGAAAAATTTCTATAGATTTTTGACTGAGGAATGTTTTCACAACTGACCAATGGGAAGAGAGAGTTCCTTTGATGCCGAAATTTCGTTTGCTCGAATTCATATAATTCCAGTTCCTCAGAGAAATAGCAACCCAACCAGGAAGTGGGCATATCGGAGTATTGACGGAGTTAAACACCTCAACAACATGTGTACCTGTCTCTACCACACCAATTCAGACTGCCTGAAGAGGTCACAGCCAAGGATGGCTGACACCGAAATATATATAGCAGTACACTTTAATAAACGAGGCCAAATTTTAAATACTTGACTTAATTATTTTGCTTTACATTACTCCGGAGTAACCAAACCAACCTGCGTACCGCGTCGAGTGCTCCAATCTGCATACTGAGTTGTCAGTAAACAACCAACATATACTCAATATATATATATATATATATATATATATGTATTATAATGAAATGACAGGAGGCTGGATTTGTGTAAATCCTTGAAAGGTTTATTATACTATGATCATTTCAATGACCGGGTTCGGTATGAATCCGGTGATATCATCAGGTATTCGAAATATAATACTTGAATGTAATAGATAAAATCCATGGTGCTGAAAATCGAGGACCCGAGGGCGACCGCTATCTTGCACCCTCTACCTAAGCCGGTCGTCCTCGAGTGACGTGACTAAAGCTCACAGTGTGCTACTACCGGTCAGATAAAGGAAAACAGAAAGGGACGGGAACATAAGTTACAAGACAAAAGAAAGAAAGAAAGGAAGGAGAGAGAAGAAGGGGGAAGGAAGAAGAAGAGAAGCCAGGGTTAATGTCAGCTATAAGAAGAAAGACAGAAAGAAAGAGGAGGGAAGGTCGGTATTACAGTCAGGCCAGGATTGTCGCGAAGAAATTATTTTATTCTACGGGACCCGTATCTAAACAACTACTACTGGTCAGATATAGGCGAACAAAAAGGGGGAAGAAAGATAAGTCTGCGGGAGGAAGAGAGAAAGAGGGGAGAAAAGAAGGAAGAAAAGGAAGTAGTAGAAGAGTAAGGGTTGATGGCTACAAGAGGGAAGATAGAAAGAAAGAGGAAGAAAGGTCGATATTAATGTCAGACTACAGTCAGGCCAGGAGTGGCGCGAGAAAATGTTCACAGGGACCCGTATCTTAGCAGAGGTGAATATAGTGGGGGTCAGTGTGTTATAATGTGTGAGCAGAAGATTGAAACGTTACGTTTTTGTAACGCCGCCATTAAAACCCATCCAACAGTCCGACAGAAAGTTTGAACTTTAAAATATAGTCTAAATTTATAGGAAGAAGTTGAAGGAATTCAGAATAACATTATAAAATTAAAGAGTAAGAAAATTGAGAATTGAACAAACAGAAAATTGAAAATCAAACATTTAAGAAAAACTTCTATAATGTTTTGGGTTGCGGGGTTTAATTAAAGAGAGTCTTTTATGAAGAGACGTTAATTGTATTATGTAGATCTATAATTTATCCTAGTGGGATGTAGAGTACGGGATATAGTCGGGTAATATTTTTTTGTTCTCATGGAGAGACATTCTAGTGTTATGTGCTAATGGGTACAAGTGAGTAAAAGTCCCAGTAGGAGGAGTAGAAATACATGGATACATAGAAGTGGAATACGTCGACGAGCACATTCATAAAGCAAAGGTATAAATATATAAATATATCAATATATAAATATAAATATGTAAATAAACCAACAAGAGTGTTGTTGGAGTAAGATGGAGAAAACAAGACATAGTAGAAGTACAATATAGTTCAGGCTGCAGTTTTAATGTTCCCAGGGGGAGACATTCCAGTGTCGTGTGCTAAGGGTACACGCGAGTAAAAGTCCGAATAAGGGAAGTAAAAGTACATGGATGTATAGTGGTAGAATACGTCGAAAAGCATTAATACAGCAACTAAAGATATACAGATATAAATAAACAGACAAGAGTCGGGTAAATGCACAACCAACTACAAAAACAAAGACGGTTGAACTGCTTTACGTTGAGTACTCTCTATATTATTACATTACGATTGACCATACGGAATAGACCAGCTCTATCCAGTTGTGAACCTCAAACCTGAATATATATATATATATAGGTGGCGTATTGGCGTGTAATATTTTGTTACAGATTGTTCATATATTGAAGTTATAGTGTCACTTTGTTCTTGATCCTTAATACGTATATGCAGGATGTCCACAAAAATGTACACACACTTTGCTTAGAATATTGTTGAATTGTGTGTATATTTGGGGTGGAAGGCACCGTCACTCTCTGACTAGTTCTTTCGTAGTTATTTACTCTCAGGCCACACCTTCTTGAGTGCTTTGCTACTCATTCCTTATTGAAGGTCGCTTGAAGGAGACTTTGCTTGTCCGCAACCAAAGCTCGATTTTACTAAGTTTCCACTTGTATATATATAATATATATTTATATATACATATACACACACACACATATATATACGCACCCACACACACACATATATACACACATACACACACACACATATATATACACACACACACAAACACACATATATATACACACACACACATATATATACACCCACACACATATACACACACATATATATATGTATATATATATACACACACACATAAGTATATATGTATATATATATATATATATATATATATATATATATATATATATATACATCCGCATCATGTGTGTATATATATATGTCATTGAAAAGGAAATATAAATGACTCCTTTGACAGCAGGCTATCTTATAAGATTTGTAGAAAACAATAATGACTATCGTAATAACAATACAACACTTACACTCGTACAGTCACATATGTGTCTCTCTCTCCCCCTTTCACCCTTCCTCTGTATATATATATATATATATATATATAGAGAGAGAGAGAGATAGATAGATAGATAGATAGAGAGAGAGAGAGAGAGAGAGAGAGAGAGAGAGAGAGAGAGAGAGAGAGAGAGAGAGAGAGAGTTACGTAATACACAACATAAGACAATTATTTCATTTACCAGATGTTCTTGAAGGTAGATT
>OZ024749.1:24720466-24725466 GCA_964016885.1 Eledone cirrhosa | reverse complement strand
ACTCGTACCAAATCTGCGATCAGAATATTAAACTTAGCACTACTGGACATTGCTGAGTTTTTGAGTATCAGATATTTGGAGGCCATGGGCTTAGCATAGTGTGAGTGGAGAATTTGGGCTCTCTCGTCTATAGTGTTAATCCAGAGTTCTGTGTCTAATACAGGTAGTCTATTGTTAGGGTGTTTGGAAGGGAAGTCGATAGTTACAGTTATACTCTGGTGTATGGAATTAGCTATCTGCTGGATGCTTTCCATCGTGCTACGTTCTAAATCAAACTTGTTAGTTCTCTCTAGTGGGGGTGTTCTTATAACTATATTGATATCGTCTACATAACGAGAGTACATGATGAGGTCTATGGAGCTTTCATTAAGGAGATCTTTAAGTCTCCTTTCCCACCATACCATGAAAAGGTTGGCAACATCACCAGCTATGCTGACGCCGATGGCTGCTCCCTCATTTTGGGTGTAGATTTTCTGATTGAACTTAAATATGTGGCCCTTTAGGGTAGTTTTGATACTAGCCCCATATTGCATGTGCGACCATTTCTCTTACCTGATCAGTGTTTTGGGGGGTCCGTATAGCTTTGGTCCACCCAATCCACCTTCCTACGGGAGTCTTTTTAGCCATTGAGGTTATGGTGGGGGTCTACCTCTTATAGGTCTACTAGGGCAGAAATATCTAAGGCCATGGCTGTCTAGGTAGTCAGTGTCGTAGGTAAGTCTAAGTAGGAGGCCCAGTTCGTCTGTGTCGACGTCGCAGAACTCCACCTCACTCTCAATGATCATCTCCACACATCTTTTCACAGGAAAATCAATGTTAATGGATGGGTACAGTGACACCACATCCATGCTGCCTATTATGCAGTTGGATAGGCTCCTGTTTTTGTTGCACTCACTGATTCTGCTGAGGATGTCCTCTGTACTTTCACATACATCTGGGGACATCTTGATTATGGGGCGTATAACGATTGAGAGGAAGTAGGAGATCCTGTAGTTGCTAGCTATATTAGCTCCGCATACGGGTCTTGTTGGTGGTCCTGTTGTCGGGTCGTCGACTGTCTTGTAGTCTTTGCGGAGCCCATACAAGGGTTGTATGCCATTGTTAGACGCCTGGAAGTTGTTGGCAGTGCGTCTGCTTGGCTTTAGGATGTCAGTCCACATCATCATGTGAGCGTTGAGAATGTTTTCTCTCCCATCGTGTGTTAGTTGTGCAACTTCGCTCGTGTTGGTGATGTGGGGTTGCATTGCCTCGATGCAGTTCGGCATACTATCTATTGACATCCTATATATATAGAACGAAGGAAATGTGGTAAGGAACCAGGTGGACCATAACGCACCAAAGTACTTCGGGTATATATATATGTGAAGTAATTCCGTCGGAAAAGTCCAGGAAAAAAGAGTGCTCTATGTAGGTAAGATAGCTTAATAGTTATGTAATAAACAACATAAGGCGATTATTTCATTTACCAGTGGTTTCTTAAAAGCATCTGATCTGTAACTGGAATGACATTCCTATGATAATTCAACCACTTTCAACTCCTTTCCTGCTCTTTACTTCCACTACGGTTTTTTTTTACCTGCTGAATCCACGTTCTGTACTCTCGTATTCTCTTTCTCCCTTATCTCCCTTTAAATTTAAACCTTTTCCTATGTCATTTATTTCCCCCCTCTTTTTCCCCCTTTCTTTTTTACCTTACCCTTCACATACCAACATTTTTTTTATTTTTAGATATTAATTTTTTTGTGTGTGTTGCGTATATGTGTATATATGTATATATATGTATATATATATATATATATATATATATATATATATATATATATATATATATATATATATATATATATATATATATATATATATATTTATTAAATTAACAGATTAAAGTTTAAGCAAAGAATCGCTGCTTATTATTCGTTTTTTCCCGTTCTTCGCCAGCGAACGTTTCCACGAACCAAAGTATCGTCTTCCTGTCTTCCTCCGGTCGTAAGGTTTTTTGAAATATCCAGTTCTGCGTTTACAGATTGACTTTGTTAGTTTCAGAAGATCCCGTTAAGGGTAAAAGCAGCGATTCTTTGCTTAAACTTTAATCTGTTATTTTAATAAATATTTGCTCTACGGTTCTTATATATTTGATATAAATTTATCCTTATCGAGCCCTCTTTGGATTTTAGTCTTCAAATTTATTATCATTACAATATATATATATATATGTATATATATATATATATGTGTGTATCTATATGTGTGTGTATATGTATATGTGTATGTATATATGTGTGTGTATGTATGTTTATATCTATCTGTATGTATATGTATATATAATCGTATTATATATTTCTGTTGTATTTGTGCGTGTGTGTGTATATATATATGTATATGTGTATGTGTATATATATATATATATATATATATATATATATATATATATATATATATATATATATATATATATATATATATATGTATGTATATATGTGTATGTGTGTATGCGTGTATATATAGATTTAATGTGTGTGTATGGGCGTTGTATATTTGTGCGTGCATATGTATTTTTTATATAATGGTTTTGTGTGTATATATATAATAGCCTCAGAAACGGCTTGAACTCTGCTGTGGGGTCAGCCTTTTTCCTATGTGTGTATATATATACATATATATATATATATATATATATATATATATATATATATATATATATATATATATATATATATATATATATACGTAATTGTATGTGTGTGGGTATATTTCTGTGGTTGTGTTTTTGTGTGTGTGTGTGTATGTATATATATATATATATGTGTGTATATATATATGTATATATATATATATATGTATATATATATATATATATATATATATATATATAGGAACCAGTAAGACCCCGACAGCTGAGCTCAAGCCGTCGAAACGGCTTGAGCTCAGCTGTCGGGGTCTTACTGGTTCCTATTACCCACTCTACTACCTCAAGTATTGAGTACTTTGGTGCGTTATGGTCCACCTGGTTCCTTACCACATTTCCTTCGTTATATATATATATATATATATATATATATATATATATATATATATATATATATATGTATGGTTGTATGTATATGCATAATTACATATAGTGATTTAATGCTCATTTTCATTGATCTTTTGCTCCAGGAATTTTTGAGTCCTCTAAATCTGCTATAAACATTTATACCCTTTTCTAAATATATATTTTTTTTATATATACAATATTTGTTTTTTCATATATATAATATTTATGTTCTTTCTCATTTATATATATATATATATATATATATATATATATATATATATATAGTTATATGTGTGTGTGTGTATGTATGTATGTACGCACACGTTTGTGGTTGTATATATGTGTATGTAGGTATATATGTGTATGTGTGTATGTATGTGTATATATGTGTATGTATATATTTATATATATATATATATATATATATATATATATATATATATATATATATATATATATATATATATAAATATATATATATATATATATATATATATATATATATATATATATATATATATATATATATATATATATATATATAGTGGAGTTAAACAAGGTTCATATGAATGATCTAAGAATGAGTTTTACACACACATATATATGTGAGTGTTTGTATTTGTATTTATGTGTTTGTGATACGTATGTATATGTATTTGCATATGTGTATGTATGTGTATATATGTATATATATCTATGTATATGTATATGGATGTGTGTGTATATATGTATATGTGTGTGTGTATGTATATATGTATGCGTATGTATGTGTTTATGTATTTGTATATGTATAATTATATGTGAGAGTATGTGTATGTATTTATTTTTACGTATATATGTGTACGTGCATGTGTGTGTATTGCTTACCACGTGTGTTTGTTCATTTATTTGTTGCCTGTATCGATGTCAACACTATAATATTCTTTATATTAATTTTTATTTTTTTATTATTATTTATTTTTTATTATATTTATTTGTGTGTGGGTATGTAGGTGTGTGTATATATTTCTACATTTGTGCATGCGTATGTATACGTGTATATATGTGTGTATGTATGTGTATGTATGTACGTGAGTATATACGTATGATTGTGTGTATGTATTTATGCATGTGTATGTATATATGTATGTATATGTACGTGTATGTATATATATATATATATATATATATGTGTGTGAGTTTGTATATATATGTATGTGTGTGTATGTATGTATATATATCTTTATGTATATATATATATATATATATATATATATATATATATGCATGTATATGTGTGTGTGTGTATGCACGTTTGTGTATTTGTATGTATGTGTATGTATGGATATGTTGATATTTATGTGTGTATATGTATGTGTATGGATATATGTACACATATATATGTGTGTGTCATAGATATATATGTGTTTTGCAACCGGTCACGTTGTGGCTCAATGAGAAATTAATAAATTAAATTAAATAATCAGAGCTATATATCATAAAATATGTCTTTAGAATCACTAGATATAATATATACCATTTCCGCTGCCACGTCACTTTTCTTAGCTATGTTTGAATGTATTTTTGGCGCGATTGCTTTGTAAAATTAAATGTCTTATTTTGAGCTCGCTCCTGATGATTCCGAAGCTCTGGAGATACCTTGTTATCGGATGTCTTAAAATACGGATGAAACCATCGTAGAGGTAAGTTGGTATGTACGCAATTCTTCTCAGTTCAATTTTACACCTAATTGTGTATGGTTGACGGTATATCTGGTCGATTTTTACATGCAGTCGAAATGTTAGATAAATAATCTATTGTAGCCACCTCGAAGGGTTGCTTTCGGTTATTTGTCGAAGATTTCTTCATAGGAGCCTTTATTCTTATAGCTTGGTCTAATTGATTTTTTATATGGTTAATTATACTAATTGGGAGAGGAAATGGTATATATTATATCTAGTGATTCTAAAGACATATTTTATGATAT
>OZ024749.1:24707966-24715466 GCA_964016885.1 Eledone cirrhosa | reverse complement strand
GGAAAATATATACATACATACATACATACATATATATATATATATATATATATATATATATATATATCGATGTATCAATGTATGTATATATTTTCCAGTTTATGTGCATGTAGCTATTTGTGATATGTGTCTATATATGTAAAGAAACGTACGTAGCCGTGAACACATATGTGATCTGTATGACACTTTACAGTAATTTAGTTATATATACCAAGGGGGAATATTTACCAGCTGACTGCCCTAAGTCTGATTCGAGGCTGTCATAATTTACTATGTCGCCGTTTGTACATTATAAGCCTGATGGATACTAAATTTTACCAGGTCTAAATCAGACTATTCTTTCAGAGAATGATCCAGACATGAAGAAAAATAGAGAGAGAGAGCGATATATATATATATATATATATATATATAGAGAGAGAGAGAGAGAGAGAGAGAGAGAGAGGGAGAGAGAGAGAAAGAGAGAGAAAGAGAAAGACCACATGAGAAAGAGCTTTTCACGAAATATCGACCATAGTTTTTATACTGTTACTTTATTTATCGACTTCCAATGGCTGAATAGAAATTTGACATTGATGGGATCGCAGACAGCCGGATGTAGTACTCTACTACAAAGTATTCTGTAAGACGATGGAACGGTTCTGTAAATACGCCTCCTATTTATTGTATAATATGGTGAATATCGAGGTTTCCTGTCAATTTATGTATAAATACTTATACTTTATAAATAAGTATAAGTATTTATATACATATATATATGTATATATGTATATATGTAATATATATATATATATATATATATATATATATATATCCATATTGTATGATACGATATGTACGTATATTTGTCTGTATGTATGCGTGCACTTATGTGTGTATGTTTTTGTATCTATAATATTTTAAACTGATTCGACCTTATTGTTAAATTTGTTGTGGTGCCATATATGTGATTATATTCACAAAACAAAATGTTTCTTTCATTTTATTTTGATTTTGAAATATTTATTGACGTAGTGAACTGTGAACATACACAATAGAAGAGAACAACATGTCTAGATTCATATCTATACTCCTTTTCACATTTTAAAAGTGCACTGAATATATTTTGTCATATTCAACACACAGCGTATGGTGTGTTATGAAATACTAAAACGTTTTTCATAGATGTGAACAACGGCGGAGAAGGATGGAGTGTGATGGTATGAGGACGTATGAATAGAGTTTTTATATTCTATTTGATATTTTTCTATCAGTTACAAAATCTTATCGTTTTCATCATGGGAATTTAGAAAGTATTTGCACCAAACTACCTTTGTTTATTTATAACGCTTTGAAGAATAACAAGCTCTGCTGTTCCACGCAGTATATATTAATATATTAATTATTCTTTTTGAAACTTGATAATAAATTATTTACAAATACACTGGCAAACATAGGCTAATATATGTACATACATACCAACTTATCTATCTATACATTCACACAACACACACACATATATATATATAAATGCATGGTAATATATATTTATATTCATATATATTCATATATATATATATATATATATATATATATATATATATATATATATATATATATATATAAATGCATGGTAATATATATTTCTATGAATATATATATATATATATATAAATGCATGATAATATATATTTATATGAATATATACATATATATATATGTATAAATGCATGGTAATATATATTTATATGAATATATATATACATGTATATATATATATATATATATATGAATATATATATATATATGAATATATATATATATATATATATATATATGTAAATGCATGCTAATATATATGTATATATAAATATATATATATATATATATAATTGTTTCAACTTTTGGCACAAGGCCACCAATTATTCCAGTGCATTACACTTATCGACCCCGTAAGGATGAAAGGCAAAGTTAACCTCGGCGGGATTTGAACTCATACCATAAAGGGCCGTAACTCTGTACTACAGAGCATGACATCCGACCTTCTACCGATACTGCCATGCTAATATATATTCATATGAATATATATATATATATATATATATATATATATTCATATGAATATATATATATATATATATATATATATATATATATATATATATATATATATATATATATATATATATATATATATATATATATATATATATATATATATATATATATATATATATATATATATATATATATATATATATATATATATATATATATATATATATATATATATTCATATATATATATATATATATTCATATAAATATATATTCCCATGCATATATATATATATATATATATATATATATATATATATTCATATAAATATATACTAGCTTGCATTTATATATATATATATATATATATATATATATATATATATATATATATATATATATATATATATATATATATATATATATATATATATATATATATATATAAATGCATGGGAATATATAGTTATATGAATATATACATATATATATATATATAAATGCATGGTAATATATATTTTTATGAATATCTATATATATATATATATATATTTACCTCACATTGTTTTACTTGTTGTTTTGACTTCCTCCCCCTCGCCCTCCCTAGTATACTTGCTTGACCTCCTGCCCTGCTGTAGTTGGCACTATCAACGCACGAATGGGTTTCCTCCACCCCCCTCTCCCTCTTTCTTCTACTGGCAGGTTCAGCTCTCCCTTCCTACCATAAATTGACATGATATAATTATGTTTCTCAACTACAAACTTTTGACCAATCCTTGTAACAATGACTTTTACCATATATGGAATTACCCCCTGAGAAGCTCGGCTATTCATATACCAGGATAAAAATTATCATTTAGTCCAGAATTAGCAGTCGAAACGGCTTGAGCTCAGCCGTCGGGGTCCTACACGTTTCTATTACCCACTCTACTACCCTAAGTATTGAGTACTTTGGTGCGTTATGGTCCACTTTGTTCCTTACCACATTTCCTTCGTTATATATATATATATATATATGAATATATATATATATATATATATATATATATATATATATATATATATATATATATATATATATATATATATATATATATATATATATATATATATATATATATATATATATATATATATATATATATATATATATATGAATATATATATATATAAATATAAATATATATATATTTATATATGCAAAAGTTTTATTTAAGATTGTTGTGTTACAATGAGTAAATATTTTATAACTGATATAAAAGCACTCAACAGTTTCTGGAGTAGGTTTACGATATTAAACAAATGGAAACTATATTTATAAAACCATATTTATTTCGTTATATATATTTCTGGGATATCATATTAAAAATATGTTATGCCTTCCTCAGACAAAATACAATACATAAGCTGTTTTATAAATAATTAGTGACATACCTTGTAATAATGCAACTTCTACCAAATCAACTTTTTAAAAGGAAGTTGCATTATTACAAGGTATGTCACTAATTATTTATAAAACAGCTTATGTATTGTATTTTGTCTGAGGAAGGCATAACATATTTTTAATATGATATCCCAGAAATATATATAACGAAATAAATATGGTTCTATAAATATAGTTTCCATTTGTTTAATATCGTATATATATATATATATATATATATATATATATATATATATATATATATATATAAATGCATGCTAATATATATTTATATGAATATATATATATATATATATAAATGCATGGTAATATATATTTATAGGAATATATATATATATAAATATATATATACATATATAGGAACAAGTAAGATCCCGACGGTTGAGCTCAAGCCGTTTCGACGGCTAATTCTGGACCAGGACTAGCCGTCGAAACGGCTTGAGCTCAGCCGTCGGGGTCTTACTTGTTCCTATTACCCACTCTACTACCCTAAGTATTGAGTACTTTGGTGCGTTATGGTACACCTGGTTCCTTACCACTTTTCCTTCGTTATATACATATATATAAATATATTTATATATATATATATATATATATATATATAATGCATGCTAATATATATTTATATGAATATATATATATATATATAACTATATATATATATATAATTATATATATATATATATATATATATATATATATATATATATATAGTGACCTACATTCCGCGGGCTCACATACATTCTCTGTGCGTGATTTGGCTCAGCTCAGCCAATCAGGGCCTGTAGAAAACGATGTATCCCTACGCGTTCTGAGGGAGAAATAGCCCGCAAAGATTTGATGACGCAATCACTTCAGGCTAGACCGTGCTAAGGTAAACACCACTTGTTCTTTTGCTCCGCCAGCACAAACAATATGTAACGACACAACAATTTTACTACGGAATTGGCTAAACGCCTCAGCCAGTCGACCGTATTTTCTCTTGTAATCTTAATTGAATTATTTCATTTCTCTTGGCATGCTAGCTCAACCTCTGTTAATAGATAATGAAAAACGAAGCTAAAGTTGTTGTCGATATTCCTATCATATCTTTCTACCAAACCTGGTTCCTCGTGGCAACATTACAACTCTCTAAATACTTCTCCGCTAAATTGGTACTTATATGCCTCAACCAAATTGGTGACTTATATTCAACAAAGAGAAACATTCCTTTCCTTTATATATATATATATATATATATATATATATATATATATATATATATATATATATATATATATATATATAAATAAGCAAATTATAAACGTAAACATGTAAGTATGTTTTTTGAAACGGTGCGCGAGTTTGAAATTAGAAATTAGAAATTATAAGCTTTCACCGTATTTTAGACTAAAGAAATTTCTAGCCTGATAGTGGTGTTTATAACCCTCGGAGAAATGGAAAAAGACGAGTGTTGCTGTACATGTACAGCAACACTCATCTTTTTCCATTTCTCCGAGGGTTATAAACACCACTATCAGGCTAGAAATTTCTTTAGTCTAAAATACGGTGAAAGCTTATAATTTCTAATATATATATATATATATATATAAATATATATATATATATATATATATATATATATATATATATATATATATATATATATATATATATATATATATATATGAATCAGGAAAGAAGGTTTACATGGTTTGCTATACAAAAAAGTTTTTAATCACATAGCTTACATTTGTTTCACTGAACTGGTCTGTCTAGGGATCGCTATCCGCCTAATTTTGCGTCACTCGATCGCCAATACAGTATTATAACCAGTCAGATCTTCGGAGCATGCGAGAATGAAGAAAATACACAGGCAAGAAAAGAAAAGAAAATATGGAGTAGTTATGGCATTCAATTAGAACAATAACAACAACAATTATTACAACAATGCTATCCTACAACTATTGAGCTTTGACAGTGGTCCCACTCATGTATACTGTTGAAGATGAAGAGAAAGACTGTAAAAACTAGCTTATCTTTATAATTTAAAATTGATACACACTACGATACTTTTTGCCTTATGACAGCTGATTTTCACGCCGTAACATTAGATACATTATATACCCCCCACCTAAGTAATGTCAGGGTCTCCTTAAATAGTTTATTGATAGCATTGTTGTAATAATTGTTGTTGTTATTGTTTTAATTGAATGCCATAACTACTCCATATTTTCTTTTCTTTTCTTGCCTGTGTATTTTCTTCATTATCGCATGCTCCGAAGATCTGACTGATTATAATTCTGTATTGGCGATCGAGTGACGCAAAATTAGGCGGTTAGCGATCTCTAGACAGACCAGTTCAGTGAAACAAATGTAAGCTATGTGATTAAAAACTTTTTTGTATAGCAAACCATGTAAACCTTCTTTCCTGATTTATTATTACTCCAAGTGTTTACAACATAGGAATTACAGCATACCCGCAGCATCACTATGAAAACGCCTTGTTGAGTCAAACCAAGCCAAGCGTTAATATCATCCACTACCTGGAATACCATAACTGGATTTCACCTAAGTGGACTGCATTTAACTATTATTTGTTAATCCGTATATATATATATATATATATATATATATACATATATATTATAAAAACAGATTAAAGTTTATGCAAAGAATCGCTGCTTTCACCCATAACTGTATGTTTGCAAATATGTGTGTGTATGTGTATTTATTTATATTATAAAGAATTGACATTTACACAACTAAAACTTCATAATTTTTATGAAATATTGCGAATAATTTCAAAAGAACGAATCAGATGCAGTCCAGAAATGTCATTTGTTAGGGAAATAAAGATTACTATACTCTACCACTACACATCCATCGATACAGTTAATCATGTATATATACCTATCTATCTATCCATCTGTATGTATGTATCTATATATCTATCTGTATACATCTGTATGTATATATCTATCTATATCCATCTGTATGTATGTATCTATCTATATCTATCTAGATATCTATCTATCTATATCTATCTAGATATCTAAATATCTATCTATCTATATCTATCTAGATATCTATCTATCTATATCTATCTAGATATATATGTATCTATCTCTCTCTCTATATATATATATATATAGGGAAAAGAAACGGAAAATGCATTTGGAGATTCTATGAAGCCTTATTTATAATAGCTTTCATGATTTCATGATTTTCAAAGGTCAAGATGAGTAAGATAACTTTCTTTTTATTTGCCACCAATAACAAGATATAAAAATGAAATAAAATATAACAAAAATAAATTTAATAACAAAATCCTCAATAGGGAGGAGGCGCCTTGGGGGGACGCACACACCCCCGAAAAAAGTGTGCAACCCTTCTCCTCAGGAGCACAGAGAGGGGGTGCTCCCTTGATCTTTTATCTTCTTCACCTATAGTCTGATGCAGAGTGAAGGCCCATTCACACGGGCCATTCTCGCCACTTTCACACATCTTTCATAAAAACGGCTGGGGTGCAGCACCTCTCTCTCCATCCTGATCCTTCTTCCGAAATGATATCGGAAGAAACGGACCAGTTGTTGGCCAGAGAGAAAGGTGTCTGACCTTAGTCCTTTCAGACGCGTCCACCATACAACCTCTTTCGTCATGGCTATTACGCACAGAAACACCGTCTCTCCTTCGTTTTTGAAACGGGAAGGCGGCTTGATCGTTACAATAGAGTCGGTGGTCAACCGGATCGGTCCCACCCTTGACAGCAGTTGTTCGACATAGCTCCACATATCGGCAATGCCTGAGCAGTGTACCAATGCGTTTGCAACGGTTTCCTCGTCGCACACGAATCTGGGACAGATCTTTTTCGAGGGGTCCCTACCCGGGCGCCCGTGTCTGTAGAGCCTTTCTCGAACGGGCAGAGCCCCTCGGTAGCACTACCAGGCCAGGGTCCTCTGGAAGTTATCCATAAGTCCCCCGGCTGAATGTCCTACCTGCTAACCACCAGCCCTCTATAGAATGACGAGGTGGATTCTC
>OZ024749.1:24692966-24700466 GCA_964016885.1 Eledone cirrhosa | reverse complement strand
TATATATATATATATATATATATATATATATATATGTATATATATATATATATATATATGCCTCTGCCTGTGTGTGTCTGTGTGTAGATATATATATATATACATGTCATTCTGGTTTATGCAACCTCAATAAATATGTTTCAGTATGGATACTGAGTAATACCACATACAACATTGTGCAGCGGTACATCGCCGCAAAAAATCTAAGTAAATAAATATCCTGAATATATGGATGCATTTGGAAATATAATGATATAATCTGAATTCACATGGTGATAATAAAAAGCCTTTTTTGACTGCAAGAGATAGTATTATATGGTGTAGGTGATGCTGTGAACTAACATCATTTTTCTCTATCTCTGGAAATAATCTTGGACTTGTTTCTTAATGAAACCTGTCAGCAATTTTATTTTTATTTTGGTTATTTGTAAAGTTTGGGGAAATTATGATATTTCCATATAGAAAGAGAGAAGCTGTAACGCTATTTATTCCCATATCTGTTCTAAATTGAATGCTGTGTTAAACTATAGGAATCCAAGAATATACATGCAAGTCAAACATTCTCTAAAACGTTTTGAGAATTTTTCGTAACATTTTTGAAATCACTCCTGTTCTCCGATACTAAACTGTTTATTATGTACTAAAAAGTAGGGCGTTCGATTTGGCCCTTTACGCTTTGAGTTCAAATCTTGCCGAGGTTAGCTTAGCCTTTCATCCTTATAGGATTGATAAAATAAAGCAACAGTAATGCACTGGAGTCAAGTTAATCGACTATGCTTTCCCTTCAAATTGTTGGCCTTGTGCCTAAATCAGTAACCATTAGATACTAAAGCCTTGTGCCTTCGTGGATAGAGCATGGGATTCGCAATCGTGATGTTGCGAATTTTATTACCGGACTGGAGAAGGCGTTATGTTACTTTATATCACCTTGCTCAGTCTGTCGGAAATTACGACCGGTAGATAGTATCAGCAATGGAAATACCCATGGAAACAGTTTCGTTGGCTTGATTTGTCGAGTTTCACCACTCGAATGAGTTCTGCACGAAATCTTGTCGACCGTGACATCTCATGTTTAATGTCTGGCCATCGCTGTTGTAGAGGTTGTAGATACACATGAACAGGGAAATCTGAAAATAATTTAGCTTAAAACTATCCAGTGTTTGTCTAAAATCTGGGCACATAGGAAATATCACGATATATAACTAAATATACGAGACGCTAAATAGGTACTGCATTCAAGAGTATCAGAAAAGGGTAGAGATGTAACCTTTAGGGTGGGGTCGGACCGCTCCCAAAAATGTGTGAATCTGAGAGGGGAATATTTTGAATAAAATCATAATTAACTAATACTCCCGTATTTTATTTTAAGTAATCCTCCTTCATCTCCTTTAACAATAGATCTATTGAGTTTAGCATTTCCAATGCTGAAAACATATGAATTAATGTATTCGAATTTATGTATGAAATACTGACATTTGCATTGCGTATGCATGAAAAATTTAATGAGCACAAAAAAATAATATATATATATGTGTGTGTATGTGTGTGAGAGTATGTGTGTGTGCGTGCGTGCGTGCGTGTCCGTGTGTGTGTGTGTGTGTTGAAATAGTCTCCTAATGCACAAATTATATATATATATATATATATATATATATATATATATATATATATATATATATATATGTGCATATGTATATGTGTGTGTGTGTGTATGTATGTGTTTGTGTATCTATAAGCGTGTATATATTATATATATATATATTTATATATATATATATATATGTGGGGGATGCATGTGTGCGTCCGTGTGTGTGTGTGGGTATGTATGTATGTGTATAAGTGTGTGCGTGTGTACATGAATATGTATTTATATATGAATTATTCAGATTGGCTTCGTTTTAATTCTTTCTCTTCTATTAAATATTAATTGCATTTCAATTCGTAATTTAACGTGTCATCTGCATATATGTGTACATAATTATAATCATACATGTAATATATAACACAGTGAATGACATCTAATCTCTATTTAAGGGTGTATGCCATTATGTAGTGCATATGTATGCATATAAGAATGCATATATATAATATACAACACGATTACACAACCATCGGATGACATATACACTATCTCCGCTACACCACTAACATTACTCAAATTATCTGCAGAATGCAGAATTCCAAGATTTCTCAACACCCACTCATGTCCATACCTGATACTTAGCAAATGTTTTGAAGCTATCACGTCTTCAAACACATGACTAGGAAAATTGCTCCAATCTCCATTGACAGTTGCCTTCATCAATACATCCGATGTCTTCAAAAACACGAGGCAGCAAATTGCTCCAATATCCATGGACAGTTCTGTCTATCAATAAATCCCACGTCTCGAGTCACATGAGGCAGCCAAATGCTCCAATGTCTATGGTCGGTTCTATCTATCAATAAATTCCACATCTTGTGACACAAGTGGCATTCAAATGTTCCAATGGCCATGGTCAGTTGCATATATCAATGCATCCCACGTCTTCAAACACAAAGTCTAAAGTCTATATTCAGCCAGAAGGTTCATTAGACCGGTGCTTATTCTGGTTTCATGGCGTAAGCAACTGATAGTACAAGATTCTCTCCTGGACAGGACGCCAGTCCAACGCAGGGTTAAACCCCCAACTATTGCTGGTACTCGTTTTCAGCTGAGTATACTGGAGCAATGTGAAATGAAATGTTTTGTTCTAGAACGTAACACGCAAACCAGGAATTGAACGCACGACATTATAACCGTAAATCCAACACTCTTACCACTAGGCCACGTGCCTCCACTCTTCAAACACATTAGGTAGTCAAATTTCTCCAATGTCCATGGTCAGTTGCATCTATCAATGCATCCCACATTTTGAGACAGATGAGACAGCCAAAACCTCTCTAATGACTATGATCAGTTGCATCTATCTATCTGATTTGGGCCGCACGTATTCGCGATCGTATTTTTTCCGTCATTACCCTGTCTGTGACCATAGGTAAGGGTTGGCTCAAAAATAATTTCTATCCACCACCACGTCCATAACCATTACATTTGCCGATACTAATTATCTAGAGGATCAAATCACATTATTTAAAGACCAAATTAATTTTATTTCATTCGTGTCATATCTTTCATTTACACTACTTCTTTCATACAGTCAGTATATGTTTGGTTTCTTCACCAATGTATACCTGACTTTTCATTCACCAATGTACAACTGGCTTTTTATTCAACTAATATCCATTTCTTCAGAGAGATAGCCTTGAGGGAATTCAACACAAATACATTCATAAGTTGCTGTGGAAACTGCTTCAGCTTCCGAATCCCTACAATAATACGCATACAAACATATATAATATATATATATATATATATATATATATATATATATATATATATACGTGTGTGTGTGAGTATGTACATACATGTAAGTATATATACATATATACTTATATATATTAAAACAACTTAGATTGCATTTATTGTATTCAGCCATGTAGAGCGAAATTTTCTTTTTTTATTTGAATTTTCCAAAGCCGGCCATTTATAGCTCGTATACAGGAAACTGACTGGCCAGTCTGCTGATATGCATATCTGGCTGATCAGTGGATCTGCTAATATGCAGATCTAACTGATCACCCAGTCTGCCAATGTGCAAATCAGGCCGATCAATCACTGTGTATTTTTAAAAATAGCATATAGTTTTCACTAGCTCTGACAGTTTGGCTGGTGAACAGTGGGCTAACTGATGAAGGGTGATATCCAGAACATTAGTGTCTGCAGTTCTGTTCACACACCAACACAAGAGCAAGAATGAAGGGTTGATGCTACTGACATGGCCATAAAATTGAGGCTTGTTTGCACAATTGCAAACGAATCGAATATTATTATTAATATTTGAAAAATTCAGATTACATTTATTTTATACAGCCATGTAGAGCGAACATTTTTTTTTCTTTTATATGTATATATATATATATATATATATATATATATATATATATATATATATATGAAGTAATTCCGTCGGAAAAGTCCAGGAAAAAAGAGTGCTCTATGTAGATAACAGAGCTTAATAGTTATGTAATAAACAACATAAGGCAATTATTCCATTTACCAGTGGTTTCTTAAAAGCAAAAGATTTTGCTTTCAATCCTCAGAATGAAAATATCCTGGTCTGTTTATTGAATTTGGATTTTAAAAACAAAAATGCAATCTATATATATATATATATATATATATATATATATATATATATGTATGCATATATATTTATACATGCAAATACACTATTTCCTTACATGTAATTTGAGTGAGTATATAGGCATTTAATTATACAAGTATTGATATATCGTTTGCAGATGGGAGTGTGTCGCTCAGAGTGTGGGATATAAGGGAAAGTCGCATTGAAGGAAAACGATTCCATATACATGTAATGATTTTTCTAAAATAGCTATTAACACAGAAATGATGATTATGGTGAAAACTGAAGATGATGATGATGATGATGATGATTAACTTTCTCTCTCCAGTAACATAAAATATCAATTATTTTGACAGAATTTACTTGTGTATAAATACAAAATACATATTCATACATATATATATATATACACAAACACACACATAATATCGTATATGTATACACACTAATACACACAAACACAAATATATATATATATAGATATATGTACATTTAAACATATATATATATAAATATATATCTATCAATTAAGCTCTCTAACTATGTATATATATAGACATACATATACATACACATGCATACATACTTACATACACACACACACACACACATATATATATATATATATATATATATATATATATATATATATATATATATATATATTGATAAGTATGCTGGGTCCGTCAACTCCTTATTATTATCTACATATATGACGGTGAATTGGCAGTATCGGTAGAGGGTCGGACGCCATGCTTTGACGCCTAGAGTTACGGCCCTTGCCATTCTGAGTTCAAATCCCGCCGAGGTTAACTTTGCCTTTCATCCTTACGGGGTCGATAAAATAAAGTACCAGTAATACACTCGGTATTTTCTGGCCTTGTGCCAAAAGTAGCAACAATTATTATATATATATATATATATATATATATATATATATATATATATATATATATATATATATATATATATATGTGAGAGACGTGAAATAAGAAAATTATAAAATTAACTTACTAAAATTTCACTCCCAACTAATTAGTTTCTGAAATGGAATAAATATACTTTCCGAAGAAAATATGGAGAATCATTTCGTCGTCAGGGAAGATTATTCTCAGCTAAGTATCCAGGCAAAGCGTGGACTCTGGAAACTTATTCAAAAATAATTCAGTGGATAGAAAATAGCAAAGCGTGGACTGAATTCCTAGCCATTGAGAAAATCACTGCCTCTGCGTCGGTGGCAAATTACTAGATATTAATTCTTTATATATATATATATATATATATATATATATATATATATATATATATATATATATATATATATATATATAATGTAGGAGGTGAGTTTTATTGTAGTACAATAAAGCAATGCAGATATCGGATAAGAAGCACTCTACAGTTTGTAGGACTGGAGTATACATAATATAAGATCAAAAGATGGTTAAAGGAGTTCCATGTATTTGTTTTTGAAATGCGCATAATAAAATACATGGAACTCCTTTAACCATCTTTTGATCTTATATTATATATATATATATATATATATATATATATATATATATATATGATCCAAACCAGTATATTTTGTATGCATGTGTATTTGATTGTATATATTCTCTTTTATACAAGATAAATGACACATCAGACGTGGAAGGTCATAGTTCATATCATAAGAACTTCAACATCTCTATATTTGCAATAATTATAGTTAATGATAATTCGTCATATTCTAATTGCGTTAGGTGTTCACACTGTACGAACACCGTACAAACAGAGTTGCCTTAATTGACAACCAATTATTTCAAACGTCTTATTGTTCATACATATAACATACCTACATACATACATGTTTATATATATATATATATATGTGTTTGTGTGTATGTGTGTGTTTGTGTGTGTGTGTGTGTGTGCATATATATATATATATATATATATATATATATACATATACATACACATACATGTGTGTATATATATAATTACATATACGTGTGTGTATATATATATATATTCTTATTTAAGAAGCCTGTAAAGTCAGTTCGGTAACGACACCACATTAAATATATATATATATATATATATATATATATATATATATATATAAATATATATATATATACATATGTATATATATGTATATATACATATATATATATATATATATATATATATATATATATATAAATATATATATATATACATATGTATATATATGTATATATACATATATATATATATATATATATATATATATATATATATATATATATATATATACATATATATGTATATATATATATATATATATATATATATATATATATATATATAGATATGTATGTATATATATATATATACACATAGATATGTATATATACATAGATGTGTATATATATATATATATACACATAGATATGTATATATACATAGATATGTGTATATATATATATATATATATATATATATATATATATATATATATATATATATATATATATATATATATATATATATATATATACATGCAATATAAAGAATCGTTGCTTAACCAACTCTACTGCGGTGGCTTATTAAATATGAAGATCAGACGCTGAGCATGCGATATGATATCCCGTGTCAATGCTGCGTGTTAATGTAAATGTATTTCTATAAAACGAATCCCCTGAAGTGGACACCATTGCGTAGTGTCAAATATCACATCCTCAATGGCCAGTAACTAGTATAGCTTGCGTTGTAGATGTCTCAAATTATATATATAATATTGCGCATAAAATATAGCAGATTAATATAAGTTATTGTTACAATTGAATGCCGTACAATTGCCAATTCATTAGAATACTTTACAATATTTTACAATATTTTTCTGGAAACAAAAATAAAATTAATTAACCTATTCTCTAAACATATTTATTATTTTATATTAATAATTCGCAGTGTGGGGCAATTTTGGTATTTGTTTAGGCTAAACACAAATGCCCTCCAAGCAGATGTATCACGTGGGTAGGAAAATATCTATGGGTTTATATGGAACTGAGATTCTCTCTTTCCCAGAGTTTTCACGTGAAAGTGTGACAATTGTCGATCAGACAACTGCACCAAGACAATTTCAGCTACCGTTAGGTAGAATTCTCGTCCTTAGAACTGGAGTTTACAGGTAACAGCAATTTTCGTACGTTAGGTTGGTTAAACACTCTGTGGTTGAAAGCAACATATAAAGCACAATAAATGTACGCGCGTCTTTGAAGGAAAACAGAGGAACATGCATAAATAT
>OZ024749.1:24685466-24690466 GCA_964016885.1 Eledone cirrhosa | reverse complement strand
ATGAGGTATCCCCTTGATAAGTCAGCAGAACCTCACAAAGACTCTATATCTCTATATCTCTTGGATAATATGCCACTAAACTACGTAGTCAGGGACTATAGAAGCAGCTAGGTATGATATATCTTATTACTAATTATATCTAATGTTTCTTCTATCTTCATATATATATATATATATATATATATATATATAAATGGAATAGAATGAAACGAAATTTCATTTCTAACTCTTAGTACGGCACTTACATTTAAGTAAGTATGTATGTATACGTACATACATATATGTATACATACGTACAGTAGTATGTATATATATACATACATGCACACATATACATATATGCACGTATCTCTTTACCGAACATTTATTATAATGCTCGGTCTGTTTGTTTGTAAACAAACAAACAGCCTGAATTACGCCGTACAGTATTTAGGCAACCACGTCACCTTTTTGTTCAACACTGACACAGGAACGGTGTACTAGTTTCAAGCTTATTAGTTATCGTCGGCATTGTATACCTTCCTGCCAGATGGTTGAACGTCTGAAAGTATATACTTTCCTTATGCATATTAACGGCTGGGCAGCCTAATTTGCATATCGAGTGAGTTCAGTCGGCCGGGCACACCGAAAACGATAAATGGAATATATATATACATTTACACACATTTACACACATGTATGTATATATATATATATATATACATTTAAACACACACACACACACACATATATGTATATATATATATATACATTTAAACACACACACACACACACATATATATATATATATATATATATATATATATATATATATATATATATATATATATATATATACATATATACGTACATCATGTATGCAAACAAATTAACACACACACACACACACACACAGACACACATATATATATATATAACAGCACAAAATGTACACAGTTACACAGGAAAAACAACAGGTGCATCCATACCTCTTCATTCACCTAGCTCGCAATATATATATATGTGTGTGTGTGTGTGTGTGTGTGTGTGTGTGTGTGTGTGTGTGTGTGTGTGTGTGTGTGTGTGTGTGTGTGTGTGTGTGTGTGTGTGTGTGTGTGTGCGTGCGTGCGCCTGCGCGTGCGCCTGCGCGTGCGCTCGTGTGTGTCTTTAGATAAATACATGTATGCTATGTACTATGCGTTTCTGTAACAACATGATTCTTTCTCTCTCTCTGTATATACATATATATATATATATATATAATTTGAATTATTGATCCTCTGCAAAACATAACCGTCATACATATTAAATGTCTTATGATATCTTAACATAGTATATATACATAAATAGTTATCTCTCATCTGTATTCTTCTTGAAGCATACACATTGCTAACATAAATGGTGTCTCTATGGCCTATGTTTCAATCGGCGGTGAATCCATAAGAACCAAGCAGCTCTATTGTGAATTATTCTATAATTACTTTATAATCTAAATGGCTAATAATAATAGTAATTATAACAGCAATGACAATATTTAGGGGGTTTCAAAACCTTTGATATCAGTGGCCTGTTCCCAAGGTCGTCACATTGAAATATATATTGTGAATTAATGTTATAACGTGGACATGTTTTGAGGAATAAATCTTGTGTTTCTCAACATGGAGCCTGCTAGTCTCGCTGTTGTAGACCTTGTAGTTTCTGGGATATTTACATCTCAAATGATATTAAATTATTTGAAACACCCTGTATATAGACCCCCCTGTATATATACCACTTCCCTCCACAAATTGCCATCATTGAATTATTATGTCTCAACAACAAAATGTTGACCAATCCTCGTGACAAACACTTTTACCATATATGGAATTACCCCTTGAGAAGCTCGGCTATTCAAATACCAGGATAAAAATGTTCATTTAGTCCAGATTTAACCGTCGAAACGGCTTGAGCTCAGCCGTCAGGGTCCTACTCGTTCGTATATATATATATATATATATATATATACGTATTACTTATATTTAAATTCTACCTCTATTTACCCTAGGAGAATCGTACATGTACGTCAATACACTTCTTTTTAACATCTGTTAAAGTGTTTAAGCAACCGAAACAAATATGAAGTACACCAAATCCAATGCTACTCGGGGCAGCCCTGGGTCTTCTTATTTGCGAGTGTAAACTCGGCAAGATTAGATTAGATTAGATAGAGCGTTCTAAACCCCACTATCAGGTTCAATTTTCTTTAGTAAAAAATAAAGTGAATGCTTCTATTTCTAATTTCAAATTCGCTCGCTATTTCAAAACTTACTTACTTGATATATATATATATATATATATATATATATATATATATATATATAATTCAATGATATTAAATAAATGGAAACTATATTTATGAAACCATATTTATTTTATTATATATATTTCAAGGGTACAAAAACTTTGGTACGCTTTCATCAGATAACATACGAAGTGTGTTTTATAAATTTTGACATGACCAAGAAAAATACCTTAACGGTTCAAGTTTTCCTTGGATGAAAGCGTACCTAAGTGTTGGTAGCCTTGAAATATATATAATGGAATCAATATGGTTTTATAAATATAGTTTCCATTTATTTAATTTCATTGAATATTATACTCCAGAAAACTTGTCGAGTGCTCTGAATCAGTTATAAACCTTTATATTTGTTGAACTACCAACACATTGAATATTCCTTTTGCTTATATGTGTGTGGGGGTAGGTGGAGGGTATGCGTGTGTATGTGTGTATGTCTGTGTGTGTGTGTGTGTGTGTGTGTGTGTGTGTGTGTGTGTGTGTGTGTGTGTGTGTGTGTGTCAGTGTGGTTGTGTATGTATGTGTTGTATTCATTCTAACCCTGTGCGACTGTCGTAATATTGCGCCATTTCTGAGAGGTCTTGAATGTAAAAAATAAAAACTAGATGTTTATTAAAAGAAGACGTATTTAACCTCATAACAATGTCTGCAAGTCATACAGATTCCTCTTGGCTTTATAAAGCTGGGGTTATATGTGAATGAACTGTCGTTTCTGAAGAATACATAACACCTGGTGATACGATACAAAGTGCCAATCGTAGTTGAAAATCTTATCAACATAGACAGCTAGGAAGTTTGTTTGATAATAGGGCTATTTTTAATATTTAACCAAGTAGATTCCATTTAAGAATCATTGAAGCTTGTGTGTGTATCATAAATGCCAGACTATCTTTAAGTAGATAACTCACGTCCTGAGGTTTTTCATTGAAAGACGCTTGTCAGAAGAATACAATCAGAATGTTTGTCTGTTACAGCGGAAGTACACAAACGAACACCACCACCAACTACAACAACAACAACAACAACAACAACACCAACTACAACAACAACACAAGCAACAACAACAGCAGCAAAACCAACAACACCAACACCACCACCATGATCAATAGTAACTACAAAAACAACAAAACCAGCATCATCAACAACACCAAAACCAATAACACCAACAACAACAACACCATGATCCTCATCATCAACAACAACGACGAGCAACAACGATTTCTGTTTGATATAGAAGACAGTAATCTTCTGTATGTGGAGGAAAATAGACTGTTGTTGGTGTAATGTCATTAAATCTAACAGTAAGTAGGTTCTTTTTAAAGTTTCAGAAAAATAAAGTCGGAATTTATTATTTCTATTTTAATAGAATACAATACACAAGTGATTATTAGTTTAGGCATGTATATATGTATACATACATATATATATATATATATATATATATATATATATATATATATATATATATATATATATATATATATATATATATATATATATATATACATATATACATACATACATATATACATATATATATATACACACATATATACATATATACATACATATATATATATATATATACATACGTAGGAACAAGTATGGCCCCGACGGCAGAGCTCAAGCCGTTTCGACGGCTAATCTGGTTCCTTACCACATTTCCTTCGTTATATACACACATATATATATACACATATATATATATATATGTGTGTGTGTATATGTATGTATGTATGTATTAATGTATATATATATATTATATGTGTGTGTGTTTGTACATATATTTTAAATGAAGAGAACCAAGGTTTTCAAATTAAATACACACACACACACAGATGTATATACAGAGAGAGAGAGTGATGGGGAGGGGTGGGGAGAAACAGACAGAACTATTTATATATGCATATGTATATATTATATATATATATATATGTGTGTGTGTGTGTGTGTGTGTGTATGTGCGTGTGTGTATACATCAGTGAAAAGGTGAAGGGGAATATACTAATACTTGAACCTGCTAGAAATAGCAGTCACATTTCCTTCAAATGTAAAACTATCCAAGATAATGTAGTTCTTGGTTTCTCAAAATAAATGAAAATAGTTAGAAAATCCTCAACAATAGCCAGAACCATAAATATTGATAATGAACTATCTTTGTGGTTACTTGATCTGGTAGAAATAGCAGTCAAATTTATCACTCCCAAATCTCTCGTTTTAAGAAAGTACACATTAGATAATATAAATATGCGTGATTTAGTGGTTAGAGAAGTGGATTCATAATTGTGATGTTTTATGACCTTGGGCAAGACCAGTTATTTTATAATGCTCAATATGCCTGGAGTTTCGGACTGTAGAAAATATCAATATTAGAAAGACCAAATGAATCATTGATACCTTGCTCTGATTTGACGAGTTCTAGCCCACTCGGTAAGTGAATGTGGTCTGGAATATTGTTAGTTATTAAAAGGAAATGTGTGACGCTGATACCCTGATCCGATTCGATGAGTTCCACCTCACTCTGTAAGTGAATGAGTTCTGGTATCTTGTCGGTTGTAAAAAAAAAATGTGTGTCATTGATATATCATTTCTGAACATTATACTTAATGTTTATTAAATATATATAGGGCGGTGGATTGGCAGTATCGGTAGAAGGTCGGACGCCATGCTTTGACGCATAGAGTAG
>OZ024749.1:24645466-24680466 GCA_964016885.1 Eledone cirrhosa | reverse complement strand
TACTAGGTATCCCAACAGCACCACCACCGCCAACAAACATCACACCACGACCAATAACATTACTATGTATCCCAACAGCACCACAACCACCAACAAACACCACACCACGACCAATAACATTACTAGGTATCCCAACAGCACCACCACCACCAACAAACACCACACCACGACCAATAACATTACTAGGTATCCCAACAGCACCACAACCACCAACAAACACCACACCACGACCAATAACATTACTAGGTATCCCAACAGCACCACCACCACCAACAAACACCACACCACGACCAATAACATTACTAGGTATCCCAACAGCACCACCACCGCCAACAAACACCACACCACGGCCAATAATATTACTAGGTATCCCAACAGCACCACCACCGCCAACAAACACCACACCACGACCAATAACATTACTAGGTATCCCAACAGCACCACCACCGCCAACAAACACCACACCACGACCAATAACATTACTAGGTATCCCAACAGCACCACCACCGCCAACAAACACCACACCACGACCAATAACATTACTAGGTATCCCAACAGCACCACCACCGCCAACAAACACCACACCACGACCAATAACATTACTAGGTATCCCAACAGCACCACAACCACCAACAAACACCACACCACGACCAATAACATTACTAGGTATCCCAACAGCACCACAACCACCAACAAACACCACACCACGACCAATAACATTACTAGGTATCCCAACAGCACCACAACCACCAACAAACACCACACCACGACCAATAACATTACTAGGTATCCCAACAGCACCACCACCGCCAACAGACACCACACCACGACCAATAACATTACTAGGTATCCCAACAGCACCACCACCGCCAACAAACACCACACCACGACCAATAACATTACTAGGTATCCCAACAGCACCACAACCACCAACAAACACCACACCACGACCAATAACATTACTAGGTATCCCAACAGCACCACAACCACCAACAAACACCACACCACGACCAATAACATTACTAGGTATCCCAACAGCACCATCACCGCCAACAAACATCACACCACGGCCAATAACATTACTAGGTATCCCAACAGCACCACCACCACCAACAAACACCACACCACGACCAATAACATTACTAGGTATCCCAACAGCACCACCACCGCCAACAAACACCACACCACGACCAATAACATTACTAGGTATCCCAACAGCACCACAACCGCCAACAAACACCACACCACGACCAATAACATTACTAGGTATCCCAACAGCACCACAACCACCAACAAACACCACACCACGACCAATAACATTACTAGGTATCCCAACAGCACCACCACCGCCAACAAACACCACACCACGACCAATAACATTACTAGGTATCCCAACAGCACCACCACCGCCAACAAACACCACACCACGACCAATAACATTACTAGGTATCCCAACAGCACCACAACCACCAACAAACACCACACCACGACCAATAACATTACTAGGTATCCCAACAGCACCACAACCACCAACAAACACCACACCACGACCAATAACATTACTAGGTATCCCAACAGCACCACCACCGCCAACAAACATCACACCACGACCAATAACATTACTATGTATCCCAACAGCACCACAACCACCAACAAACACCACACCACGACCAATAACATTACTAGGTATCCCAACAGCACCACCACCACCAACAAACACCACACCACGACCAATAACATTACTAGGTATCCCAACAGCACCACAACCACCAACAAACACCACACCACGACCAATAACATTACTAGGTATCCCAACAGCACCACCACCACCAACAAACACCACACCACGACCAATAACATTACTAGGTATCCCAACAGCACCACCACCGCCAACAAACACCACACCACGGCCAATAATATTACTAGGTATCCCAACAGCACCACCACCGCCAACAAACACCACACCACGACCAATAACATTACTAGGTATCCCAACAGCACCACCACCGCCAACAAACACCACACCACGACCAATAACATTACTAGGTATCCCAACAGCACCACCACCGCCAACAAACACCACACCACGACCAATAACATTACTAGGTATCCCAACAGCACCACCACCGCCAACAAACACCACACCACGACCAATAACATTACTAGGTATCCCAACAGCACCACAACCACCAACAAACACCACACCACGACCAATAACATTACTAGGTATCCCAACAGCACCACAACCACCAACAAACACCACACCACGACCAATAACATTACTAGGTATCCCAACAGCACCACAACCACCAACAAACACCACACCACGACCAATAACATTACTAGGTATCCCAACAGCAACACCACCGCCAACAGACACCACACCACGACCAATAACATTACTAGGTATCCCAACAGCACCACCACCGCCAACAAACACCACACCACGACCAATAACATTACTAGGTATCCCAACAGCACCACAACCACCAACAAACACCACACCACGACCAATAACATTACTAGGTATCCCAACAGCACCACAACCACCAACAAACACCACACCACGACCAATAACATTACTAGGTATCCCAACAGCACCATCACCGCCAACAAACATCACACCACGGCCAATAACATTACTAGGTATCCCAACAGCACCACCACCACCAACAAACACCACACCACGACCAATAACATTACTAGGTATCCCAACAGCACCACCACCGCCAACAAACACCACACCACGACCAATAACATTACTAGGTATCCCAACAGCACCACAACCGCCAACAAACACCACACCACGACCAATAACATTACTAGGTATCCCAACAGCACCACAACCACCAACAAACACCACACCACGACCAATAACATTACTAGGTATCCCAACAGCACCACCACCGCCAACAAACACCACACCACGACCAATAACATTACTAGGTATCCCAACAGCACCACCACCGCCAACAAACACCACACCACGACCAATAACATTACTAGGTATCCCAACAGCACCACAACCACCAACAAACACCACACCACGACCAATAACATTACTAGGTATCCCAACAGCACCACAACCATAACAATAACCTGAAAGACAACAATAAATAGCTACTAACGACAGCACTATCACTAAGAACAGCACCACTACTACCACCACCTACACCACTGCCAAAACCAACACTACTACAACAATAACAACAGCATTGCCACTACCAGTAACAAAGGAAAAGGTCAATAGCTAATAACGACAGCACTGTCATTAAGAATACCACCAACATCACTGCCAAAAGCAACACCACACAACAGTAACAACAGCATTGCCACTACCAGTAACAACATCTACAAAGGCAACAGTAAATAGCTACTAACAACAGCACTATCTGTAAGAACAACGCCACTACCAACAACAACACCACAACAAAAACAACACGACACCAAAAAAAAAAAACCACCGCAACAACAACAACAACAACAACAAAAACAACGTTGCCACTATCAATAACAATAATTTCGAAGGCAACAGTAAATAGCTACTAACGACAGAACTATCTATAATAACAACACCACTAGCAATAACAACACCATAACCACAAAAACATCACCACCATAGCAATAACAACAACACTGCCACTGCCAGTAGCAATAACTCCAAAAGCAACATTCAAGTGCTATTAACGACTACACTGTCATTAAGAAGACCACCACTACCACTACCACCACCAATAACAATAACAGCAACAGCAACAACAACGACAACAGCCAAAATAATAACAACAACGACGAGGACGAGAGCAATAACAAAAATAACATCAACAACACCAGCATCATTAGCAATAACATCGACAATGGCCAACATTTTGCTACCACAAACGTATCGGATTCCTTCAATGTCCCAAATCTTTGATATAAGAGAAAGCAAAATTCCAAGACAAGAAACACCAAAATATATAAAAAAATAGTTTAGTGTGGAGACGGACAGAGGTGAAAATAAACTAAACAAAAACAATAAAAACCTTCTAAGATTTCTCACAGAAGATCTTAGCAGGGTTTCAACGACTGCATTACTACGTTTCTATAACCTCAAAGAAAAAAACAGAAATTTAGAATAATTGTTTCTACGTTAGGCACAAGGCCCAGATAATGATATTTACTTCTTGTTGCTGCTACTATGACCGTTGTTGGTGATGATGTTGGTCTGGGTGTTGTTGTTGGTGGTGTTGTTGTTGGTGTTGGTGGTGGTGTTGGTGTTGGTAGTGGTGTTGGTGGTGGTGTTGGTGGTGTTGGTGGTGGTGTTGGTGGTGGTGTTGGTGATGATGTTGGTCTGTGTGTTGTTGTAGGTGTTGGTGGTGGTGTTGGTGGTGGTGTTGTCGTTGGTGGTGGTGTTGGTGGTGGTGTTGTTGTTGGCGTTGGTGGTGGTGTTGGTGGTGGTGTTGGTGGTGGTGTTGTTGTTGGTGTTAGTGGTGGTGTTGGTGGTGGTGTTGGTGGTGGTGTTGTTGTTGGTGTTGGTGGTGGTGTTGGTGTTGATGTTGGTGGTGTTGGTGTTGGTCTGGGTGTTGTTGATGGTGTTGTTAGTGCTGTTGGTGATGATGTTGGTCTGGGTGTTGTTGTTGATGGTGTTGGTGGTGGTATTGGTGGTGGTGTTGGTGGTGGTGTTGGTGGTGGTGTTGGTGTTGGTAGTGGTGTTGGTGTTGGTGGTAGTGTTGTTGGTGGTGTTGATGGTGGTGTTGGTGGTGGTGTTGGTGGTGGTGTTGGTGGTGTTGGTGTTGGTGGTGTTTGTGTTGGTCTTGTTGTTGGTGTTGGTGGTGGTGTTGGTGGTGGTGTTGGTGGTGGTGTTGGTGTTGGTAGTGGTGTTGGTGTTGGTGGTAGTGTTGGTGGTGGTGTTGATGGTGGTGTTGGTGGTGGTGTTGGTAGTGGTGTTGGTGGTGGTGTTGGTGTTGGTAGTGGTGTTGGTGTTGGTGGTAGTGTTGGTGGTGGTGTTGTTGATGGTGTTGTTAGTGCTGTTGGTGATGATGTTGGTCTGGGTGTTGTTGTTGATGGTGTTGGTGGTGGTATTGGTGGTGGTGTTGGTGGTGGTGTTGGTGGTGGTGTTGGTAGTGTTGTTAGTGTTGGTGTTGTTGTTGGTGTTGGTGGTGGTGTTGGTGGTGGTGTTGGTGGTGCTGTTGGTGGTGCTGTTGGTGTTGGTGGTGGTGTTGGTGTTGGTGTTGTTGTTGGTGTTGGTGTTGGTGGTGGTGTTGGTGGTGGTGTTGATGGTGGTGTTGGTGATGATGTTGATCTGGGTGTTGTTGTAGGTGTTGGTGGTGGTGTCGGTGTTGGTGTTGGTGGTGGTGGTGGTGTTGGTAGTGGTGTTGGTGGTGGTGTTGGTGGTGTTGGTGGTGGTGGTGTCGATGGTGGTGTCGGTGGTGGTGTTGGTGGTGTTTTGTTGTTGGTGTTGGTGGTGGTGTTGGTGGTGGTGTTGGTGGTGGTGTTGGTGACGGTGTTGTTAGTGGTGTTGGTGGTGGTGTTGATGGTGTTGTTGATGGTGGTGTTGGTGGTGGTGTTGGTGATGATGTTGGTCTGGGTGTTGTTGTAGGTGTTGGTGGTGGTGTTGGTGGTGGTGTTGGTGGTGGTGGTGGTGTTAGTAGTGGTGTTGGTGGCGGTGTTGTTGGTGTTGGTGGTGGTGTTGATGGTGTTGTTGATGGTGGTGTTGGTGGTGGTGTTGGTGATGATGTTGGTATGGGTGTTGTTGTAGGTGTTGGTGGTGGTGTTGGTGGTGGTGTTGATGGTGGTGTTGGTGGTGGTGTTGGTGGTGGTGTTGTTGGGGGTGTATGTAGTGGTGTTGGTGGTGGTGTTGGTGTTGGTAGTGGTGTTGGTGGTGGTGTTGGTAGTGGCGTTGGTGGTAGTGTTGGTGGTGGTGTTGGTGGTGGTGTTGGTGGTGGTGTTGGTGTTCGTAGTGGTATTGGTGGGGGTGTATGTGGTGGTGTTGGTGGTGGTGTTGGCTGTTGTGTTGGTGGTGGAGTTGATGGTGGTGTTGATGGTGGTGTTGGTGTTGGTAGTGGTGTTGCTAGTGATGTTGGTAGTGGTGTTGTTGGTGGTGTTGGTGGTGTTGGTAGTGGTGTTGGTGGTGGTGTTGGTAGTGGCGTTGGTGGTAGTGTTGGTGGTGGTGTTGGTGGTGGTGTTGGTGGTGGTGTTGGTGTTCGTAGTGGTATTGGTGGGGGTGTATGTGGTGGTGTTGGTGGTGGTGTTGGCTGTTGTGTTGGTGGTGGAGTTGATGGTGGTGTTGATGGTGGTGTTGGTGTTGGTAGTGGTGTTGCTAGTGATGTTGGTAGTGGTGTTGTTGGTGGTGTTGGTGGTGGTATTGTTGTTGGTGTTGGTGGTGCTGTTGGTGGTGGTGTTGGTGATGGTGTTGTTTGTGGTGTTGGTGATGATGTTGGTCTGGGTGTTGTTGTAGGTGTTGGTGGTGGTGTTGGTGGTGGTGGTGGTGTTGGTAGTGGTGTTGGTGGTGGTGTTGGTAGTGGTGTTGGTGGTAGTGTTGGTGGTTCTGTTGGTGGTGGTGTTGGTGGTGGTGTTGGTGTTCGTAGTGATATTGGTGGGGGTGTATGTGGTGGTGTTGGTGGTGGTGGTGTTGATGCTGGTGTTGATGGTGGTGTTGGTAGTGGTGTTGTTGTTGGTGGTGGTGGTGGTGTTGGTGTTGGTAGTGGTGTTGGTGTTGGTGGTAGTGTTGGTGGTGGTGTTGGTGGTGGTGTTGGTGGTAGTGTTGATGTTGGTGTTGGTAGTGGTGTTGGTGGTGGTGTATGTGGTGGTGTTGGTGGTGGTGTTGGTGGTGGTGTTGTCGGTGGAGTTGGTGGTGGTGTTGATGGTGGTGTTGGTGGTGGTAGTGGTGTTGGTGGTGGTGTTGGTGGTCGTGTTGATGGTGGTGTTGATGGTGGTGTTGGTGGTGGTGGTGTTGGTGATGATGTTGGTCTGGGTGTTGTTGTTGGTGGTGGTGTCGGTGTTGGTTTTGGTGGTGTTGGTGGTGTTGTTGTTGGTGTTGGTGTTGTTGGTGTTGGTCTGGGGGTTGTTTTTGGTGATGGTGTTGGTGGTGGTTTTGGCGTTGATGATGGTGGTGGAGTTGTTGTTGGTGATGGTGTTGATGTTGAAGGAGGTGGTGTTATTGTTTTTCTTGTTCTCACTGTTGTTGGCGTTGGTGTTTCGATGTTGGTGTTGTAGGTGGTGTTGTTGTTTTTCTTGTTCTGACTGTTGTTGGTGTATGTTTTTAGTCTTGGTGTTTCTGTTGTTGTGAATGTTGTTATTGTTGTGTCTGTTGTTGCTGTTATCGGTGTTGGTGTTGTTTTTGTAAGAAGACGTGGTGTAGCTATGTTGGTCTGGTTGTTGTTGTTGTTGTTGGTGATATCGTTGTTGTTGTGACTGATTTTTGACGATGTTATTGGTGCTGTTGTTTTTCTTGTTCTGTCAGTTGTTGATGTTTTTGGTCCTGGTGTTGCCATTGTTGTGAACGATGTTGTTGGTAATGTTGCTGGTCTTGGTATTATTGTCGTGTCTGTTGTTGTTTTAACTGTTGGTAGTGATACAGGAGATGTGGTTATAGTGCCGTTGCTGTTGTTTTTAATAGTGGTGCTGCTAGTACAGCTGCTGTTGTCAGAAGTAGTGGTGTAGGTATGTTGTAGATGGAGGTGGTGTTGGTGGTGGCGGTGGTGATATCGTTGTTGTTGTCACTGTTTTGTACGAGGTCATTGGTGGTGATGGTGGTGTTGTTTTTTGTTCTGTCTCTCGTTGGTGATGTTTTTGGTGTTGGTGTTACTGTTGTTGAGAATGTTGTTCGTGATATTATTGGTCCTGGTGTTATTGTTGTGACTGATGTTGTTGTTATTGTCTTGGTGTTGGTGATGTTACTGGTCATGCTGTTGTTGTTGTTAGTAGTGGTACTGGAGTTGTGGTTATATTGGGGTTGTTATTTTTAATAGTGATGTTGCTTGTACAATTGTTGTTGTAAGAAATAGTGTGTAGGTATATTTGCCCGGTGGTTTTTGTTGTTGGAAGTGCTGCTGATTTGCGAGGTAGTGGTTTTAGCGGAGGTGCGGTTGTTGTTTCTAATAGTGGCACCGTTGTTGTTATTAGTCGGAGTGTGGTAGATGTGGAGTGATTTTTAGTTGCGATGTAGCTTACATTTGGGTGATGAAGGTATCCTAGCTGTTATTCCTGTACTGGTTGTGTTGGTGGCTGTGCTAGTATTGGTTGTGGTCGCCGTAACTTTTGTATTTGAGGTGATAATCTTTACCGTGGTGGTATTTCTGATGGCGGTGATGGTGCTATTGTTGGTACTGTGTGAGGTTTTTGTTGAAGTTTTCAGTGTTCTAGTCGTTGATGATGGTAGAGATGGTGATGCTAGTAGTGTTTTTTGTTATCTGTCGTGTAGAGAATGTGATTATTATTGAGGTTAATGATGAAAGTGGAGGTCATGTTAATATTCTTGGTGGTGCTTTTGAGTCGGTGTTTGTGACGCTGATGTGTTGTATGTATGATTCTTTGTGTTTATAATCGTAGAGGTAGAACTGTTGTTATGAGGCTGATGTATGGTAACGTGTGGATGTAGCTGTTTGTGATGAGGGTAGTAGTGGTGGCAGTGATGTTGTTGATGTTGTTGTTATGGGTTGTGTTAATGGTAATAGATTAACTGTTATTAATGTTTTTTTGTGGTGATGCTAGTTATGTTGGAAGTGGAGGCAGTACATGTGTATATAATATATATATATATATATATATATATATATATATGTAAGTATATATATATATATATATATATATATATATATATATATGTAAGTATATATATATATATATATATATATATATATATATATATATATATATATATATATATATATATATATATATATATATATATATATATATATATATATATATATATATATATATATATATATATATATATATATATATATATATATATATATATATATATATATATATATATATATATATATATATATATATATATATATATATATATATATATACATATATATATATATATATATATATATATATATATATATATACATATATATATATATATATATATATATATATATACATATATATATATATATATATATATATATATATATATAGATAATTTAATATATCAACTAACATAAGCGCACAGATGCACGCCCATGCCAGCAAATACACAGGTTATGTCATAGTACCTAGGTGGTTCAATGCAGGAGAATGCAGAACAATAATATAAAGGACGTAAAATAAGAAAATATTTTTTTAAAAAAAAATTTAAAAAAAATTTTTTTCTTACTTAAATTTTCACTCCAACTAATTAGTTTCTGCAATGGGATAAAGACAGTTACGTAATCCAACTGTCGAGAATTCATTGCGTCATCAGGAAGTCTATTCTCAGTTAAGTCTCCAGGCAATGCGCGGACACTGGCGGCTCATATAAAAATAATAATAATTCGGTAGATCGAACAGCTTGCGAGGACTGGATTCTATGTACCGAAATTCTCACTGCTTCAAGTCAAATGGCCGATTCTAAAGAATCAATCACGTGACACAGAGGCTAGTTAGAAGGAATGGGATGGTAAGATGACTGACGCCTACTAACACCCCAAAAAAAATTTTTTTAGAAGTGGTTTTGACAAGTTTGCTCGACAAATCAGTGATTTGGAGATAAATATAGATAATTTAATATATCAACTAACATAAGCGCACAGATGCACGCCCAGGTTATGTCATAGTACCTAGGTGGTTCAATGCAGGAGAATGCAGAACAATAATATAAAGGACGTAAAATAAGAAAATATTTTTTTAAAAAAAATTTAAAAAAAATTTTTTTCTTACTTAAATTTTCACTCCAACTAATTAGTTTCTGCAATGGGATAAAGACAGTTACGTAATCCAACTGTCGAGAATTCATTGCGTCATCAGGAAGTCTATTCTCAGTTAAGTCTCCAGGCAATGCGCGGACACTGGCGGCTCATATAAAAATAATAATAATTCGGTAGATCGAACAGCTTGCGAGGACTGGATTCTATGTACCGAAATTCTCACTGCTTCAAGTCAAATGGCCGATTCTAAAGAATCAATCACGTGACACAGAGGCTAGTTAGAAGGAATGGGATGGTAAGATGACTGACGCCTACTAACACCCCAAAAAAAATTTTTTTAGAAGTGGTTTTGACAAGTTTGCTCGACAAATCAGTGATTTGGAGATAAATATAGATAATTTAATATATCAACTAACATAAGCGCACAGATGCACGCCCATGCCAGCAAATACACAGGTTATGTCATAGTACCTAGGTGGTTCAATGCAGGAGAATGCAGAACAATAATATAAAGGACGTAAAATAAGAAAATATTTTTTTAAAAAAAATTAAAAAAAAATTTTTTTCTTACTTAAATTTTCACTCCAACTAATTAGTTTCTGCAATGGGATAAAGACAGTTACGTAATCCAACTGTCGAGAATTCATTGCGTCATCAGGAAGTCTATTCTCAGTTAAGTCTCCAGGCAATGCGCGGACACTGGCGGCTCATATAAAAATAATAATAATTCGGTAGATCGAACAGCTTGCGAGGACTGGATTCTATGTACCGAAATTCTCACTGCTTCAAGTCAAATGGCCGATTCTAAAGAATCAATCACGTGACACAGAGGCTAGTTAGAAGGAATGGGATGGTAAGATGACTGACGCCTACTAACACCCCAAAAAAAATTTTTTTAGAAGTGGTTTTGACAAGTTTGCTCGACAAATCAGTGATTTGGAGATAAATATAGATAATTTAATATATCAACTAACATAAGCGCACAGATGCACGCCCATGCCAGCAAATACACAGGTTATGTCATAGTACCTAGGTGGTTCAATGCAGGAGAATGCAGAACAATAATATAAAGGACGTAAAATAAGAAAATATTTTTTTTTTAAAAATTTAAAAAAAATTTTTTTCTTACTTAAATTTTCACTCCAACTAATTAGTTTCTGCAATGGGATAAAGACAGTTACGTAATCCAACTGTCGAGAATTCATTGCGTCATCAGGAAGTCTATTCTCAGTTAAGTCTCCAGGCAATGCGCGGACACTGGCGGCTCATATAAAAATAATAATAATTCGGTAGATCGAACAGCTTGCGAGGACTGGATTCTATGTACCGAAATTCTCACTGCTTCAAGTCAAATGGCCGATTCTAAAGAATCAATCACGTGACACAGAGGCTAGTTAGAAGGAATGGGATGGTAAGATGACTGACGCCTACTAACACCCCAAAAAAAATTTTTTTAGAAGTGGTTTTGACAAGTTTGCTCGACAAATCAGTGATTTGGAGATAAATATAGATAATTTAATATATCAACTAACATAAGCGCACAGATGCACGCCCATGCCAGCAAATACACAGGTTATGTCATAGTACCTAGGTGGTTCAATGCAGGAGAATGCAGAACAATAATATAAAGGACGTAAAATAAGAAAATATTTTTTTTTAAAAAAATTTAAAAAAAATTTTTTTCTTACTTAAATTTTCACTCCAACTAATTAGTTTCTGCAATGGGATAAAGACAGTTACGTAATCCAACTGTCGAGAATTCATTGCGTCATCAGGAAGTCTATTCTCAGTTAAGTCTCCAGGCAATGCGCGGACACTGGCGGCTCATATAAAAATAATAATAATTCGGTAGATCGAACAGCTTGCGAGGACTGGATTCTATGTACCGAAATTCTCACTGCTTCAAGTCAAATGGCCGATTCTAAAGAATCAATCACGTGACACAGAGGCTAGTTAGAAGGAATGGGATGGTAAGATGACTGACGCCTACTAACACCCCAAAAAAAATTTTTTTAGAAGTGGTTTTGACAAGTTTGCTCGACAAATCAGTGATTTGGAGATAAATATAGATAATTTAATATATCAACTAACATAAGCGCACAGATGCACGCCCATGCCAGCAAATACACAGGTTATGTCATAGTACCTAGGTGGTTCAATGCAGGAGAATGCAGAACAATAATATAAAGGACGTAAAATAAGAAAATATTTTTTTAAAAAAAATTTAAAAAAAATGTTTTTCTTACTTAAATTTTCACTCCAACTAATTAGTTTCTGCAATGGGATAAAGACAGTTACGTAATCCAACTGTCGAGAATTCATTGCGTCATCAGGAAGTCTATTCTCAGTTAAGTCTCCAGGCAATGCGCGGACACTGGCGGCTCATATAAAAATAATAATAATTCGGTAGATCGAACAGCTTGCGAGGACTGGATTCTATGTACCGAAATTCTCACTGCTTCAAGTCAAATGGCCGATTCTAAAGAATCAATCACGTGACACAGAGGCTAGTTAGAAGGAATGGGATGGTAAGATGACTGACGCCTACTAACACCCCAAAAAAAATTTTTTTAGAAGTGGTTTTGACAAGTTTGCTCGACAAATCAGTGATTTGGAGATAAATATAGATAATTTAATATATCAACTAACATAAGCGCACAGATGCACGCCCATGCCAGCAAATACACAGGTTATGTCATAGTACCTAGGTGGTTCAATGCAGGAGAATGCAGAACAATAATATAAAGGACGTAAAATAAGAAAATATTTTTTTAAAAAAAATTTAAAAAAAATTTTTTTTCTTACTTAAATTTTCACTCCAACTAATTAGTTTCTGCAATGGGATAAAGACAGTTACGTAATCCAACTGTCGAGAATTCATTGCGTCATCAGGAAGTCTATTCTCAGTTAAGTCTCCAGGCAATGCGCGGACACTGGCGGCTCATATAAAAATAATAATAATTCGGTAGATCGAACAGCTTGCGAGGACTGGATTCTATGTACCGAAATTCTCACTGCTTCAAGTCAAATGGCCGATTCTAAAGAATCAATCACGTGACACAGAGGCTAGTTAGAAGGAATGGGATGGTAAGATGACTGACGCCTACTAACACCCCAAAAAAAATTTTTTTAGAAGTGGTTTTGACAAGTTTGCTCGACAAATCAGTGATTTGGAGATAAATATAGATAATTTAATATATCAACTAACATAAGCGCACAGATGCACGCCCATGCCAGCAAATACACAGGTTATGTCATAGTACCTAGGTGGTTCAATGCAGGAGAATGCAGAACAATAATATAAAGGACGTAAAATAAGAAAATATTTTTTTAAAAAAAATTTAAAAAATGAATTCTCGACAGTTGGATTACGTAACTGTCTTTATCCCATTGCAGAAACTAATTAGTTGGAGTGAAAATTTAAGTAAGAAAAAAATTTTTTTTAAATTTTTTTTAAAAAAATATTTTCTTATTTTACGTCCTTTATATTATTGTTCTGCATTCTCCTGCATTGAACCACCTAGGTACTATGACATAACCTGTGTATTTGCTGGCATGGGCGTGCATCTGTGCGCTTATGTTAGTTGATATATTAAATTATCTATATTTATCTCCAAATCACTGATTTGTCGAGCAAACTTGTCAAAACCACTTCTAAAAAAATTTTTTTTGGGGTGTTAGTAGGCGTCAGTCATCTTACCATCCCATTCCTTCTAACTAGCCTCTGTGTCACGTGATTGATTCTTTAGAATCGGCCATTTGACTTGAAGGAGTGAGAATTTCGGTACATAGAATCCAGTCCTCGCAAGCTGTTCGATCTACCGAATTATTATTATTTTTATATGAGCCGCCAGTGTCCGCGCATTGCCTGGAGACTTAACTGAGAATAGACTTCCTGATGACGCAATGAATTCTCGACAGTTGGATTACGTAACTGTCTTTATCCCATTGCAGAAACTAATTAGTTGGAGTGAAAATTTAAGTAAGAAAAAAATTTTTTTTAAATTTTTTTTTAAAAAAAATATTTTCTTATTTTACGTCCTTTATATTATTGTTCTGCATTCTCCTGCATTGAACCACCTAGGTACTATGACATAACCTGTGTATTTGCTGGCATGGGCGTGCATCTGTGCGCTTATGTTAGTTGATATATTAAATTATCTATATTTATCTCCAAATCACTGATTTGTCGAGCAAACTTGTCAAAACCACTTCTAAAAAAATTTTTTTTGGGGTGTTAGTAGGCGTCAGTCATCTTACCATCCCATTCCTTCTAACTAGCCTCTGTGTCACGTGATTGATTCTTTAGAATCGGCCATTTGACTTGAAGGAGTGAGAATTTCGGTACATAGAATCCAGTCCTCGCAAGCTGTTCGATCTACCGAATTATTATTATTTTTATATGAGCCGCCAGTGTCCGCGCATTGCCTGGAGACTTAACTGAGAATAGACTTCCTGATGACGCAATGAATTCTCGACAGTTGGATTACGTAACTGTCTTTATCCCATTGCAGAAACTAATTAGTTGGAGTGAAAATTTAAGTAAGAAAAAAATTTTTTTTAAATTTTTTTTAAAAAAAAATATTTTCTTATTTTACGTCCTTTATATTATTGTTCTGCATTCTCCTGCATTGAACCACCTAGGTACTATGACATAACCTGTGTATTTGCTGGCATGGGCGTGCATCTGTGCGCTTATGTTAGTTGATATATTAAATTATCTATATTTATCTCCAAATCACTGATTTGTCGAGCAAACTTGTCAAAACCACTTCTAAAAAAATTTTTTTTGGGGTGTTAGTAGGCGTCAGTCATCTTACCATCCCATTCCTTCTAACTAGCCTCTGTGTCACGTGATTGATTCTTTAGAATCGGCCATTTGACTTGAAGCAGTGAGAATTTCGGTACATAGAATCCAGTCCTCGCAAGCTGTTCGATCTACCGAATTATTATTATTTTTATATGAGCCGCCAGTGTCCGCGCATTGCCTGGAGACTTAACTGAGAATAGACTTCCTGATGACGCAATGAATTCTCGACAGTTGGATTACGTAACTGTCTTTATCCCATTGCAGAAACTAATTAGTTGGAGTGAAAATTTAAGTAAGAAAAAAATTTTTTTTAAATTTTTTTAAAAAAATATTTTCTTATTTTACGTCCTTTATATATATATATATATATATATATATATATATATATATATATATATATATATATATATATATATATATATATATATACATATATATATATATATATATATATATATATATATATGTATATATATATAACCTAATATATCCCTTCCACATACTGTACCGATTGTGTTGTTATTTCTGTTTACCTTTTACATACACACACAATTGTATATATATATCCATCGATACCAAGAAATATATTTCGTTTAAAACTTCTCTCTCTATATATGTATATATATATATATATATATATATATGTGTATATAAAGAGAGTGCGAGAGAAAGAGAGAGATAGAGAGGGTGTGTGTTTGTGAGAGAGGGAAAGAGATAGAGAAAGAGATTTGAAACCATATATATTTATTAGTATCGGCGGGCTGAAGTATATTGTTATTGAAGTGAGAAAAAATGTCCATTAGATTCCTTCTAATCGAAAGAACAAGAGAAGTGTGTACGGACTTATTCTGTGAAAACAATTTGTTGATATATCAGGAATGCTTATTGAATACGTTGTGGAATCTAGCGTTTGATATAGGTCGTTGATCCTTAGTTGAACAAATCTGGAATATATGGAATATGACGGCTCGAAGACCAGTAATTGATGTAAATTAAAAACATCTCTCATATATATATATATATATATATATATATATATATATATATATATATATATATTAAAGAGTTAAACAAGATTCAATGAGTACATCAAAGAATGAGTTTTACAATGAGTACATCAAAGAATGAGTTTTACAATGAGTACATCAAAGAATGAGTTTTAATTATAAGACCTGTTAATATTTTAGGCACTTGAACTATTTAACAATAAATTCTTTAATAGTTTTAACTGTAAATATCTCATAAATTATATTATAGAAAATGTTGTCAGTGTTATAAGTAATTTTTATTAAGATTGCCTTTGGGGGAATATTGAACATTATATGTTTATTTTCTTTCTTTCACGGGCTTCGTAAATCCTTTAAATATGTCTTCATAACATTTTTGAATTTTAGAAATTTAACATAATTATATTATAATATCAATACAAATCCCATGAACTTTTAAAACCTAAAATTTTGATTCTTTACCCTGAAATAACATAAATTAAATATTTTGAAAATTAACCGCCAAAACTATATATGATTATGTGTGTGTAAAGAAATTTGAGCATAAATTACTCCCCTTTGTCTCTCCCTCTCTTTAATTATCTGTCATTTATCTTCTCAAGCTAAATACTAAATAAGTTATAACTTCAGCTACGTCTTCCCTATACTTTCTTCTAACGCATAGTTCTATAGTAGTATTTTAAATATTACAGATTCTATAACTGTTGCATTAAGGCAATGTATTTCTTAAAATATATTACTTACACACTCTTTCTATTGATTCTATTACGTTTTCTCATGTTCTCAATATTAGGGTATAACTATTGACTTTTCTCATAAGTTAATCACTACCTTGATTAAATCTTAACCATCTACCATGTCAGTGTTTGTCATGTATCATTTTATTTTATCTGATGAGGACGTACTGTTGAACTTAATTCAATACATCTGAAATATGTATAATAATATTTAATTTATCACAAAATATCAATTTTTGTTAATATTTGAATTAATATTATATATATATATATACATATATAGAGAGAGAGGGGGGAGATAGAGGGGAGGGGGGAGGGAGAGAGAGATAGAGATATATCACGTGTGAGTTTAAAAGATGTAAAGAAATAGCAAAGCAAACGGCCCAATAAAATGACGAAATATATAAGTTTAAGATTTGAAATAAGAGGAAAAGTGTCATAATGTTCCGGAAACTAGATATTTATCAGGAGATAGAATGAGAAATAAAGGATGAAACAGTAATCAAAAAAGTGAAAAGAGGAAGTTCGGTAAGAAAATGTGCATATACAGTCGATTATTTTGGTGAGATATATGTATATGCATATATATATATATATATATATATATATATATATATATATATATATATATATATATATATATATATATATGTGTGTGTGTGTGTGTGAGTGTCTGTATGTACATGTGTACATATATATAAATTCAGTAGAAATAGAAGCTTTCGCTTTATTTTCGACTTAAGAACTTGCAGTCCGATAGCGGGGTTTTGAGCCATCTAAAAATGGAAACGGATGAGTATTGACGTGTAAAATGTATTTGGTAAAAAATATGGCGAAATCTTCTATTTCTACTGAATTTCAAAATTTCGTTGGCTGTTTCAAAAAAAAATTACTCGTCATATATATCTACATATCTGGCGAGTTCGCTCCAGTGGTCTCTGTCCCTCATACTCGCTGCCATGTCGTGTGTCTCCAAGAGACCGATGTCTGTCCTTAGGGCAACATTATATGTCAACTTTGGTCTCCTCTAGTAGTGTGTCCCTGCAGGGGCCCCCACAGGAGCACTGAATGCAGTGTCAAATATGTATGTCGGTCAGCATGTCCAGCTAACCTCAGTCTCCTCTGTGTTACTTTTGAGATGACATTTTGGAGGCTCCGTACAGCTCTGAGTTCTTCATCCTCAGTGTATTCTATTGAATGCTCAGAGCCATTCTCAGCATTCTCGTGTATACCCATCCATCATCTAAGTTTCTTGGTCATATATATGTATGTATATGTATAAATATATGTATGTATATAATATATAATGTATATATATATACATATATATATATATATATAAGAAACACAAGTACCAGGTCCGTGTGTTTCTTATTGTCAACATGACCCTCCCAAAGTATAAGAATATCAGTTTCAACACACGTTTATATATATATATATATATATATATATATATATATATATATATATATATATATATATATAATTTAGTTGAAATATCATTTTCATTGGAAAGTGTTAATAACATCTGGAGCAGAGTATTTCTGCTATTATTCAGTAAATTAAAACTATTGACCATATTGAAGCAAACACTCAAAAACGAAATGAATGTGTCTCGTCAATTAATTAACATAACGTGTGGATAGCCTAGCCTATTCTTTCTCTAGCAAAATGTATAATTAATGAGAAATAACTTTACATTTCATAAAATGATATAATTTCAGTCTTTGGTGAGTAACTTCAAATTGCTATCGGACTTATATATTGTGTGATTATTATATATTGTGGGTATAAATTTTCAGATTTTTTAATGAATATTTCAATCTCCTCGAAGTTATGCAAATTGTGGTTTTCCGCATTTCTAAGCTACAATATAGAGATAATTATTTATATATATATATACCTACATAAATACACACATGCATACATATACATACATATATACCCCCCCCCCCCCCACACACATATATATATATATATATATATATATATATATATATATATATATATATGTATATATATATATATAGAGAGAGAGAGATATATAGATACATATATGCATATACATGCTTATGTTTATAGAACCATATATATGTGTAAGTATATTTCAACATAAATACATGTATATTCCTTTTAACCTTTCACTATTATCTAAAATGTTTTAAATATTTATAAGCTACCATTCTTAGAATTGTTAGTCTTGTTTTAAGTAGCTTTCATGTGTATTTTATAACATTAAGAAATTTGTTTTGTTAATGTTCTGGGATTTCGCTAATGCGGCTTTAAATTTGATATATTATAGAAATTTTGTTACGTTTACTAACTTTTTCCTCCCATGCCGTTGTATAATAGTTCTATATGTATATATATATATATATATATAAAGCGCTAGACTCCCTGGATATATATATATATATATATATATATATATATGAATATAATATATATCCAGGCAATGTGTGTATGTATATATATATATGTATATATATAAGAAGAGAGACAATGAGAGAGAGAAAGAGTAGGGAGAGACAGAAAGGAGGGAATATAATAGTAGTTGTTTTATTATAACAAGGGAAAAACATAATTATTATTCCTATACACGACCAAATTTTCAGTTGTCATCATTAATCTTTCACTAATCACCGTATGCCTTCTGTGCCTATTTCTAATGTTTAGTTGTGTACGTATGTATTTGTTTATATTTCTATATATACATGTATGTGTGTATGCATGCAGTTATTTATATGTATGCACATATGTATGTATATATATATATATACACATACATATGTGCATATATATATATATATATGTGTGCATATACATATATATATATATATATATATATATATATATATATATATATATATATATGTATATATATATATATGTATATATTAACATATATACATATATATGTATATATGTTATTATATATGTTAATATATATGTATATATGTTAATCAATTTCTAGTTGTTATATATATATATGTATGCACATATGTATGTATGTATATATACGTATATATATATATATATATATATATGTATGCACATATGTATATATATATATATATATATATATATATATATATATATATATATATACATACATATGTGCATACATATATATATATATATATATATATATATATATATATATATATATATATACATACATACATATGTGCATACATATATATATATAACAACTAGAAATTGATTAACTTATAAATAATCATATGAAACAATCACAGAGGATAATTTTTACAAGTGTGTAAGCACACATAGCTAGGTAGGTAACTAAATAAAGTTAGCTAGAACTTCAAAAATAGATACCTTATAATATGATTAATCTTCCTTGTATATATTCCATTAAAGAAATATATTTCACCAATTAATCAATTCGTAAACGACGGCGGCCAGTACTTGGATTCTCAACAAGGAAGTAGTCCAGCCATCTGTGTTTACGCATTAAGTTCAAATCAGCGACTGGCCAGTAACACGTGATGTATCTACTAAAAACACACGCATCACACCAGCTTCGTCCCAGTCGCGTGAATAGGGTTATCGACAACTAGAAACAAGGAAGATTAATCATATTATACGGTATCTATTTTTGAAGTTCTAGTTAACTTTATTTAGTTACCTACCTAGCTATGTGTGCTTACACACTTGTACAAATTATCCCCTGTGATTGTTTCATATGTTTATTTATATGTTAATCAATTTCTAGTTGATATAAAATGCACGGACCTATTCATTAAAATCTTAGAGCTTATTTTGAGGGTGATATGGCGCATGCCTTTCTGGCATGACACCAATAATTTGATTTATCTTAATTTTGGAGATATATACATACATACATACATACATATATACATACATACATACGTCTCTATGCACCTAAGAGAACATTAGTCTGCGACCTCTTTTATACCATAAACGTGGTTTTGTCTTTGCGCGTAATTGTTTTTCACCGCTCCTATTAATGACGTATTATTCGTTTTTTCCCGTTCTTTGCCAGAGAACGTTACCACGAACCAAAGTATCGTCTTTCTGTCTTCCTCCGGTTGCAACGTTTTTTGAAATATCCAGTTCTGCGTTTACAGATTGACTTTGTTAGTTTCAGAAGATCCCGTTAAGGGTGAAAGCAGCGATTCTTTGCTTAAACTTTAATCTGTTATTTTAATAAATATATATATATATATATATATACAATATTAAATAAATGGAAAACTATATTTATAAAACCATATTTATTTCATTATATATATTTCTGGGGATATCATATTAACAATATGCTATGCCTTCATCAGACAAAATACAATATAAACAGTTTTATAGATAAATATATTCGACATACCGTAATAAACATCAACTTCATTTGAAGAGGTTTACGCTAGCAGTGAAAATACAGACTTTCTTTCTCTCTGTATTTTCACTGCTAGCGTAAACCTCTTCAAATGAAGTTGATGTTTATTACGGTATGTCGAATATATTTATCTATAAAACTGTTTATATTGTATTTTGTCTGATGAAGGCATAGCATATTGTTAATATGATATCCCCGAAATATATATAATGAAATAAATATGGTTTTATAAATATAGTTTTCCATTTATTTAATATTGTAAATATACTCCAAATATTTGTCGAGTGCTTTTATATCAGTTATAAATATTTACTAGTTGTAACCCAACAATTTTAAATATAACTTTACATATATATATATATATATATTTCAATTTGTAAAAAAAAACTCATTTTCTAATATATATATATATATATAGAGTATGTAACGTTTTTCAAAATATTTACTTCTGCGTTCACAGATTGATTTGTTGAGTTTCAGAAGATCGGGTCATGGGTGAAAGCAGCGATTCTTTGCTTACATTTTAATCTGTTATTTTAATATATATATATGATCTCTATTAAATATATATATATATTATATCTATTAAATATTTATACTCTGCATATATATATATATATATGCAGAGTATAAATATTTAATATAGAAAAGGCTTCTACAGGACTACAACTGTTTCCATTCGGGAGAGATCATATATATATATATTAAAATAACAGATTAAAATGTAAGCAAAGAATCGCTGCTTTCACCCATGACCCGATCTTCTGAAACTCAACAAATCAATCTGTGAACGCAGAAGTAAATATTTTGAAAAACGTTACATACTCTCTCTATATATATATATATATTAGAAAATGAGTTTTTTTTTACAAATTAAAAAATAACCGAGGTGTCCTACACGAGTGAAAGTATAAAGAAAAAGAGATGAAATCGAAAAAGCAACTGGAGTCTTATTTTTTTTTTAAGTATATATATTTATTTGGTTCCTTTACCGGTTTCGCAGTTCTTCTGCTTTTCAAAAGATGAGTTGAGATGGAGGGTCTGTGGTTTTTCTCACATCTGGTTGGTCTCTGAATGTTACTTGTTTTATATGGAAAAAGTGGCTCGAAATGCCAGGTTTTTCGAGAAGTATTTGATTGGTTTGTCAATAATTATAATAAATTTCGCGCCAGTTTGCGTTACAATGGTTCTTGAAATAAGAGGGGGGGGTTGTCACAAGTTGTTTTTTTCATATTTGAGTGTTTGAATTTCTTTTTACTTGAAAAAACGGGCTCACGAAGGCTTTTTTTGGGTTGGTAATAAATGAAATTATGGCTGTCACGTGAACAAGTTTTCATTAAATTTTCGTCCCCTTATTTGGAAATCCATTCTGTAGCCTTTTTAGAGAATTTTATGATAAGTGAAAGATAATGGTCAAGAGAAAGGGATGGGAGAATTGTTCTGGTTCAGTGACTATGGTTAGATCGCTGGGGTGTCAGAATTCAGATTTTCTATATACAGTAAATATATGTATGTTTATTTACATGCTTGTGTGTGTGTGTGTGTGTGTGTGTGTGTGTGTGTGTGTGTGTGTGTGTGTGTGTGTGTGTGTGTGTGTGTGTGTGTGTGTGTGTGTGTGTGTGTGTGTGTGTGTGTGTGTGTTGTGTGTGTGTGTGTTTGAATTTCTTTACTTAAAAAAAAGGTGGCTCACGAAGGCTTTTTTTAAATAAACGTGATTTGATTGGTTATAAATGAAATTTGGCTGTCACGTGAATATATATATATATATATATATACACACACTATATATACATATACACACACACACACACACACACAGATAGCGTCATAATGTCGTAATGCAGACAGCCATACATGCTGACAGATATTCTCTGATTTAGATATATACATATACAATATATTAACAAATGGAAACTATATTTATAAAACCATATTTATTTCATTATATTTATTTCAAGGACACCAAAGCAAATTATGGTGCGCTTTCATCAGATAAAATATAATATAGATCAGTTTCCAACGGCTTAATTTAAATATACTGGGATTTAAACCTCTCCGACACTAATTTGCATAATAGACAAATAATAAAATTGTAACGCCACTATCCGGGAGCTTCCAACCGAAATGGTCGCATTCTTTAAGTGTATGTCAATATTTGTTTATAAAACTGATGTATATTATATTTTATCTGATGAAAGCGCACCATAATTTTCTTTTGTGTCCTTGAAATATGTATAATGAAATAAATATGGTTTTATAAATATAGTTTCCATTTTATAATATATTGTATTTTTACTCCAATAATTTGTTGAGTGCTTTATGTCAGTTATAAATATATTTGCCTGTTGTATCCCTCCAAATTAAATATAACTTCTACATATATATATATATATATATATATATATATATATATATTTACACACATTAAATATAACTTCTACATATATATATATATATATATATATATATATATATATATATATATATATTTACACACACACATATGCATACATATATATATATATATATATATATATATATACACACATTAAATATAACTTCTACATATATATATATATATATACATATATATATATATATATATATATATATATATATATATTTACACACACACATATGCATACATATATATATATATATATATATATATATATATATGTGTGTGTGTGTGTGTGTGTGTGTATGTAGGGATAGATAGATATCCATGTATATAAAAATATGTGCTTTTATAATTATATATACATATATATATATATATTCGTGTGTCTGTGAGTGTTCATATATAAGTTTGAGTGTGTGTATGTATGCATATATTTATATATACACAAGTATCACACACCGCCTATATTTTCTATTTTCCTGTTTATTGTGTTATCACTAGAAGAAACGCAAAAGCGTTATTTTGTTTATAAACAAACGCATAGAATTGTGTAGAATAGATAAATTGCGGTTATGTTTTGTTTGGCGTTTTAAATAAAACCTTTTATTTATAACGTTATCTTCATATTTATGCAGTTTAGCCCCTTTTTATCTTTTATACACAAGAGTTGTATTGTATTTAATGTAAATGGGAGATGATACAGCTGATTCACATTCGAAACGAAATAGATGTTAGAGAAATATGTGAATGTATATACATATGTATACATACATATATACATATATATATATATATATGTGTGTGTGTGTATATGTATATATATATATATATACGTGTATGTGTATATATATATATATATATATGCGTATATGTATATATATATATATATATACACATGTATATATATATATATATATATATATATATATATATATATATATATATATATATATATATATATATATATACATATACGCATATATATATATATATACACACATAAACACACACATATATATATATATATATATATATATATATATATATATATATATATATGTGTGTGTGTGTGTGTGTGTATGTGTGTGTAAAGTGGTTTCCGAAACATGTTTGTTTTGATTAGGCCACTCTAAAAATAAAACAAATTCTACATTTCAAAATTATTGGTGATCCGATGAGATGATGCCATGAATCTTTTATCACCGACAAAAACAAATTTTAAAGTCCGTTGAATGAGTGTATGTAATTAGAGGAGATCTGACAAACGCTAGCATATACAATCCATCGCGTGCAGTCTCTAATCAGAATCAGAAATATATTCTAATGCAAAATATAAATGGAAAATAAGGTTATAGTCTGATGGATATTTGTGCGTTTACGTGTGTGTATAATGCGCAAGATTAACATCTATATGTTAAAACTCTTTTCTCCTTCGTAGATGAGATTTATTTCGTTTACGGCAAATGTAGAAAGATGTGCACCGCCCATGATCTCCGTTTATACAAGTGATGTTTCGGCAGCAAGGCGAGCGGACCGCACCTAAAACCGGAGATAGAGCGAGAATATTTGCAACAGAATTATTTCCCATAATGTCACTAAAGAATCTCGTGGTGGTAGTATTAAAAAACCTTGACGGATTATGTCTGTTAAGGAGCTTAGTGTGAAATTTTAAATAAGAACTTAAAGGGGTGGAACGAACGCTAAAATGCATCACACCCAACATCCGAACGATTCCCTCAATCTACCAACCAAGACTGTTACTCTATTTAATTATTTAAGTTATATTATATTTGGTCCCGTAACTCTTGAATAAATCGTAGGAGCACTGTATTGAGATACGGCGTTTTTAGGGCCTTTTTTTCTAAAAACTTGACGGAGCCCATCTGCTCTATAGGTCTGAATACAACATATTTCTTCCAGAGACGATAGTGAGCGAGTGAATGGAATTGTTAGAAAAATATAGAAGTATCGACCACTGGTAATTTTTTATCGACCTAGTAAGGATGAAAGGCAAAGTTGGCCGCCAGCGTGATTTGAACTCAAATAGCAGAGAGCCGTAAAGAATAATGCAAATCCTAACGAATCTGCTAATTCTCGCATTTTAGTTAAGTTTAAGCATTCATAATTCATGACGTAGACGTAAGGAAAAGTTAGTGACATACAGTGATTTGAGCATTTAAATCCTCATGGTGACTCTTCACTCTGCATGTCTGAACACAGCCAAATTCTCCTATAGTAGGAGAGAGAGAGAGAGAGAGAGAGAGAGAGAGAGAAGTGGGAGAAGGAGAGAAAGAGACAGTGGTAAGAGAGAGGATGTGATAATGATATAGAGGATAAATTGATCCCAGTGCGTGAGTGGTACTTTATTTTATCGACCCTGAAGGATGAAAGGCAAAGTTAGTTAACCTCGGCGAGATTTGAACTCAGATAATAAAGGGCCATAACTCTAAGCTGCAAAGCATGGCGTCCGACCCTCAACCAATACTGCCAATCCACCGCCCTGGATTAGAGATTAATAATTACGCAAAACAACTACTGTTCAACAAACCATTTAAAAGCGACTCTTGTCTACATTTTATGATTGGTCGTAATGAAAACTTGATGTTATCAAACGTATTGTTTAAAAGTATCAAAAAGGGTTTATATTTAATTCTAGGGACAGACAAGGAACAGAAGAATAAAACACTTGAGTGCTGGGCGTGGAAGATGTGTATCGGTGGTTGAAAGATTAGATATGTCAAATATTATATCACATACATTACTTCCCTCTACATCAAAAGAAACATTATTTTTGCTTGAACATTTGAACATGAATATCTACTTAAACAAAGAAATGCACCTACCGCCCCCTGAAAACGAACAAGCATACACACATACATCGTGAACAAATACAACTACCAACATTTCGGCTGTTACTACCACATCTCTCTCTATACACAAGAGTTCATTTTACAGTCTCTTTCTCAACACGGAAGATGAACATTTTACCTCAACACAATTTTAAATCTTTAATTTTTAAATTTTAATCCGTATTAATTCTTTTTAATTGTCATACACAACATTTGATAAGATGAATTTTACTAATACATAGAAACCGGTAATACTTTATATACATTATAAAACCCTTTTTTAAAAGAATTGCCCCTCTCATTTTTTCAATAATGCCACTTTGACGAATCAAAGAAAGGGAAGAAGAAAAACGGACACTTAAATATATTTTCAGTGCTATTTCCAATCTCATATTTTCTCTCTCTCTCTCTCTCTCTCTCTCTCTCTCTCTCTCTCTCTCTCTCTCTCTCTCTCTCTAAATATATATATATATATATATATATATGTATATATATATATATATATATATTCAGGTTTGAGGTTCACCACTGGATAGAGCTGGTCAATTCCGTATGGTCAATCTCAATGTAATAATATGGAGAGTACTCAACGTACAGCAGTTCAACCGTCTTTGTTTTTGTAGTTGGTGGTGCTAGTACGGAGTTAAATATTGTAATGAAATGACAGGAGGCTGGCCTTGTGTAAATCCTTGAAAGGTTTATTATACTATGATCATTTCAATGACCGGGTTCCGTATGAATCCGGTGATATCATCAGGTATTCGAAATATAATAATTGAATGTAATAGATAAAATCCATGGGGCTGAAAATCAAAGACTCGAGGGCGACCGGCAAAGATGGAAGATGCTGGATGTCGGTCGTCCTCGGGTCTTTGATTTTCAGCCCCATGGATTTTATCTATTACATTCACTTATTATATTTCGAATACCTATATATATATATATATAATATGCGTGTATATATATTTGTGTAAATATATATAAATATATATATATATATATATAGTAAAAGTAAAGAACGGAAAATTAATACAGAACCCCCCCACCCCCACCCCCACCCCCCCACCCCAAAAAAACATTTCCGTTCTTTACTTTTACTTCGTACGATCTTTCATGTAGCTTTTATAAGACTTTTTGTTTCGTGGCGGTACCCTTAGAGTGAGCACAAGTATTTTTTTGCGGAACCCTGAATTATATTCTAGTACTAGTTTACTTTCTTGCACTGGGTGGCTGCTGGCCCTGTGATTTCGTGGTAGTCTCATTAGTATTTCCCCCCCCCCCCCTTTGTTGACCCGTCACCGTACGATACACGCACTTATACCTCGTATAAGGGGCCCTTTATTTCCGTCCCACCTAGTTTATTTTTATTATTATTATTTATTTTTATTCTTCATTATATTTTTTTCTTTATTTATCTATTCTTTTATTCACTTATTTGTTTATTTATTTATTTCTTTAGCCTAGCAATAGCGATAGACTTAAGTCTTAGTAACCAGACCTTGCTTATTTTTTTTTCTCTCTCAGTACTTTTTATAGTTTTACCCTTCATTGTTCTACTTACCGTTTCGACTTCCTCCCCCTCCCCAGTATCCTCTTTGACCTCACGCCCAGCTGTGGTCGGCACTACCAACGCATGAATGGGTCTACTCCACCCCCTCTCCCTTTTCTCCTACAGGCAGGTTTAGCTACCCCTTCCCCCACCAATTTGCCATCGCAGATTTACTACTAACTTGTGATGTGACCAATCCTGGTGATTATCTCTTTGACGATATATGGAATTACCCCTTGATAAGCTCGGCTATTTAAATACCAGAATAAAGTTTCATTCAGTCCAGAATTAGCCGTCGAGACGGCTTGAGCTCAGCCGTCGGGGTCTTACTTGTTCCTATTACCCACTCTACTACCCTAAGTATTGAGTACTTTGGTGCATTATGGTCCACCTGGTTCCTTACCACATTTCCTTCGTTATATATATATATATATATATATATATATATATATATATATATATATATATATATATATATATATATATATATATATATATATATAAATATATATATATATAGTTATAGGAATAATCAAAGAGTGCTTAGAAATACATTGTTTTTAAAACAATGTATTACTAAGCACTCTTTGGTTATTCCTATAACTATAACGGCTCTGTAATATACTAGATATCCTACTTTGAGCTAAAACCACACTGTCATACCAAGGGCAATATATCTGCATGTCTGGGCATATTGATATATTTGTCAACGAAATATATATATATATATTAAGTTGTGAATTAGACTGGTTATCTACGCATGGGGCTGACGCATTTCAGCTCGCTAATATATTGTTATATAATGGATGATAGCATTTAAAGTCCGTTAAAGGTTCTTGGCACTACCATTGTTACCATCGCTTTTCTCTAGCCATGGGGCTTGGAGACATGAACCGAATGCTACCATAAAATGTTATATCAATGTGAACAGCTATTCCTAATAGCCATCTTTTCACCCCTTGATAATTTGTGTGTGAGAGAGACATGTGGGCTGAGGGCTTCTGACAGGAACTGAAAGATTGATTCCTTTTAGCTTCCCGTCCCCACGTAAAATTTGTAAATCAGTGGCTAGTTGAGAGATAGAGACCTATCGGTTGCCAGTTGCTAATCTATTTACCGTGTCGTTTGTTACAAACAGTCATGACCGGCATGGGCTGGTGTTTGGATTATGTCGATCGATTGGTTATTGATTAGGCGATACCCGCTGATGAAGCCGCATAAGCCGATTGTGCATTGTTGCATAATATATGCACACAGATGGTGCAGTGCACCTTACTGATGCACTAGTGCAGCATAAACTCGAGTCCGGGAACCTTATAGGCACCCGTTTTAAGTGTGTTGTGTTGAGGCAAATAACTATGTGTATATTCTGGTAATGTATCTTACATTGCCCATTGAGTGCGCTGAGATACAACCGGTAATGGCATTGATAAATAAGCTGGGTCCGTCAACCCGTATTTTATATATATATATATATATATATATATATAATGTACATATGTATATATAATATACGTGTATATACATATTTGTGTAAATATATATATATATATATATATATATATATATATATATATATATATATATATATATATGTATATATATATAGTTCAAGATTACAAAAGAATAAAGAAACACGCTCATACAATCCGCAGTCGTCTCAATTACATTTCTATCGGTATAGGGTTGAGTGGAATGTTTCAACGTCCTTCATTGGGATTTGAATTACGAGAAAGATGATGGTTGAAAAATAAAGGTAAAAGAAAAACGGGTTGATGAGATGGGAATATAACTACTCCTTTATATGGGGATGTTAATGGATGTAAGTGTAGGTTTGAACATATATCAAAATATAAATAGGCATAAACGGCACAATGATAAAGCATTTTAAAACACAATCCTTAAACATTACAGACAAAATTACAGAATCGTACTCACACATATACATACAAATAGATGCCTAGCCACACGTATACCCAGGCTCATACACAGGCACCTACATTCACACAAACAAATACACACCGGCACACACAGACACACATACACACAGACGCACACATACGCACACAGACATAAATACAGGTTCTATCATCCATCAACTATATTAATAATGTTTCTTTACTTAGCTCAAGCTTTTAATATTAATCTGCTCATTTCGTTTTTGTTTAGTAGGCAGAAAGAGAAAATGGAAAATTGAAAGAAACGACAGCAATAGTATATACATACTTCACACACACGTACGTTCGTACACATACATACACACACACAAAACGCGCATGTAGATGCATATATTATTGATGTGGTAAATCATTGTTGTTGTTGTTATTATTATTATTATTATTATTATTATTATTATTATTATTATTATTCATTAATTCTTTGAATCTAAAGCGAATGAGAATTAAAAAAAAGAATAAATAATAAAAACATACAGTGGAAATTGATTCATTCAATAGAGTTAAACAATTGAAAATCAATTTGAAAAGATTATAAGTAATATAATATAATATAATATAATATATTTTTTGGTTATTTATTTGAAAAAAAAAGAAATATATATATATATTATATATATATATATATATATATATATATATATATATATATATATATATATATATATAACATTTCTACTTACGTGTGTATATCAATTCAAAGAATTCATTAAAAAGAATGGCTTTTACAAAATTCTCGACAGACATACATATTTGTACACATCATAGCTAGGTAAATAAATATGTACATCTCTCTTACTATCTCTCTTACACTGAAACCCACACCTACACAATTTCTCTCTCTCTCTCTCTCTCCCTCTCACTCCGTATATATATATATATGTGTGTGTGTGTGTGTATGTATTTATGTATGTAAAAGTTAAACAGAAATAACAACACAATCGGTATAGTATATGGAAGGAATGTATTAGTTTAACGCTTGAAATAGCAGAAAGAGGGTTCCAACGTTTCGGACATTAATCCTTCATCAGAAATAAGATAGATTGAAGGGACGGGCGGGGTGGAATTGGAAGAAATGTCTTTAGATAAAAATAACAGGTCCATTCATGTTATATATATATATATATAGAGAGAGAGAGAGAGAGAGAGATGAATATACATGCGTGTGTGTGAATGTAAATATAGATGTATAGATAGATAGTTAGAAAGAGAGGGGAGAGAGGTTAATACAAAAGCCCCTAGGATTGCAAATATATTGGACTAATTTGAACGTTTGTAATCAACTATAATATTGTCAACAATATTGTGTATTTTACAATTGTGAATATTTCTGCCCCCTTAGGCTAAGGAACATTAAACTAATATATTTCACTGTATTATCCTTAATACATTCGTCGTGGTATCTTATGGTTATAATATGAAACAGATTTCCTATAATAAGCAGGAAATTAGCACTTACAGGCTTCTGCTGTTGCTTGTGTTTTAGAAGGGCTTCAGATAAAAGAACCACTTAGTTAATTGGTTCACATAAGTTCTGTATTTTCTATCTGCGTCTTCTGTCTTTCCTACAATAGATCTAGCTGAATTCCATCTACCTGCAGTCATGTACACCCTTCTCATTCGTATCTTCTTTCACTCTTCATGATTTAACCAAACACTCTTTCCCCATAGTAAGCACTACGACCAATCTTTAAAATCTAACAGACACCAACTCAAAAACACACATGCACATACATATGACCACACTCTATATTTTTGTCCTGAATCATCCTAATTTTTTCGTAATGTAAACGCTTTTTACTGAATTAAGAAATATTTCATCCCTTCAATCACGAGGATGGTCTTTAAAGGCGCTCTGCCTCTTCTTCCGGTCCTTCAAAAATAAAAAAAAATGAAGGATTTCAAATCACATTTGATATTAAATTTCGTCATGCATTTTTATCCCGGCATCTAATTTCCATAACCATTTCCCCCATATTTGGCATTTCTACATAATAATTGTTTCTACTTTAGGCACAAGGCCAGCAATTGGTACTTTACTGGTACTTTATTTTATCGACCCCGCAAGGATTAAAGGCAAAGTTAACCTCGGCGGGATTTGAACTCAGACTGTAAAGGGACGTAACTATGCTAGAAAACATGGCGTCCAACCCTCTACCGATACTGCCAATTAACCGCCCTTAGCATTTTTACATAATAATGGTTTCAGATTTAGGTACAAGGCAAATGATTTTCGGAGAGAAGGGGCATGTCGATTAAATTGACCCTAGTTTGTTAATGGTGCTTTCTTTTATCGATCCTGTAAGGATGAAAGACAAAGTTAACTTAGCCTCAATATTCTGAATTCAACACCTGACAAAGTTTACCTAGGCGGGATTTGACCTCAGATCATAAAGGGCCGTAACTCTATGCTGCAAAGCATGGCGTCCGACCCTCTACCGATACTGCCTCTCCACCGCCCTATTCCTTTCTAAGTAATAATAAAAACAGTAAATACTAAAATATAAAGAGAAATACACAATGAAAAATACGATTGTGCAGACATTGAATGCCTGAGGAAATTAATATGAATTTTTCTAAATGAAATATTGAAAATTACTCGAAATTTTAAATGATGGCCAATTTTCTTGAACTTGCTATTGTCAGAGGAACATATATTTAAAATAATATTTTAATATTTGTGTTGCCTATTAATTTTTTTGGTGGGGGGTGGGGTGCATTTTAGAAATAAAAGCAAGAAATATATAACTGTAAAATGGTTCGTATCTTTATTGCCATTCGCATTATTCTTTTTTTCTTATTGTTGATGATGTTATTGTTAATATTGTTATTATCATTGCTGCTGTTATTGTTCTTCGTCTTCTTATTATTGTTTTATTGCTATTGTCCTCACTAATATCAGCATCAACATCGTCGCTATTATCATCATCATCATCATCATCATTATTATTATCATTATTATTATTATCATCATTGTCTAGTGTTTAGGAAATGTAAAATAGAAAACGGAGTAAAAAAAAAAGAAAAAAAGAATGGCAGGCATTTTAACGTAGTGATAATTGGATCTGTATTTTAGCGGAATGTCTACAAGCTGTTTAATATTTCACCAATGTAAATAGAAATACGATTTCACTATAAAATACATAAGAAATGAAATTAAAGGAGACATTAAAAAGCAAATGAAGTAAAATGGCGAATTCAACTAAAAACATGTCATCTTTATTTCTTGAATATACAATGGAATGCTGAGTTGAATTTAAAACTTATTAGAAGCGGAGAAAACGAAAGTATGTTCTTTTCATTTTAACAGTTTATTTCCAGGCCGATCTACTTTAGATAGGAAATGACCCATTTCACTTATTTGCACGTAGTTAACGTAACTGGGTCGTGTGAATATTACATCTGCTTTTTGTTTATATTTACTTCGAGGTGAAAGGATTTCAGTAAAATTGTATTGTTTAATGTGGCCTAATTATCTATTTTATTATTATCTAGTTTATTATTTGAGCTTTGCAATCTAATTCATTTTAGTTGTTCTTATTGCTGCCTAGATTCAAATCATATTTACATATGTTCATCTTTTATAATATATATATCAACCCGGAAGCAATTGCTCAAGTTCTATGAAACAAATTCATTCAATTTAAAGGGTTATTTTAAATTACAATCCTCTAAGATAATTTTAATTTTATATATAGACAAGTGTTTATGTTACAAAATTAGTAAATATATAAATAACATTAGATAACCTAGCCAAATACATAATTATTTAATTGAAATGGAATGTGTTTTATAAGAAACACGTCCAAAAAGTGATTAAATGTTGAATATTATTTAAGGGAGAGGAGTGTGGCTACATACCTCACTTGAATGTTTTCTACAATTATATATAACTAGCAGTGGTACCCGGCGTTGCACGGGATAAGGTATTTTGTAACGCGGGCCACTAACAGACCTAATCGTGGAAAAACTGCATGCCTGGACAATATGTAAAGAAAATAAACCGAATACTCTGATGGCTGGATAATCTTTAAGATTTTCCTCGATGAAGCAGGAAAAATGCAGGTTTTCACCTAATACGGGCCCTAGCGGATCAAGAAAATGAATTTATTTTTATGTGCATAATATGCCTTGAAATTTCGGGGAAATCGGCTAGACGTAACACCTAAAATAAGCCTTAAAAAGCTGAAAAAAAAGAAGTTTTTCACCTAATGCGAGCCCTAGGCCATAAAAAAGTTTGATTTTCTTTGCTCACGGTATGAAGACGAGACTGAATAATACATAGTGACAATTTCAAGGAAATCGATCTGACGTAACGCCTCAAAATAACCCTTAAAAGCTGAAAAAACGCAGTTTTTCACCTAATGCGGGCCCTAGAGGATCAAAAAGTTGAATTTGTTATGTGCATAACACTCCCTGAAACAGAATGCGGGCCGCCAACAGACCTAATCGTGGAAAAACTGCATGCCTGGACAATATGTAAAGAAAATAAATCGAATGCTATGATGCAATTAGTATTGGGTATGCTTCTCCTTCTACGTGGAGAAAATCGGCTTGGTGCGTTTGTACTTTAATAAAGTGGCATGAGTCAGCAGGACAGATGTCACCACTTATGTCAGAGGGAATGCTGCAATGCTTGAGCAAGGTATTGCGTCCAATCGGACAGCATGTGGAGCCTGCTCGAAGTAGTCCACCGCACCTTAGTAAGTAAACGCAACTGGACAAATGTTTACCAAACTGTGCGTATAATTTAACAAATTTAAAGACGAATGGTGTAATGAAATGGGCCCCGAGGCGTGTGCGTGTTCACATCAGCCCTAAACGAAAGGTTCGCCATCAGCTGTTTCAAGTACCCTTAAAAGGGCCCTATAAACCGTTCACTGACCCCTCAGTAAGGAGTGGTAATCATCAACAATTTCAAGTGGTGGCCCTAAATAGTTACCCTTAATAGTTACCCTTAATAGTGACTTTGACTGATTCTCTGACACTTGGAGGGTGTTACAGTTGCTTCCACTGGTAGCCTCGAGAATGAATCAGAATGCGTTCGCGATCCGTTTAACAGCAATACATTGACGCGCCGAGTGCGATGCAGACAATCAGACATACAGACAGATATTATAAGGGCGCGTTCTGGACGAAGAGGGAATTGTGGGAAGTTACGTAATGCAGACAGCCACACATACAGATATTATAAGGGCGCGACGTTATACGTATGTATCTATCTAAAAAGAGAAAGACTAAGAATTATAGAGAGAGATCGCTAAATGGATTATGCGGTCCCGAGGTCATTGAAAACTTGTAATTGTTTTTGCTCAGAACACTCTCTGAAACACAAGTATTACATGTGTAATGTTTGAAAACAGTCGTTTGAGTGCTCTCTAGTTTTAGGGATTCAAACTCAGACACATACAGACAGACATCCTAACTTTTATATATATAGATTACATATATATATCGGCCCTGAACTCA
>OZ024749.1:24635466-24640466 GCA_964016885.1 Eledone cirrhosa | reverse complement strand
TATATACGTTTATTTAATTATGTATACACGGACACACACACACACACACATATATATATATATATATATATATATATTTATATATATTATTATGTGTATTTGGTATATACGTTCGTATGTGTGCCGGTACAGGCGTTGCGTGGGTTCTGTATGTGCGTGCGCTGTTTTTTTTTTCGTGTACGTGTTAGTATTTGCATACCCATGGCAAGTGTTTTCGCGTATGTTTGTGTATGTACGTATATGGATGCGTGTATGTATATATTTAATTTCAATTATTTCTGTATTTTATTTACTTTATTCTTAATTCTGAAGCCTAGAATCAATCGGTTTCCTAAATAAAATTTAATCTACGACTTCAGTTATTCCATATACGTGGTTTTGTCTTTGCGTGTAATTGTTCTCACGTTCCACATAATAACGTATTATCTTCGTTTTTTCCGTTCATTGCCAGTGAACGTCTCCATGAGCCACCTAATAGAATATTAGTCTACGACTTCATTTATACCATAAACGTTATTTTGTCTTTGCGTGTAATTGTTTTCACCGCTCCAAATAATGACGTATTATATTCGGTTTTTTTTTCGTTCTTTGCCAGGGAACGTTTAAAACGAACCAAAGTATCTTCTTCCTGTCTTCCTTCGGTTGCAACGTTGTTTTGAAATATTTATTTCTGCGTTCACAGATTGACTTTTAGTTTCAGAAGATCCCTTTAAGGGTGAAAGCAGCGACTCTTTGCTTAAACTTTAATATGTTATTTAAATAAATATTTGCTCTACGGTTCTTATATATCTGATATATATTTATCCTTATAGAGCCCTCTTTGAATTTTAGTCTTCACGTTTATTATTACTATATATATATAGAAGTGGTTACACAACAGTTAGTTCACCATACCTAGAACAACTGTTTCACCTTAGCGGATCTTCAGCTCGGGATATATATATATATATATATATATATGCGAGTGTCTATGTTCTCTGTCCCTGTGTGAATGTTTGTGTATGTAACATATGTTTATCATCATGTACACATGACAAGGGCTATTAAATGAAGTACAAAATATAACTCAACCAATTATTTTCTAATGTTCTTGCACACAATGGGGAATGTAGTGGAACATATGAACAAATTCAATATTTGGCGTGCATATTAAAGCTTTTCAGTACATATTTATATAGCATGTCTGAACTTGTCTGCAAAAGACCTTTGTGAAACCCATCTACCATTAGTATGGAATAGAATTATTTATATATATATATGAGAGAGAGAGAGAGAGAGAGAGAGAGAGAGAGAGAGAGAGAGAGAGAGAGAGAGAGAGAGAGAGAGAGAGAGAGAGAGAGAGAGATATGAAGTGAAAGAGAATGAGAGAGAGTGAGTATCATCATTTTGCCTCTTTCTATCTTGGTGTCAGATATCGGTCGACACAGATTATTCCAGCTAGCTAAGGAGATAAGTAACTGGGATTGTAATAGCCCCAACACCAAGTAGATGCACACATTTTCACATGGCCATCCATCATGTGCCTCTTGTAATCCATGTCACCTGAATGAATTGATGCAATGTGTAATTGCGTATCAACAATCCATGCGCTTCTGGGTGTTTCGATTGAACTGGAGCCTTATTATATGATGTGTTTTGTTGAAGGACAGATTTTTACCCCTCTCTCTCACCCGGTCTAAATCTATCTATCTATCTATCTATCTATCTATTTCAAAAACGAAGGAGAGGCGGTTTTCCTTTGTGTGATAGCTATGGCGAAAGAGGTTGTATGGTGGACAAGGTTGAAAGGGCTGAGGTCAGACACCTTTCTCTCCGGCCAACAACTGATTCTTTTTTTCAAATACCACTTTGGAAGAAGAATCAGGATGGAGAGAGAGGTGCTGTACCCCAGCAAGTTTTATGAAAGGTGGGTGAAAGTGGCGAGAATGGCCCGAGTGAATGGGCCTTCTCTCTATATCAGCCTGTAGGTTGAGGAAAAGGAGGAGGAGAGGAAAGGAGTACAAGCTCTTCGTACTCCTGGAGATGAGGGTTGCACATTTTTTTCGGGGGTCTGTGTTACCCATATAAACTGTCTCCCTCTATTGGGGAAAATCGACTAACTTTTAAATTCCATCTGTGATAACATTTTACACGTTTTTATTGTATGTAAACTTCCCCCTTTGTATTTGTCCCCTTCTTTTGTGCCCCTGTGGCTAATAAAGAAATATATCTATTTCTGATTCAATTTCGATCCATGCGAAAGGCTATAGCTTATCAAAACCCACAATGCACCATTCCATTTATAAAACAAACTCGTGCAATTAGAAAGGGTGTGTCTTGATGAAGGAAATGATACAACAATTTGTCTCTTAAGCAAATTGGAAGCATGTGAGGCATTGTTTAGTTTGAAATAACACAATATTCCTCTGATCTGTGAATAAAATTGGAGCAATGTGAAATAATGATGTGCCTTATTCAAGAGCTCAATGTGCCTCTCAATCTGTCAATGTAAAGAATCACAATGTTGTAGTCAGTTTAAGAACATCTTGGCTCACCACATTTCATTCTGAATTAATGCTATGATTATAGAACAAAAGCGTACCACCGGTTCTTGTTTATACAGTGAAATTTCATTAAAGTTTCTGTTCACCGTGATATTACATATGGAAGATATTTCTGGTCTTTAACTGGTTTGTATTTGGACATTATCAATTTATTCTAGATTTACTCGCGCTGATTAACGATTTAACCATTGTTTGGGAAAGAAAAAAAGCATTAAGGAATATTTGGGACTTAGGAAAGAAAAGAAAGGGGTGAGTTATACACAACATTGCGTGAAGCATAAACACACACATATACACACTCACACAGATGCACACACAACCGCTCACACACAAGCTCACACACACAGATGCACACACACACGCTCACATACACGCTCTCTCTCTCTCACAAACACACACACACACACACATATAAATATATTTATGCATTTATGAAAGGAATAATGGAATGTATATAAATATCTTTTTAAGTCTCTGTTAACAATGACTTAAATATCAGGTGGAATGTATATGCAATAAAAATACTTCGTAGTGATTAAATGACATGCGAATTTCTGCAGTTTTTGGCTGCTTCCTTCAATCATTTGGGTGTAGATAATTAGGAAATAAGTAATTTGAATGTTATGTACAGTATTATCCAGTCATTTCTAAATGTTCATTCACATCCTTGTCAATGATTTGTCATTGAAACAATGCCTTCAGCGTTGACTTGATAAAATACTACTATTTACGTAAAAGCTTTAGTAAAACTGATCCACATCTATTGGATATTAAACGTCACAAATACGTTCCCTTTTAGAAGCGGTATAACTTTGGACAGGCTTCTGTTGAATTCCGCTTCAGAAATACTTAAGTGTATGGATTTCTACATAATACCATTTCTAACGTATCCTGCTGAAAATTTGATGATTTGGTGTCCACAAAGGAGCATTATTGTCAACATTGGATGAATGTTTTGCGAAGCAATTGTGGTTAATCGCGTAAAATGCTTAGAGGTCGTTACATATATGTGGAAAGGACTATATTATTGTTTTGGGATGTGATTCTGGTGCACGCATTCGAGGTAAACACTATCACGATTCAATAAATTTCTCCCTTTTCTAATCTACAAGTCGTGGAATCTCTGAAAAGAGACATAAATGCTGACATTTTGTCTCCGATTCAAACCATAAAAACTTCGAATTACCTGAAAGAAAATCGAAATCATGAGTCTTTAATTCATATCAGGTCGTTTATGTCACTAAGCTTATTGTGAAAATCCTCGTTAATGTCAATGTTAATGCATTATGATACCGTACAACCTGAAAAACAGACACCGATGTTCGAAGTCTTCCAGTGGGTGGGGAAATCGAATGGGTAGCTATTCTATTCACTCAGTGAATACATAATAGTTTCGTCTGAAAGGCAAGCAATGACATTTTGATTGGTAATATGTTCAATAGGCAAATACAAAAAAAAAGAAATAACTGCACCAAGTCATACTGTCACAAAATAGTATTCAGTTTATTGGCAGTATTGAAAGTATAAGTTAGCCATGAAAATGATATTCTTTTACAAATGGATTTCGCTATTTCTCAGTTGACAGCTTGTTAATTTCAGATAATATTGATTTCTCATCCTTAGAGACAAGGTCAATTTGTGCTTGTCAAAAGAGGTCATGTGATATGTACTGGTGCTTAATTTCTAGTCTCAACAGTTTGCGTGTTTGGGGGAAATACATTGCGTAGTTGTGTGTTTGTAAGTATATTTATCTGTGTTAAAGTAGAAACACATGCACGGCAAAACATTATACATTTGCTAATGTTTTACTTAAAAATAAAAATAAAATTACAAATCACTTATTTTAGAAATATATCAACAGCAACGCCCATTGTTTTGAAAGGATCCATGATTCTCGGTAAACACTGTACATATAGGTCATTTTCTACGACAATAGCTTATATATATATATATATATAGAGAGAGAGAGAGAGAGATATATATATATATATAACTATATACAAATATCCCGGACGTGACTGCAACCCAGATCGAAAAACAGGCCAACTCCATCTGGTTCGACATCTGTAGGAGAGGACAACTCCCAAATAAATTTAAGCTCAACTACACCACTGGAGGTAGCTGACTGCCCACTTTCTGTCACCTCATCAGGACCCACAGGGATAGTACTAAGACACAAGTAAGACCCATCGTCTCTAGCATGGACGAACCCCTATGCAAGGTCTCCTGGCTCCTCTCCCGGATCCTCGGGCCTCTGCTCTCCACCTTTCCCGGGCATGTCAGTGGCACCGACGAGGTCATGCATAGACTACACCAACTCCAGCCAGAACAACTTCAAATTAAATAGATGCGCCTTTAGCCTCGACGTTGTCTCCTCCACTACAGTCCCCTCTCATCCAGCTGTCGATTTGTTGACGGTTTGCGTGGTGGCAGAGGACGTCCACTGCTGCGGGCTCC
>OZ024749.1:24620466-24625466 GCA_964016885.1 Eledone cirrhosa | reverse complement strand
GTGTCAGTGTTGAACAAAAAGGTGACGTGGTTGCCTTAACACCGTATGGCATAAATTCAGGCTGTTCAGTTTGTTTACAAACGAACAAAGCGACGTTATAATAATCGCCGCTAAACTGATACGTGCATATATGTATGTGTACCTGTATGCATATGTATATATATATGTATATATATATATATATGTGCGTGCTACTGTACGTCTGTATACATATATGTATGTACGTATACATGCATACTTACATTTAAGTAAGTGTCATACTAAGAGTGAGAAATGAAATTTCGTTTTCATTTTGTTTCAATTTATCGTTTTCGGTATGCCTGACCGATTTAACTCACTCAATATGCAAATTAGGCTGCTCAGCCGTTAATTTTCATAAGGAAAGTATATACTTTCGAACGTTCAACTATCTGGCAGATGGGTAAACGGTGCTGATGATAGCTAACAAGCTTGAAACTAGTACATCGTTCCTGTGTCAGTGTTGAACAAAAAGGTGACGTGGTTGCCTTAACACCGTATGGCATAAATTCAGGCTGTTAAGTTTGTTTACAAACGAACAAAGCGACGTTATAATAATCGCCGCTAAACTGATACGTGCATATATGTATGTGTACCTGTATGCATATGTATATATATATGTATATATATATATATATGTGCGTGCTACTGTACGTCTGTATACATATATGTATGTACGTATACATGCATACTTACATTTAAGTAAGTGTCATACTAAGAGTGAGAAATGAAATTTCGTTTTCATTTTGTTTCAATTTATCGTTTTCGGTATGCCTGACCGATTTAACTCACTCAATATGCAAATTAGGCTGCTCAGCCGTTAATTTTCATAAGGAAAGTATATACTTTCGAACGTTCAACTATCTGGCAGATGGGTAAACGGTGCTGATGATAGCTAACAAGCTTGAAACTAGTACATCGTTCCTGTGTCAGTGTTGAACAAAAAGGTGACGTGGTTGCCTTAACACCGTATGGCATAAATTCAGGCTGTTCAGTTTGTTTACAAACGAACAAAGCGACGTTATAATAATCGCCGCTAAACTGATACGTGCATATATGTATGTGTACCTGTATGCATATGTATATATATATGTATATATATATATATATGTGCGTGCTACTGTACGTCTGTATACATATATGTATGTACGTATACATGCATACTTACATTTAAGTAAGTGTCATACTAAGAGTGAGAAATGAAATTTCGTTTTCATTTTGTTTCTATATATATATATATATATATATATATATATATATATATATATATATACATATATATATATATATATATATATATATATATATATATATATATATATATATACATATATTGTAGATATATATATACAAACATATATATACATATATTGTATATATATATATATATATATATATATCTCTTTCGTCTGTGACTTCACAAAACTTGCGTTTACCGATTTCGCAGACCAGACCACCTTATCTTCTTCTTCTTTTTCTTCTTCTTCTTCTTCTTCTTCTTCTTCTTCTTCTTCTTCTTCTTCTTCTTCTTCTTCTTCTCCTTCTTCTTCTTCTTCTTCTTCTTCCTCTTCTCTCCTTTCTCTGTCTCTCTCTCTCTCGTTTTTCCCCCCGTCAAACTTGGGCGAAATTCTTTCCTTGCTCACATTTCTACCAGGTTCGATGGTCTTTCGTCTCTTGTTCACGATTCATAGAGATCTGGGACTTGTCTATTTCTACTCACTTTCCGTTGCTTAACCCTTTTTGTTGTTACTCTAGCGTCCCCCTTTATTTACGTGTCCCAACGACTTTTTTTAGCCGTTGTTCGCACCAACCTGAGGCATATGGCCCTTAAAGCGATGAAATGCCGAGGACGGTTGGAGGGTCACTGATGAAGGACTCACTTTTTCATATGTATCCCATTTGCAACGCCGCAGCTCCATTATTATCATCATATTTACACATATTACTTTTCCATGCTGCCTGTCTGTCTGTTCCTTGTATCTTTACCACTTCTAGCAGTCTCTCTCACTCTCTGTTACCCTCTCCTCAACTTTCACTCACTCATTCTCTGTCACTACCTCTCCTCCTCCTCTTTCCTCCTCCTCCTTCAAGTTTGACCTGTGTGTAATTCTTTTCTCGCGCAGTCTTGACCGAGCTGGTATGGAATTTTTTTCTCTCTCTCTTTCGTCTGTGACTTCACAAAACTTGCGTTTACCGATTTCGCAGACCAGACCACCTTATCTTCTTCTTCTTCTTCTTCTTCTTCTTCTTCTTCTTCTTCTTCTTCTTCTTCTTCTTCTTCTTCTTCTTCCTCTTCTCTCGTTTCTCTGTCTCTCTCTCTCTCTCTTTTCCCCCCGTCAAACTTGGGCGAAATTCTTTCCTTGATCACATTTCTACCAGGTTCGATGGTCTTTCGTCTCTTGTTCACGATTTCACAGAGTTTATATTCATAGAGATCTGGGACTTGTCTATTTCTACTCACTTTCCGTTGCTTAAACCCTTTTTGTTGTTACTCTAGCGTCCCCCTTTATTTACGTGTCCCAACGACTTTTTTTAGCCGTTGTTCGCACCAACCTGAGGCATATGGCCCTTAAAGCGATGAAATGCCGAGGACGGTTGGAGGGTCACTGATGAAGGACTCACTTTTTCATATATATATATACATATATACATATATTGTATATATATAATATTTGCTCTTCGGTTCTTACATATTTGATATATATTTTCCTTATCGAGCCCTCTTTGGATTTTAGTCTTCAATTTTATTATTATTACTATATATATATATATATATATATATATATATACATATATTGTAGATATATATATACATATATATATACATATATATATATATATATATATATATATATATATATATATATATATATATATATATATATATATATATATATATATATGTATATATATATATATATATATATATATATATATATATATATACATATATATAGAGATACATATATATATATATATATATTGTGTTATATATATAGTATTAAGGATACTATTTATGGTTATGCATATACAAAAACCTTTTATAGTTATATATTTTTTTTTCAAACCCTAAATAGTGATAGGCAGTAATATATTACTACCTTATAACCAATAAGATAAATAGCTGAATGTAATAACATCAGTTATTTTACAGAGCAGTTATATATAAGTTTTATGAATCAAAGTTTTGTTCAAATCATTTATATGCTTACAATTGTCTCCTCCAAACCGAGGTTTGGATTCTTCGGACCAATATATTAATGAATGATCACATATATGACCTCCTTTTCAACCCAAGAGACATACAGATACATATGCATATATTGTTGCTTGGTGGGTCGACATCCATTATACATTTAGCGTGGCAGTATACATTTAAAGATTACTGTCATATCAAAAGAGGATAACATTAAAATTAAAGTTAAAATACAACATGAAATTAATGCGATAGGATAGTCAGAAGCAGTTAGTGTGTGCAATAGTTACACGTGTTGCAAGCACGTGTGTCTTATTTATATAATATTATAGTGTGGCAGGGTGTTACATGTAATACAAGCACTTGAAGCGGGTAATCAAGAGTATTAAGGGGATTGTACTGGTAATAGAATCTTGTGTGTAGAGAAATATTATAAATATTAAAACTATTATAAATGTGTAGCAAAGCGATGATTTGGTTTTCGTGTACAACACCATTTTCACAGTCCGCGGAGCGTAATATCTAGATTATATGCCCCTCACATAATCCACGACGATTCAATATTGGACGTTTGATGATTCTGTTAAAGTATCATAGTTTGTTGGTCTTCAGTCCAATTTATATAGCAGGTTGTTTTAGTTGCGAGAATTAACATCGTATATACGATCGGCCTACCGAATATTCATTATAATGCTCGGTTTGTTTGTTTGTAAACAAACAAACTGTGCGGATTACGCCGTACATATATATAAATACTACTGTACGTCTGTATACGGCGTATATATATATATATATATATATATATATACATATATACGCCGTATATATATATATATACATACTACTGTACGTCTGTATACATATATGTATGTACGTGTACGTACATACATACTTACATTTAAGTAAGTACCGTACTAAGAGTGAGAAATGATATTTCGTTTCATTCTATTCCATTTATCGTTTTCGGTGCGCCCAGCCGACTCAACTCACTCGATATGCAAATTAGCCTTCTCAGCCGTTAATATGCATAAGGAAAGTATATACTTTCAGACATTCAACCATCTGGCAGGAAGGTATACGATGCTGACGATAGCTAATAAGCTTGAAACTAGTACATCGTTCCCGTGTCAGTGTTGAACAAAAATGTGACGTGGTTGCCTAAACACTGTACGGCGTAATCCAGGCTGTTTGTTTCTTTACACACAAACAAACCGAGCATTATAATGAATGTTCGGTAGACGGATACGTGCATATATATATGTGTGCATGTATGTATATATATACATACTACTGTACGTCTGTATACATATATGTATGTACGTGTACATACATGCCATACTTACATTTAAGTAAGTGCCGTACTAAGAGTGAGAAAGGAAATTTCGTTTCATTCTATTCCATTTATATGTACATATATATATTCATACATATATATACATATATATATATATATTCATACATATATGTATATATATATATATATGTATGAATATATATATATACCACCCCTAGCAATTAACATCAGTAGCACACCTTACACCTCACATCCACACCCATCTCTATACTCTAAAGATAATACTGACAGCATTTGAGTGCCACCTACCCTGGGAATACCCCCTTGTACCTCTAATACTGATATTCCGACCGTGGACTACTTATTCTGCATTGCACAAATATAAGATTAGTATAAACTGGGGACTCGGTACTGGTTGTGATAGCATAGTCCTGTGCATGGATTACCACCAAGAGATAGTTTGATGATTAGATAGATAATCGTATTGTTAAG
>OZ024749.1:24582966-24615466 GCA_964016885.1 Eledone cirrhosa | reverse complement strand
AAAAGTTATTAAGAATTTTAAATATAGTGTTGCTTTCCACCCAGCCATTATGTTAGGAAACGCCACAGCAAGAGAGATAGTTTTAGCTTCATAATAGAATATATTCTGTGAAGGATCGTGCATTAAAAGTATGGGAATTCAGCTTATGATCACAATGTCCTTAGTTTGGTTCCTGGCGAGGTTTTATGTCATCCAGCAATATATCTTAATTCTAAATTTACGCTAATTAACCCAGCAGAAGAAAATGGGTTGTATCTCGATTCCAAGCATCAGATATATCACTCTCTGTGTCCCGTTAAATCTCACTGTAAAGTACTTTATGTTGTAGACATATGCCTTAATTTCTCGGAAGATTTTTCCTTAGTCATAAACTAATATTGTTAATGTTAAAACTGACAGCTGTCCAAAACAAACACAGACATAATATGATCAACCAACTGATAATTAAAGTAACAATTGTTTTTACTTTTGGCACAAGGCCAGTAATCTGGTAGGGGTGAAATTCGATTAAATAGACCCCAATATGTTACTGGTGCTTTATTTTATCGACCCCGTAAGGATGAAAGGCAAAGTTAACCTCGGCGGGATTTAAACTCAGACCGTAAAGGGCGTAATTCTATACTACAAAGCATGGCGCCCGACCTTCTACTGATATTGAATAACAATGTAGGGATCGCAGTAGTGAGTGAGCGATCGGAGAGTAAAAATTAAGGATTATGATATGGAAAATTTGGCCTTCTTAGACTGATATGTTCTCATATTCATGGAAAGGTTTTCCACTTCTTATATTTCACGCACTGTCTTTGAGTGTTGGGTGGCTTCATTTCCAATTTCCTGTACAGATAAACAAGTGGGAGACTTAGATGTAGGCATGACAAGATGAATATGAGCAGAAAACCGAAGTGATAGTAGATCGTCAATATATGATAGAAAGAAGGTGGCATTAATTCCTGCTGGATTAATTGGATCCACTCCTAACAAGCCACATATTTTTGGCAAGAGCATCCCCCACCAAGCAGGAGCATATCCGATTTCATCAAGGGAAAGGAAATATGAAGTGGAAAATCAATGCCTGTATTGTATCAGTCTGTCTCGAGCCAAGAGGTTCATTAAGCCGGAGTTTAACTCGGTTTCGGTGGCGATAAACTAATGAGAGGACAAAACCCACCCCTGAAAGGGTACCACTCCATAGCATGGTTTAAACCCCCAGTTACTTCTAGTACAGATTATCAGTTGAATATATTAAAGCAATTTGAAATGATGTGATTTCCTCTACAACACACAACCCAGGCCAGGAAGCGCACACACGATATCATGAAATTAATTCCAACAAATTTACCAGGTTTTATTTGTATAGACCTTAAACAGATTACAGGCAAAAATAATGTTAGTGTGATTTGAACTGAGTAAGCCATGAGCCACAACAAATACGGGGTAGTTATTTAATAAGACAGCTTAACGAGTGCGTCAATTTGTCGTATCTCAGTAATATAAACCAATTTTTAAACATACGCCATAATAAACCTAATTTCCAATCCATGAAGTTTGCTCATAAATCTGAAATTCATTTCCGTCTATCAAACATAAATGTCATATACAAATCATACGGTGATACCAGCTCGCGCGCGCACACACACACACACACCCACACATACACACACACACACACATAAATACATACACACACATACACCTATACTAACACTGGCACACAGACATAAATGTCATATACAAATCATACGGTGATACCAGCTCGCGCGCGCACACACACACACACACCCACACACACATAAATACATACACACACATACACCTATACTAACACTGGCACACAGACATAGAGGCACAGATAATCACATATGTCCCCATGTACACATACACGTACTCATATATATATATATATATATATATATATATATATATATACATGTATATGTATATGCGTGGATATATATATATATGTATATTTAGTTCAAGAACAGACACGATTTAAAGTTACAAGTATATATATATATATATATATATATATATATATATAGGTATGTAGACTTAGGACTGAAACTTTCACTTTATGTTATCATTAAAGTTCGTAATAAAGTCAAAATATATCAGATAAATATAGATTTACTTCAGCGTTGGGAGAAAAGAAATCGTATATCTAGCGAATATATAGAGAGTGGGATCACAGACAGACAGATTCTATATATATATATATATATATATATATATATATATATATATATATACATATATATATATATATATATATATATATATATATATGCATATATATATATAAGAGAGAGAGAGAGAGAGAGAGAGAGAGAGAGAGAGAGAGATAATGAATATATACCTTTCAAGCAAACAAAAATTACACATTGTCACAGACAGAGACAAATAGATAGATAGATATATTGAGAGACAGAGATATACAGAAGGAGAGAGAGATATATAGATAGAGAGATAGAGAGATAGAGAGAGAGAAATTGATAGTTAAAATGTGAGCGAGTGAATCAGACAAAAGAAAATAGAGAGGATCACAGATAAACAAGTAGAGAAAGAATAAGAAAGAAAGAAAGAGAGGGAAAACTGAGAGTTTACCAAATTCAATATAGTTGAGTGTATATATACTTCTCAGACAAATAATACCACAGAGAGGGTTGGTCGCCAAAAAACCATAGATAGAAAGACAAAATGAACATATACATTTTAATGTTTACATATACTGGGTCGAAACATTAAAATGTATATGTTCATGAAAACGAAATTAATAAATATATAAATGTTGGGTAAACTCTGGAGGTTTATATTCCTCTGGAAATAATCACACACTCACGGGCTTAAGCATATAAATGATTCTGCTAACTAAAACCAGATTTGAAAATGACCAGATGGCTACCTAAATAACGAATTAATGCCACAAATAATTCATTCTAAATGTTGATCTAAATTTCAATCAAATAAAATTCAATAATATATTTTTACGACTGTGGCAGATTAAGAAAAAACATTGGTAGTATGTACAACATTTGAAAGGTATCCGCAATTTCTGGTGGGGAGAGAGAAGAAAACATGAATCAACGTTCACTCTAATAGGAAGCATTACTTCGGGATATAGTTTCTCATTAGACTGAGAACTTGGTCGGAACCCTTGCAGATGATTGGACCCATTAATCCTGGCCCTCAGTCAGATGTTGTTGTGAAAGGGGAGAGCAGAATTGTCTATCACTTTATAAAAAGGATTTATTCTGTTAATATATTTCCACACATATATTCTTCTACTTAATGTCACCTACAAATCAGAGGTCAACGTATGGATATCATCCATATCCATTATCGTCATCATCACGTGTCGTTGTATGTGATGAGATTGAATAACATAGATAATTATATTGCTATCCACTGTTAACTGAGAGCTTTTATATAATAGAGCTACACTGATATACACGGTAGCTTGCAATACACAAACTCTACAACAAACACAGCAAGCCATCACACATAGAGCTCAAATAATTCAGCCAGCTCCATGCGCAAGAACGATAACATACACAGGCACACACACGTATATATATATATATATATATATATATATATATATATATATATATATATATACATATAGTGGAACACTGGAAGGTAATATCCGTAGTGGTAAAGCACTCAGTCCATGGGACGAGTTAGGTAGAAGTGGTTACACAACAGTTAGTTCACCATATCTAGGACAATTGTTTCACCTTATCGGATCCTCAGCTCGTATATATATATAACAAGAAAGAAGTTGTTGTAAGTCACAAGGTGGACCATAACGCACCAGAGTAATCGATAATTAGATCAGTAGTGCGGGTAATATGAAAAGAGTCAGGACCCCGACGGCTGAGCTCCGGCCCTTTTTACAGCTAGATCCGAACTATCTTTCCATATATATATATATATATATATATATATCGAGGTGGAAACGACTAACGGCTAAGTTCAAGCTGGTGTCATTTGAACTCAAATCCCAAAGAAAGAAATGGGCAATCAATTTGCCCAAATCTTTTGACAGTTCCATTTCAATATTATAGTGTAAAGTATTTAAATAATATGTCAAACAAGGCGATGGATGCGAGTAATACGCCTTTCCAAAGATTACGTATGTTGACGTGAAATCAAATTATATAAAGAATAACTACGTTTTAATTTAGGGACAGCTTTTATTTTATTATTGTTTTTGTTTTCTTTTGTCAGGTGGACACAATTCCAGCAGGTGATTTAAAGATACAATATCCGTTTGTTACAATTCAGCGAATACATAGGAGAAAATAATAAATATTGGACGTCATTGTTGACCACATGTGTTGTTTAATGTTCCCGAAAGCATTCCATATCTGGCTATATTTAGTGTTTGTAGTTAGACTCATAAATCTTATGAATCATAGGAGATTCAGCAGAAGAGAAAATTCAGTCGAAATACCTTAACGTGGAATGAATATATGTATGTATCACCCAACACACGCGCACACACATGCCCATACACACAAGTATATATATATATATATATATATACAACTATGTATACATATAGATATAAGTATATATATATATGCATATATATGTGCATGTATATATTTATATACAACTATATATACATATATATATATGCATGTATATGTGCATGTATATATTTATATACAACTATATATACATATATATACATATATATATATGCATGTATATGTGCATGTATATAATTATATAAAATTATATATACATATATATATAAGTATATATATCTATATATGCATGTATATGTGCATGTTTATATACATATATACAACTATGTATACATATATATATATCTATATATATCTAAGTATATATATATGCAGGTATATATATATATATATATATATATATATATATATAACGAAGGAAATGTGGTAAGGAACCAGGTGGACCATAACGCACCAAAGTACTCAATACTTAGGGTAGTAGAGTGGGTAATAGGAACGAGTAGGACACCGACCGCCGAGCTCAAGCCGTTTCGGAACGGCTTCAGGTCAGCCGTTGGGGTCCTACTCGTTCCTATATATATATATAAGTATATATGTATATATATATACAAAAATGATATATATATATATATATATATATATATATATATATATATATATATATATATATATATATGCAGGTATACATATATATATATACAACTTTGTATACATATATATATATAAACGGAAAAAATGAAACTAAATTTCATTTACCCCTCTTAGTACGGCTGTTACTTAAATATAAGTATGTACACGTACATACATATATGTATACAGCGTACAGTAGTATGTATATATATATACATACCTGCACACACATATATATATATATGTACGTATGGATTCACCGAACATTTATTATAATGCTCGGTGTGTTTGTAAACAAACATTTCGTATTAAGCCGTAGTGTCTAGCAACCATCGTTGCTCGTTTGTTCAACACTGACAAAGGAACGCCGTACTAATTTCAAGATTATTAGCTATCGTCAGCAACGTATACCTTCCTGCCAGATTGTTGAAAGTATATACTTACCTTATGCATATTAACGTCTGAGTAGCCCAATTTGCATATCGAGTGGGTTAATCGGCCGGGTGAACCGAAAACGATATACGGAAAAAAAATGAAACGAAATATCATTTCGCACTCTTAGTACGGCTGTTACTTAGTATGGCCGTTACTTAGTACGGCTGTTACGTCTGTATACATATATGTATATACATTAAAAAATCTGGCAGGAAGGTATACGTTGCTAACGATAGTTAATAAGCTTGAAACTAGTACAGAGTTCCTTTGTCAGTGTTGAACTAACGAGCAACGATGGTTGCTGGACACTACGGCGTAATACGGGATGTTTGTTTACAAACACACCGAGCATTATAATAAATGTTCGGTGAATCCATACGTACATATATATATATATATGTGCATGTATGTATATATATATATACATACTACTGTACGTCTGTATACATATATGTATGTAGGTCTACATACTTATATTTAATTAACAGCCGTACTAAGAGTGGAAAATTAAATTTCGTTTCATTTTTTCCGTTTATCGGATTCGATGCATCCGGCCGATTAACCCACTCGATATGCAAATCGGGCTACTCAGCCGTTAATATGCATAAAGTAAGTATATACGTTCAACAATCTGGCAGGAAGGTATACGTTGCTGACGATAGCTAATAAGCTTGAAACTAGTACAGCGTTCCTTTGTCAGAGTTGACCAAACGAGCAACGATGGTTGCTAGACACTACGGCTTAATACGGGATGTTTGTTTACAAAAACACCGAGCATTATAATAATTGTTCGGTGAATCCATACGTACATATATATATGTGTGCATGTATGTATATATATATACATACTACTGTACGTCTGTATACATATATGTAAGTACGTGTACTTATATATATATATATATATATATATATATATATATATAAATATATATATATATATATATATATATATAAGTATATATATATAAGCATATATATATATATAAGTATATATATATATATATCTATATCTAAATATATATAAGTATATATATATCTAAGTATATATATGTATATATATATATGTATATATATATATATATATATATATATATATATATATACATTCTTACCCTATATCACCTTGTAAAAATCGTTCGTAAACATAAATATTTTTTTTACGTTAGATTATTCATCCTCAATTCATTATTGTTTTCTCCCTTTCATCTAACTCATTCATGCTCATCACACAATATATCCTTACTTAAATTACCTGTTGTTCTTTATAATAATACATATCAACATTTTCTTTCCATCGCACATATTATCAAACCCTTAAATATTATTCTTAATACATATTAAATTTTTCTTTCCATCGCACATATTATTAAACCCTTAAATATTATTCTTAATACATATTAACATTTTCTTTTCATCGCACATATTATTAAACCCTTCAATATACAAACCTTAACTTTACATTATTTTTCTCTTCGTTAATTTTCAAATTCTTTTAATCTATACATTATCTTCCAACGGTTTTCAACCTCTCTATGTAAAACAATATATCTTTCTCAGTTATAAAAGCTATCTCTCTCTCTCTATCACCCATCTCTCCTCCTATCTCATCCTTCCTCATTATACTCCTCCCTCTCCACTTTTACTCTCAACTCCTCCTCTTTTTCATCCTTTCCACCCCCCTCAAAATAAAATATTTTTTTTCCAATGTCACACATCAATCTAAAACTACTTTTCATATGTTGATTTAAAACTGCACTATCCACAAGTGTTTTTTAACCTTCATATCATGTCTTCATGTTTTATGTGATGAAAACAAATATTATTGCATGATGATATTTGTTTTTGAAATGCGCTTAATAAAATACATGGAACTCTTTTAACCATCTTTTGTTCTTATATATATATATATAAGTATTGAAATTTCCGTTGGAAACAGAAAAGGTCATAGAAGTGAAGAGTGCTCTATGTAAGTAGCAGAGCAAAATTTAATGTATAAAAATCAATACAATATAATTACCTCATTACCAGAGGTTTCCCGAATGAAGCGAATACGAAAGAAACGTCTTCATTCGTTCGTCAGACGAGGCAATATAAAACATGGGTAAATACTTGGAAAGTCTCGTCAAGAAAATCAAACAAAATATAGACAAATGAATTAGAAAATGAAATATATAATAATCTATCAACAAATATAGTTAGGTGTGTGTATATATATATATATACGCTCACAGATGTGCATATATGTGTATGCACACATGTATACGTATAGTGAAAAAGTGTGTGTAAATATAAAATTTAGGGCAAATGTATCTGTATGTCTGTAATCTACACACAGAATAGATACATCGTAAGAAATTGAATATGAAGGCGCGCGCATAAACACACCTACACACACGTACACTTAGATGCGGAAGTAAAAGAGGTAAAGGAGTGTAATAATTAAAGGAAAGTATCAATCTCGATATATTTATAAAAATGGAACAATAAAATAGAAAGAAAAAAGTTTTTAGAAAGAAAAACTTAAAGAAAAGAAGTCAAAAAAGGGGGTAATACATACACTCACACGCATATCTCACAAAAGAAACGCAAAAATATACATGCTTATATAGACACGCACACTTACACATCCATACGTTCGATACGTACATACACACACACACAACACACATACTTACACTCACGCATATTGACCTGTTTGCATGCACACGCATAAAAATGAGTAAGTAGAAAAAAAAGGGGGGGGGGGAGAATAAAGAGAGAAAACATAAAACCTAGATGTCAAAACACGGATATAAAGACACATACACATACGCATAATGTATACATACACACACATACACATACATACACACATTTACGCACACACATATATATATATATATATATATATATATATATATATATATATATATATATATATATACATATATATATATACATACACGCACGCGCGCGCACATACGTAGTCGCTCATGCACATATATAGAAAGTATACACACATTAAGGCGTTCAGCCATATTGATACAGGGTGTAAATAACTTGTGGATAAGTAAGTACAAATATAAAATTGTAACATTGGCTGCGCAAAAATAAAAAAATAAAAATAAAAATGAAAAATATATCTGGATTGGAAAACACAAATGACCTATGTAATCAGTTAGTGAAGGAAAAAAGGAAGTAAAAAGGGGAAGTAAAAAATGGAAAGTGAATCGGAGAATAAAGGGGGGGGGGGTTATTGGTGGATGTGAAGTAAAAATAAAAATAAAAATAAAACTAAAAATAAAAATAAAAATAAAAATAAAAATAAAAATAAAAATAAATGAAATTAATGACAAGGATAAAATTGAAAGTAAGTCAGAAAGGGTAATTAAAAAGAGAATAATAAGAGTTTATGGAGGATAAGTATCTGAAAGTGTGTTAAGTTTATATGAGCTGGAAAGCAGGTGTGATTTCATGTGTGGGCAACTGGTGAAAATTTCCGTCTTTGTGTTCAGGCAGGTCTTTGGTGATTTTAGATTTTGCAATATCCAATATTTTTCATTTATGCAGAGCGTGCATTTTCTTGTTCCTCTAGCATATTTTTTAGATTGGTTCAAAATTGACCAATCTAATTTATATTGGATGCCTTGGTCTTTCAAATCCCAAATTCTGCTAACCTGAGCTGTTGTATATCTTTTTTCTGGATGTCGAAAGGATGCGACATGTGAGTAATAACGCGTTTTGAATTTGTCTTGCGTCATACCCACATATCGTTCACTGGTGGCTGGATGGTTGTTGCTGATGGTTGTCACTTTAGCCGCATATACAATGGCTTTGGTGTTGCATTTACCTTGTAATGGCATTCACTTTTGATTCTACAGGAGCAAGTTTGATTTTCTCTAGGTGATATTTTGTTGAGGATATACGACTTAATAGGGGGACCGCAGGAATAGCTAATTTTGACACAGTTTCTGTTAAATATCTTATAGTATCTATGTGTTCTAGGGAAATGTTTATCTAGGAGCTCAAGGAATTTTTTGCCTACATTAGTTTTAACTGCTAGAGAGTAGGGGGGTGTGAACCAGATTATTTTTCTTTTCCTGTTTTTATGTTTAATAGAGTTAGTATAGTTAGGTATGAATTTAATCGGTTCGCTAAAGCTGCTATTTTGGAGGGCTTTATTATAGTAGGGGGATGCCTTATTAAAATTAGCTCCTGAGGAAGAGAGGGTGGAGATCCTACGGTTAATATTAGGGATAAGGTTTTTAAAAACTATAGGTGGATGGCAAGATCCTTTATTTATATATTTTAAGTTTTCATTAGGTTTATGGTATGGTTTATAAGAAGCAGTAGGCAAATCTAGGTTTATATCTAGGAAATCTACGTTGGAAAGGTTAGTGTCAATAGTAATTTTAAGATTAAAACTACCGAAGGTTTTTATTAAGTCTTTCCTTAATCTATCTAAGTTATGGCCTATGGTGGTATGGGAAAGTATTAGACCATCGTCGCGATAAAGCCCCAAAATATGGTTAGGAAATTTTTCTTTAAGTGTATGTAAGAGGAATAGGCCGACCAGATCACAAACATCAGCACTGTCGTAAGAGCCCATTGAGACATCGAATGGATTCTCTGGGTTAGATAATTTTACCCAGGTGTCATTATCATTAAAAAGTAGAGTGTTCCTTTATTACTCACATATCGCATCCTTTATTACTCACATGTCACATCCTTTCGACATCCAGAAAAAAAAGATATACAACAGCTCTGGCTAGCAGAATTTGGGATTTGAAAGACCATGGCATCCAATATAAATTAGATTGGTCAATTTTGAACCAATCTAAAAAATATGCTAGAGGAACAAGAAAATGCACGCTCTGCATAAATGAAAAATATTGGATATTGCAAAATCTAAAATGACCAAAGACCTGCCTGAACACAAAGACGGAAATTTTCACCAGTTGCCCACACATGAAATCACACCTGCTTTCCAGCTCATATAAACTTAACACACTGTCAGATACTTATCCTCCATAAACTCTTATTATTCTCTTTTTAATTACCCTTTCTGACTTACTTTCAATTTTAACCTTGTCATTAATTTCATTTATTTTTATTTTTATTTTTATTTTTAGTTTTAGTTTTATTTTTATTTTTATTTTTACTTCACATCCACCAATAACCCCCCCCCCCCTTTATTCTCCGATTCACTTTCCATTTTTTACTTCCCCTTTTTACTTCCCTTTTTCCTTCACTAACTGTTTAAACTGGTCATTTGTGTTTTCCAATTCAGATATATTTTTCATTTTTATTTTTATTTTTTTATTTTTGCGCAGCCAATCTTACAATTTTATATTTGTACTTACTTATCCACTTTTTTTTACACCCTGTATCAATATGGCTGAACGCCTTAATGTGTGTATACCTTCTATATATGTGCATGAGCGACTACGTATGTGCGTGCGCGTGCGTGTATGTATATATATATATGTATATATATATATATATATATATATATATATATATATATATATATATATGTGCGTAAATGTGTGTATGTATGTATGTGTATGTGTGTGTATGTATATATTATGCGTATGTGTATGTGTCTTTATATCCGTGTTTTGACATCTAGGTTTTATGTTTTCTCTCTTTATTCTTCCCCCCCCTCTTTTTTTCTACTTACTCATTTTTATGCGTGTGCATGCAAACAGGTCAATATGCGTGAGTGTAAGTATGTGTGTTGTGTGTGTGTGTATGTACGTATCGAACTTATGGATGTGTAAGTGTGTGTGTGTATATAAGCATGTATATTTTTGCGTTTCTTTTGTGAGATATGCGTGTGCGTGTATGTATGTACCCCCTTTTTTGACTTCTTTTCTTTAATTTTTTCTTTCTAAAAACTTTTTTCTTTCTATTTTATTGTTCCATTTTTATAAATATATCGAGATTGATACTTTCCTTTAATTATTACACTCCCTTACCTCTTTTACTTCCGCATCTAAGTGTACGTGTGTGTAGGTGTGTTTATGCGCGCGCCTTCATATTCAATTTCTTACGATGTATCTATTCTGTGTGTAGATTACAGACATACAGATACATTTGCCCTAAATTTTATATTTACACACACTTTTTCACTATACGTATACATGAGTGCATACACATATATGCACATCTGTGAGCGTATATATATATATATATACACACACCTAACTATATTTGTTGATAGATTATTATATATTTCATTTTCTAATTCATTTGTCTATATTTTGTTTGATTTTCTTGAGACTTTCCAAGTATTTACCCATGTTTTATATTGCCTCGTCAGACGAACGAATGAAGACGTTTCTTTCGTATTCGCTTCATTCGGGAAACCTCTGGTAATGAGGTAATTATATTGTATTGATTTTTATACATTATATATATATATATATATATATATATATATATATATATATATTTAAGTATATATATATAAATATATATAAATATATATATTCGCGAGAAGCGAAAACCAACCAAACAGTGAGTGTGTTCTGTTATTAATTCTGGCAATATTACGCAAATATGACCCTCCCCAAATATAACAGTATATATATATATATATATATATATATAAGTATATATATATATAAGTATATATATATATATATATATATATATATATATATATATATATATATATATATATATATATATATATATATATAAATATGTAGGAGGTGCGTTTAATTGTAGTACAATAAAGCAATGCAGATATCGGATAAGTAGCACTCTACACTTTGTAAGACTGGAGTATAAATAATAATATATAAGATCAAAAGATGGTTAAAAGAGTTCCATGTATTTTATTATGCGCATTTCAAAAACAAATATCATCATGCAATAACATTTTCGTTTTCGTCAGATAAAATAGGGAGATATGATATGAAGGTTAAACACACTTGTGAATAGTGAAGTTTTAAATCAACATATGAAAAGTAGTTTTAGATTGACGTGTGATATTGCGAAATACTTGAGGGAGAGGGGATGAAAAAGAGGAGGAGATGAGAGTAAAAAGTGGAGGGGGAGGAGTAAAATGAGAAATGATTTGATAGGAGGAGAGATTTGTGATAGAGAGAGAGAGATAGCTTTTATAACTTTAAAAAATATATTGTTTTACATAGAGAGGTTGAAAAACCGTTGGAAGATAATATATAAATTAAAAGAATTTGAAAATTAACGAAGAGGAAAATTTTAGAATAATTTTAAATGAAGGTTTGTATATTTAAGGGTTTAATAATATGTGCGATGAAAAGAAATTGTTAATATGTATTAAGAATAATATTTAAGGGTTTAATAATATGTGCGATGGAAAGAAATTTTTGATATGTATTATTAAAAAATATAAAAATATAGCAATAGTAATGTAATTAAGGATATATCGTGAAAAAAGTAGAAGAGAGGATGAATAAGTTAGATGAGCATGAAAGGGAGAAAAAAATAATGAATTGAGGATGAATAATCTAACGTCAAAAAAATGTTTATGTTTACGAAGGATTTTCTTAAGGTGATATAAAGTTAGAATATATTGTGCTGTTTAATAATTGTTTCTACGTTAAGCACAATGATAATTGAGAAGTGTCTAGGAAGAAAAGGTACATATTAGGGGTTAGAAATTAAAAGAAAGAGATAGAAAAGAAAAAGTGAAAAGAAAGAAAGGGAAAGTGATAAATAGAAGAGAAGTAGAATGAGTAACTAGTATTATATAATGTATAATAAATAACATTGAAATAAGGTAGAAAGATGGGTATATTTTTAAAGAAATATATATGTATATATATATATATATATGTGCCTTTGAGAAAAGGATTTTAAATGGGTAAAGTATTAGATATTAGCTGTATACTTTATGGAATGTTCTGTGGAATTTATGCAATCTAAAACTACTTTTAATATGTTGATTTAAAACTTCACTATTCACAAGTGTGTTTTAAACTTCATATCATGTCTGCCTATTTTATATGACGAAAACGCAAATGTTATTGCATGATGATATTTGTTTTTGAAATGCGCATAATAAAATACATGGAACTCTTTTAACCATCTCTTGATCTTATATATTATTATATATATATATATATATATATATATATATATATATATATATATATATATATATATATATATATATAACGAAGGAAATGTGGTAAGGAACCAGGTGGACCTTAACGCACCAAAGTACTCAATACTTGGGGTAGTAGAGTGGGTAATAGGAACCAGTATGACCCCGACGGCTGAGCTCAAGCCGTTTCGACGGCTAATTCTGGACTAAATGAAAATTTATCCTGGTATTTAAATAACCGATCTTCTCAAGGGGTAATTCCATATATGGTCAAAGTGATTGTCAAAAATCAGTAGTAATTCTGTGATTGCAAATTAGTAGGGGAGATGGTGGCTAAACCTGCCAGTAGGAGAAAGAGGGGAGGGGGTGGAGTAGACCCAATCAAGCGTTGGTAGTGCTAGCTACAGCTGGGCATGAGGTCAAAGAAGATACTGGGGAGGGTGAGGGGGAGGGAGCCGGAACGGTAGGTAGAACAATGGGGGGTAAAAATATATATGAAAGAAAAAATACTGAGAGTGAAGAAAAGCGGATAAGTGTAAAGAAAAAAGTAAACCAAGTTCTACGACCTAGGTCTCTAGCTATTGTTAGGCTAGAATAAATAAAGAAAGAAATAAAGAAAGAAGTAAAGAAAGAAATAAAGAAATAACGAAATAAGTAAATGAACTAGGTGGGACGGAATAGGCAAGGACCCTTTTAAGAGGTATAAGTACGTAAATGATACGGTGACGGGTCAACAAATGGGGCCAAAATACAAAAGAGACTACCACGAAATAAATAATAAAGGTTTCTATCCCGGGCACAATGCCAGCAACCACCCAGTGCAGCAAAGTGAACTAGTACGAGATAATAATTCTGAGTCCCGAAAAAAATATATACAAGCTACATGAAAGTTCGTACGAAGTAAAGGTAGAATACGGAAAAATAAATTCAGAATCCACCCCGCCCAAAAGAAAAGCCAAGAAAGAAATACTGAAACGAGAAAATAAGGCATAAGTGCCACTAAGAAATATAGAAGGCACGGAGAATAGTGGGAGCGGTCGGAAAAAGGGGGCAAGTATCCGGGGTCTAAACCAACTGCTATAAAAGGCGGAGTCCGCCAAATCTATCATAGACTAGGGAAGGGGGTGGGGGTACTAAGGCTACAAGGGGCCAAAGGGCAGCCTCGGGTGGGCGAGAAAAGACGCCGACAAAGGAAAAGAGCTGGGGTAGAAGGACTAAGGAGGGAAGGGGGGAAGGAAATAAAGGAAGCGATAAAAGAATAAAAAGAAGATCTTACGTCTCCCTTGGCAAGCAGGGGTTACCCATTGCAAAATCGGCAAGTGGGGTGTTATAGCACTAGTCTACCCCCCCCCCGGTCATTATGGGGTTTGAGGGCGAGGTATGTCCTACGCAATCTATGTTTACATGCAGTAACCAGTTCATCTTTCTTGTTTAGGAGTTGGTCCGTCGAAAACAGCCTTTGTAAAGTTTCCTCCGAGCATAAATTGCACGGACGGCGTCCTCCCGTGTATACAAGAGCCGGCTATACCAACCTAGACATACCTTCCGAAACCCGGCGCGGCGTCACGCCACTACACTTTCGGGCCACATATGGGACCTCAAGGACAACAACATCACCTATGATCTCACTTGGAGATTACTGTCCAGAGCCAATTCTTACACGGGAGGACGCCGTTCGTGCAATTTATGCTCGGAGGAAACTTTACAAATGCTGTTTTCGACGGACCAACTCCTAAACAAGAAAGATGAACTGGTTACTGCATGTAAACATAGATTGCGTAGGACTTACCTCGCCCTCAAACACCATAATGACCCGGGGGGGGGGGGGGTAGACTAGGGCTATAACACCCCACTTGCCGATTTTGCAATGGGTAACCCCTGCTTGCCAAGGGAGACGTAAGATCTTCTTTTTATTCTTTTATCGCTTCCTTTATTTCCTTCCCCCCTTCCCTCCTTAGTTCTTCTACCCCAGCTCTTCTCCTTTGTCGGCGTCTTTTCTCGCCCACCCGAGGCTGCCCTTTGGCCCCTTGTAGCCTTAGTACCCCCACCCCCTTCCCTAGTCTATGATAGATTTGGCGGACTCCGCCTTTTATAACAGTTGGTTTAGACCCCGGATAATTGCCCCCTTTTTCCGACCGCTCCCACTATTCTCTGTGCCTTCTATATTTCTTAGTGGCACTTATGCCTTATTTTCTCGTTTCAGTATTTCTTTCTTCGCTTTTCCTTTCGGCAGGGTGGATTCTGAATTTATTTTTCCGTATTCTACCTTTACTTCGTACGAACTTTCATGTAGCTTGTTTTAGATCTTTTAGAGTTAGTATTAGTATATTTTTTTTTCGGGACTCAGAATTATTATCCCGTACTAGTTCACTTTGCTGCACTGGGTGGATGCTGGCATTGTGCCCGGGATAGAAACCTTTATTATTTATTTCGTGGTAGTCTTTTGGCCCCATTTTTTGACCCGTCACCGTATCATTTACGTACTTATACCTCTTAAAAGGGTCCTTGCCTATCCGTCCCACCTAGTTCATTTACATATTTCGTTATTTCTTTATTTCTTTCTTTACTTCTTTCTTTCTTTATTTATTTATTTATTCTAGCCTAACAATAGCTAGAGACCTAGGTCGTAGAACTTGGTTTACTTTTTTCTTTACACTTATCCGCTTCGTGGTAGTATTTTGGCCCCATTTGTTGACCCGTCACCGTATCATTTACGTACTTATACCTCTTAAAAGGGTCCTTGCCTATCCGTCCCACCTAGTTCATTTACTAATTTCGTTATTCCTTTATTTCTTTCTTTACTTCTTTCTTTATTTATTTATTTATTTATTCTAGCCTAACAATAGCTAGAGACCTAGGTCGTAGAACTTGGTTTACTTTTTTCTTTACACTTATCCGCTTTTCTTCACTCTCAGTATTTTTTCTTTCATATATATTTTTACCCCCCATTGTTCTACCTACCGTTCCGACTCCCTCGCCCTCCCCCTCCCCAGTATCTTCTTTGACCTCATGCCCAGATGTAGCTGGCACTACCAACGCTTGATTGGGTCTACTCCACCCCCTCCCCTCTTTCTCCTACTGGCAGGTTTAGCCACCATCTCCCCTACTAATTTGCAATCACAGAATTACTACTGATTTTTGACAATCACTTTGACCATATATGGAATTACCCCTTGAGATGATCGGCTATTTAAATACCAGGATAAATTTTCATTTAGTCCAAAATTAGCCGTCGAAAGGGCTTGAGCTCAGCCGTCGGGGTCTTACTGGTTCCTATATATATATATATATATATATATATATATATATATATATATTGTTATACTTTGGGAGGGCCATGTTGCCAATAAGAAACACACGCACCAGTAGCTTTCACTTCAATTTATTATATATTAATAAATTTATAAATTTACAAATCTACAAACTTATAAATTTATGGTTGGTTGGTTGGTTCCACAACCAGATAGTTTTTTATATATAGTCATAGTCCTTTCGTCACACACTATGTGACCTCTTCAGTGACTGGGGATTCCTTTCTTTGTTTCTGTGCCTTTCCTTTCTTCTGTCCTACGCCATTTTGTTTCTGTGTGTGTGTTGTGTGCTCAGTTTGCGCATGCGCCACATCCGGGTGTCTGTGTGTGTTTGTGTTCATTTATCTATTTGTTTATTTATTTATTTATTTATTGTTGGTTGGTTGTTTGTTCTATGTGTGTGTGTGTTTTCATTTTGTCCTTAATTGTAAGTTGTGATGTTGCTGTTCCACTCATATTTTCTATTTAATTTTGGTTGTAATTAATTTATGCTTACTGCCTCTGTAATTTGCCTAAACATTGCATCTTTTCTGTGTGTGGATTCTATTTTTATTTCTATGTCCTCTAATTTACCCCTGTGTTCTATCTTAGCATGTTGGTAGAGCACAGATGATTCTTTATTATCTTGAAGGTCTCGCCAGTGTTCATTTATTCGTTCCCCTATACTACGAGCTGTCTCACCTATGTACACTATATTTTTGTTTCTACATTGTCCTTCAGTACATCTTATGCTATACACTACATTTCTAGTTTTACAGTTAATATGGGGGCTTATTTTACAGGTTATACATTACTTATCTATACATGAGGGTCTTTGGAACTGGTATGTCTTGCTAATAAGTGTTTTTACGGAGGTACCTGGTCTTTCTACTATCTTAATATTGAGTTTATGTTTATTTAGGGCCCTTCTAAATTTGTAGGCTAGTTCGCCTCTAGGGGTTGTATTGATGAACATTACACTCTGGTATTTATTGCTATCATACCATGAGTTTATGCTATTGGCCTGAAAGACGCTAACATCTCTGCTGATACATGGGAAAATATTGCTGCTGATCATAATAAATGGAGAAAGACTGTATATGAGGGAAAAGTTGCCTTTGAGGCATCTCAAATCGCACACGAGAAAGTAAAGCGGGATGTGAGGAAGGGCATTGCTGTTGCAATTCCAGACGGCGAGGGTCCTCCTATGGTGCTGACATGCAGCGTCTGAGCGAGACTCTGCCTAAGCAAAGCTGGACTCGAAAGTCATCTTCGCAGTCATAAAGTAAGACCAGTGGTTGACTACAAGGCTGCTGGGAATGGAGGATTTGTTTTTGGTTGTTAATGGAATCTAACCCGAGCTCTGTGTCTAGTACAGGTAATCGATGGTTGGGGTGTCTACTTGGGTAGCCTATAGTAACTCTAATGCTCTGGTGGATGGAGTTTGCTATTTGCTGGATGCTTTCCATTGTGTTTTTCTCTAGTTCCTGACTGTTCTTTAGTGGGGGTGTCTTAACTACGATGTTTATATCATCTACGTAGCGGGAGTACATTATCAGGGTTAAGCTGTCTTCTAATTGTTCTTTAAGTTTTTGTTTAAGTCTACTGTCCCACCATACCATGAATAAGTTAGCTATGTCGCCTGCAATGCTAACACCAATGGCTGCTCCTTCCTCTTGGGCATATGTTTTACCATTAAATTTGAACATATGTTCCTTAAGGGTTAATTTTATGCTGGCCCCTACCGCATGTGCAATCATTTTCTTCAGTTCATCGTGGTTTTCGGGTGTCCGTATGGCTCTGGTCCACCCGTTCCATCTATATGTGTGGGTTTTCTTGGCCATTGAGGTAATGGTAGGTGGTCTGCCTCTTGCTGGTCTTGTAGGGCACAGGTTGCTAAGGTCATAAGTGTCTAGGTAACTATTACTATGGGTAAGCTTAAGTTGAAGTCCCAGCTCACTGGTATCAATCCCACGGAACTCAACCTTGCTCTCGCTGATCATTTCTACGCATTTCTCCACAGCAAAATCCACGTCAATAGATGGATACAGGGACACAACATCCATACTCCCTATTATGCAGTTTGTTAGGTCCGCAGATCGGTTACTCGCGCCGATTCTGCTGAGGAGGTCCTCCGTGCTGTCACATACATCTGGGGACATCTCAATGATGGGACGTATGATCAGGGAGATGAAGTAGGACAGTCTGTAGTTACTAGCAATGTTAGCTCCACAGACAGGCCGTGTTGGTGGTCCCGCGACAGGGTCACAGCCCGTTTTATGGTCTTTTCGAAGCCCATACAACGCCGGCACGTCATTGTTCCATGCCTGGAAGTTGTTGGCAGTACTTTTGTTGGGCTGCATTATATTCGTCCACATCACCATATGGGCATTGAGGGCTTTTTCTCTATCCTCATGCTCCTGTGGTGTTACCTCTCTTGTGTTAGTGATGTGGGGTTGCATTGCCTGGATGTAGTTTGGCAGGCTCTCAACCGACATTCGGCCAGACTTGTCTGTTGGAAAGCATGCTATCTCTCCATTACGTGAGCGCTCCATGAGCTTATGCAAGCCATTTGCAAATTTTTCTCCCAGTTGCTGGGCCTCTATTCTATTATGCTTCTTTCTATACTGTTCTATAATATTTCTAAGTTCGGATTTAGCTATACTAAATTGTGCTTCTGTTTGTTCATCGACCTGCGACGGCAACTGCGTGCGTTTGTTAAATGGTAAAGTCGTGGCGTGGACTCGTCGCCGGTCGAATGATTTATCGGAGGGATTATAAAACGGAGAGTTCCAGGCTGCTGCTTTATGTGTACTAGTGCTATTGTTATTGTTAGTTGTGTTGTTTCTATTTCTATTTCCACCGACAGCCTGATGGTTGTTTCTATGTCTCTCATAATTACTCCTGTCTCTTTCCACTGGCTCAATGTTGTTATCTACCCTATTTTGTGTGTCTGTGTGTTCGTCTTGATTATTCTCTTTGTCCTTAGTCTCCCATCTCCTTTTCCTTATAATCTTATTACTTTCCCTTATTTCTCTGATTTCTGTGCTACTGTCATTACTTGTTTTCTGTGTCTGTGTGTTTGTTTAGATTGTAGTGGTGGTGAGAGGCATTGAATACGTGTGTGTTGTTGTTGTTGATGTGTGCTGTTGTTGACGTGTGTTGTTGTTGTCTCCGTGTGTGTTATCGTTGTTGTGTGTTGTTATTGTTGTTTGTGTCTGCGTGTCTGCTGTTGTTGTTTCTGGGTATGTTGCTATTGTTGTTGTTGCTGATGTGTGTGTTGTTGTTATTGTTGTTTGTGTCTGTGTGTCTGTTGTTGTTGGGATGTGTGTTGTATATGTGTGTGCATATATTGTTGCTTTTATTTTTGATGCTCCAGCGTAGTTTTGTAAATGATTTTTCTATTTCTGACAGACAACTAATCATATTTACCTTCTTGAATGTCCTACTTCCTCTCCCTGATCATACGCCCCATCATTGAGATGTCCCAAGATGTATGTGACAGCACGGAGGACCTCCTCAGCAGAATCGGGGCGAGTAACCGATCTGGAGACCTAACAAACTGCATAATAGGCAGTATGGATGTTGTGTCCCTGTATCCATCTATGACATGGATTTTGCTGTGGAGAAATGCGTAGAAATGATCAGCTAGAGCAAGGTTGAATTCCGTGGGATTGATACCAGTGAGCTGGGACTTCTACTTAAGCTTACCCATAGTAATAGTTACCTAGACACTTATGACCTTAGCAACCTGTGCCCTACAAGACCAGCAAGAGGCAGACCACCTACCATTACCTCAATGGCCAACAAAACCCACACATATAGATGGAACGGGTGGACCAGAGCCATACGGACACCCGAAAACCACGATGAACTGAAGAAAATGATTGCACATGCAGTAGGGGCCAGCATAAAATTAACCCTTATGGAACATATGTTCAAATTTAATGGTAAAACGTATGCCCAAGAGGAAGGAGCACCCATTGGTGTTAGCATTGCAGGCGACATAGCTAACTTATTCATGGTATGGTGGGACAGTAGACTTAAACAAAAACTTAAAGAACAATTAGAAGACAGCTTAACCCTGATAATGTACTCCCGCTACGTAGATGATATAAACATCGTAGTTAAGACACCCCCACTAAAGAACAGTCAGGAACTAGAGAAAAACACAATGGAAAGCATCCAGCAAATAGCAAACTCCATCCACCAGAGCATTAGAGTTACTATAGACTACCCAAGTAGACACCCCAACCATCGATTACCTGTACTAGACACAGAGCTCTGGTTAGATACCATTAACAACCAAAAACAAATCCTCCATTCCCATTATGCCAAACCCATGACTTCCAAACATCTGATCCACCGAAACTCGGCCATTTCGGACCATACCAAAATCAACATCCTGATTGCGGATTTGGTACGGGTGATGAGAAATGTGTCCCGCATGTGCAACCCCGAAGAACTAGATAGACACATACAACACTTCATCCACCGTATGCAGTTCTCTGGCTACAATCAGAGAGATAGAATCAGAGTGTATAGAGGAGCCAGAACCAAATGGGAAAAAATGGTAAATAATGACATAAATGGGACCTGTCCCTTGTATAGGAGCACATTTTGGAATAGAATAGAAAGAACTAGGAACAAGGCCAATAGAATAAACTCATGGTATGATAGCAATAAATACCAGAGTGTAATGTTCATCAATACAACCCCTAGAGGCGAACTAGCCTACAAATTTAGAAGGGCCCTAAATAAACATAAACTCAATATTAAGATAGTAGAAAGACCAGGTACCTCCGTAAAAACACATATTAGCAAGACATACCCGTTCCAAAGACCCTCATGTATAGATAAGTAATGTATAACCTGTAAAATAAGTCCCCATATTAACTGTAAAACTAGAAATGTAGTGTATAGCATAAGATGTACTAAAGGACAATGTAGAAACAAAAATATAGTGTACATAGGTGAGACAGCTCGTAGTATAGGGGAACGAATAAATGAACACTGGCGAGACCTTCAAGATAATAAAGAATCATCTGTGCTCTACCAACATGCTAAGATAGAACACAGGGGTAAATTAGAGGACATAGAAATAAAAATAGAATCCACACACAGAAAAGATGCAATGTTTAGGCAAATTACAGAGGCAGTAAGCATAAAATAATTACAACCAAAATTAAATAGAAAATATGAGTGGAACAGCAACATCACAACTTACAATTTAGGACAAAATGAAAACACACACACACATAGAACAAACAACCAACCAACAATAAATAAATAAATAAATAAACAAATAGATAAATGAACACAAACACACACAGACACCCGGATGTGGCGCATGCGCAAACTGAGCACACAACACACACACAGAAACAAAATGGCGTAGGACAGAAGAAAGGAAAGGCACAGAAACAAAGAAGGAATCCCCAGTCACTGAAGAGGTCACAGAGTGTGTGACGAACGGACTATGACTATATATAAACAACTATCTGGTTGTGGAACCAACCAACCAACCATAAATTTATAAGTTTCTAGATTTGTAAATTTATAAATTTATAAATATATAATAAATTGAAGTGAAAGCTACTGGTGCGTGTGTTTCTTATTGGCAACATTACCCTCCCAAAGTATAACAATATCGGTTTCAACACACGATTTCAGATAAAGAATCTTGCTAAACAAATTCAGAAACGAAATATATATATATATATATATATATATATATATATATATATATATATATATATATATATATATATATATATATATATATATATATATATATATATATATATATATATATATATGTATATATATAAGTATATATATGTATATTTCGTTCCTGAATTTGTTTAGCAAGATTCTTTATCTGAAAACGTGTGTTGAAACCGATATTGTTATACTTTGGGAGTGTCATGTTGCCCGTAAGGAACACACGCACCAGTTGTTTAACTTCAATTAATCATAATATATTTATAAAATTTAGGAATTTATAAATTTCCGGGTGGTTGGTTGGTTCCACAACCAGACGGTTGTTTATATATTGTCAAAGTTCTTTCGTCACACATTATGTGACCTCTTCAGTCACTGGGGGTTCTTTTCTTTGTGCCTCTCCTTTGTTCTGTCCTACGCCATCTTCTTTTTGTGTGTATATCTAAATATGTATATATATGTATATATATGTATATGTATATATATATGTATATATATATATATATATATATATATATATATGAGAACATATATATATACATATATATATATATATATATATGAGTACATATATATATATATGAGTATATATATATATATGACTGTATATATATATATATATATATATATGAGTATATATATATATATATAAATATATATGAGTATATATATATTAGTATATATATATATATATATATATATATATATATATATATGAGTATATATATCATAAAACATGTCTATAGAATCACATGTGAATCTATAGACATGTTTTATGATATATAGCTCTGATTGTTTAATTTATTAATTTTTCATTGAGCCACAAAGTGACCAGTTGCAAAACACGTATATGTATGTGTATGTATATATATATGTAAACTTTAATATATATATGTATTAAATATATATATATGTATTAAATATATATAATTTAATATATATATATATATATATATATATATATATATATATATGATTATATATATATATATATAAATATATATATGAGTATATATATATGTATATATATATATATATATATATATATATATATATATATATATATATATATATATATATATATATATATATATATATATATATATATATACGATATTAAATAAATGGAAACTATATTTATAAAACCATATTTATTTCATTATATATATTTCAGGGATATCATATTAAAAATATGTTATGCCTTCTTCAGACAAAATACAATATAAACAGTCTTATAAATAGATAGATTCGACATACCTTTCAACTTCGACTTCTATTTGAAAAGTTGATTTGGTAGTGAAAAAATATTAGGGACAGTTATAAAAAGAAAGAAAGAAAAACGAAGAAAAAGAAGAAATTCATGCAACTAAATAGAGAGAGATAGATATAGAGAGATAGATAGAGCGAAAAAATTCATGTAAAGAAAACAGAGAGAGATATATAGAGAGAGGAAAAAAAACACAGAGGGAGATATATATAGAGAGAGAGAGAGAGAAGAGAGAGAGAGAGAGAGAGAGAGAGAGAGAGAGAGAGAGATAGAGAGAGAGAGAGAGAGAGAGAGAAAATATAGAGAGATAGATATAGATAGAGATAGAGAGAAAGAAAAGGAGAATCAGGTGGCGGGCATTCCACTTTGATAAATCTAATATAAATGAAAATGTCTCGGACTTAGACAAAGTTTTCAAATCTAAAAGAAATCCACCCCCCAACAAACTTTTATTTGACTTTGAAAACGATATAATTTCTATCATACAAGGAGTCAAATTCAAGAGAAACTTCAAAGGCCAGGAATATCAGAAAGGCATTAAGGATAATATTGAGAGCTTAGAGAAAACTGAGAAGATCTTGGTGAAATCTGACAAGACCAACAACCTCTATGGAGTGCAAAAAGACATGTATAATAGCCTCATACTGAAAGAACTGAGGAAAAAGTACAAGGTAGCAGATAAGGCCGAGCTTGAGAAAATGAATGTTGAGGCATCTTGTATAATGCATGAGTTGGAAATTGAGAACAGAACACAACCTTTCGTGCCCAGGAAACCGAAGATCAATATGAAAGATCACAAAAGAAATTTTGAAAATGACCTGCCAGTCAGATTGATTGCACCATCAAAATCGGACCTGGGTAAACTAAGCAAAAACATTCTTGACAGGGTGATACAGCAAATTAAAAACTTGAATTGTGTACCTAACTTGAGCTTGTGGAAGGGAACTGGAGAGGTTGTTGAGTGGTTTAAATAAATTAAATATAACAATAATAATAATTTTATTCAACTAGATATTGCTAACTATTATTCATCTATTACCCCTAATCTACTAAATAAGGCACTAAATTACGCATTCAAACATACAGACCTAACTAGCAATGAAATGCACATTATATTATCGGCTAGGAAAACATTGATAGAATTTAATGACCAGCTATGGACCAGAGCAGATAGAGATAACAATTTTGACATTACTATGGGATCATCCGACTCAGCTCAGGTAACTGACCTTGTGGGCCTATTTTTAATCAATTCGCTGCATAGGAAAATACCCGGTGCTACCGGAGGTTTATATAGAGATGACATGCTTTTACTTATTGAAAATAATAACTCTGAACTAAATAGAAAAAGAAAACAAATTACACAATTTTTTAATTACTTTAATCTAAAAATAGAAATTGAGAATAACCATAGAATGGTCAATTTCCTAGATGTAACATTAAATCTCAACACATGTCTTCACTATCCATTTCACAAGTTGAATGAAAACTTAAACTATGTCAGCTTTAACCCTAGCCACCCCAGATCTGTTAAAAATACTATAGTAAACTCTGTTCAAAAACGTATCTCTAGAATCTCATCTAATAAAAAGATTTTCGACGAAAAAGCCCAGTATTACAATGAAGCGTTAGCTAGAGCAGGATATAATGATGAAATTATGTACATAGATAATAATAGACAAACTAACCAAAATAACAACAATTTTAATTACGGCAACAACTTTAACAACTATAATAGAAAGCATTACAATAATTCCAAAAACCAAAAAAGAAATAGAACTAGGAATATAATATGGTTTGCCCTCCCTTTCTCACTAAACATTAAAACCCACATCGCTAAACTATTTTTTAATGCTCTTGATAATCGCTTCCCTAGAACACATAGGTATCACTCAATTTTCAATAGACATACTATAAAATTAACATACTCATCCACCAAAAATTTAGCACAAAATATTAATAGAATAAATAATAGGAATTTAAAACCTAGCCAAAATACCGATAATAGCATAAATAATATCCAAGTTAACAAATGTAACTGTAGAGATAGATATAAATGTCCGTTAAATAACAATTGCTTAGTTAAAAATATAATATACAACTGTAATGTTAAAACGGACTTAAATTCTTTTAACTATGTTGGTTCCACCTCGACAGAATTTAAACTTCGCTATAATAACCACAAGAATTCTTTCACAGATCCAAGCAAAAAATCGTCAACATCACTATCAGGCTTACTCTGGCAACTTAGGCATGATAACGTTGGATATTCAACGGCTTGGAATATAGTCTCAAGAGGGATTCCTTTTAATTCATCCTCTGAGACATGTGACCTCTGCGCGGAAGAGATATTCTTTATACTAAAATCTAAAAATTCCCTTAATTTACGGATAAATTTATTCAGTTGCTGCAGACATAGATTGAACTCAACTTTTAAATATAAATATAAATTTAAAATGTAGTATATTTAATTTGATTTATAATTATTTATGAAACTCGCCGATAAATCTTTCGATTCCTTTTTATTTTAAACATTCTTCATGAATAATTAAACTACCCTAAAAGCTGATGCTCCAAATATATCGAATAAATTTTACACTAGACAAACTTCTATATTAAATATAAGACCATCTGTAGATCAAATGGGTATCCTAAACTTTTGGAATGTTTTCTGCTAGACAGGATTTGGTAAATAATTCTTGGTTTTTGTTTGCTTTTGATTCTGATGCTTATAACGAACTTGGCAATATATTGTCAATTAACTTTGAAGGGTTGATCTCTGTGGTTGATTTGCGGGGCATACTATGTTTTATTTTTATTTTTAATATTTTTAATATTTTTATTTTTAATATTTTTTTTTATTTTTTTTTTTTTGTTTTTTATTTTTTTTTTTTCTGATATTTTTATTGATATATTGATATCTGTTCTCTATTTATGCTTGAACGATAATCATGTAGAGTAAAGACAAGAATAGTATTGTTAGAATTAATGTAGACTCTATATATATTTGTGTGTATGTACACATATATGTATACTAGAATTTTTATAGCACAATGAGGAAATTTTCGTGTGAAATTTGCAGAGCTGATCACGTAAATTCACATGGATGTATATAGTATCGAATCTGGGATAACCTTCTATTTTACCTCAACTCTAATATAAACCTAGGAATTTTAAACTAGACATATGATCATTATTTTTCACACATTATTGATACGTGTCTCATTCATGAATACTGATATTTACATTATAATGCCTGATTTGTACGAATTGATGTTTTTTGCATTGATGAAGCATGGTGTTTTGGATCTGCCTCGTTTGTGTCTGGATGTTTTTCTTTTCTCACTATGTAACGGCTGTTTTCTCTCTTAACCACATATATCTCTCTCTACATTAATACTAGAGCTAAATAAATAAATAAATAAATAAATAAATATATCATTGATATGTCATTCAACTGGTGCCCAACTACCTATTTTCTTTCTCTCTATCTCTATCTATATCTATCTCTCTATATTTTCTCTCTCTCTCTATATATATCTCCCTCTGTGTTTTTTTCCTCTCTCTATATATCTCTCTCTGTTTTCTTTACATGAATTTCTTCTCTCTATCTATCTCTCTATATCTATCTCTCACTATTTAGTTGCATGCATTTCTTATTTTTCTTCGTTTTTCTTTCTTTCTTTTTATAACTGTCCCTAATATTTTTTCACTACCAAATCAACTTTTCAAATAGAAGTCGAAGTTGAAAGGTATGTCGAATCTATCTATTTATAAGACTGTTTATATTGTATTGTGTCTGAAGAAGGCATAACATATTTTTAATATGATATCCCTGAAATATATATAATGAAATAAATATGGTTTTATAAGTATAGTTTCCATTTATTTAATATCGTAAATATACTCCAAATACTTGTTGAGTGCTTTTATATCAGTTATAAATATTTACTCGTTGTTAACCCAACAATTTAAATAAAACTTTGCATATATATATATATATAAGTTATAATTATCAAAGTTCTGTTCAAATCATTTATATGCTTACAATTGTTTCCTCCAAACCGAGGTTTGGATTCTTCGGATCAATTTATTAATGGATGATCACAGATTTGACCTCCTTTTCAACCCAAGAGACATACAGATACATATGCATATATGGTTGCTTGGTGGGTCGACATCCATTATAAAATTTAGCATGGCAGTATACATTTAAAGATTACATTCATATCAAAAGAGGATAAAATTAAAATTTATGTTAAATTACAACATGAATTTAATGCGATAGGATAGTCAGAAGCAGTAAGTATGTGCAATAGTTATACGTGTGGCAAGCACGTGTGTCTTATTTATAAATATTATAGTGCAGCAGGGTGTTACATGTAATACAAGCACTTTAAACGGGTAAACAAGATTATTAAGGGGGTTGTACTGGTAATGTATCATACTGGTAATGTACACAATTCTAATATTTTTAATATTTATAATATTTCTCTACACACAAGCTTCTATAACATTCATATAAATGATACATAGGCCATGGGTCTAGCATAGTGTGAGTGGAGAATTTGGGCTCTCTCGTCTATAGTGTTAATCCAGAGTTCCGTGTCTAATACAGGTAGTCTATTGTTAGGGTGTTTGGAAGGGAAGTCTATAGTTACAGTTATATTCTGGAGTATGGAATTAGCTATCTGCTGAATGCTTTCCATTGTGCTACGTTCTAAATCAAACTTGTTAGTGCTCTCTAGTTGGGATGTTCTTATGACTATATTGATATCGTCGACGTAACAAGAGTACATGATGAGGTCTATGGAGCTTTCATTAAGGAGATCTTTAAGTCTCCTTTCCCACCATACCATGAAAAGGTTCGCAACATCACCAGCTATGCGGACGCCAATGGCTGTTCCTCATTTTGGGTGTAGATCTTCTCGTTGAATTTGAATATGTGGCCCTTTAGGGTAGTTTTGATACTAGCCCCTATTGCATGTGCGACCATTTTTCTTACCTGATCATTGTTTGGGGGTCCGTATAGCTTTGGTCCACCCAATCCCCCATCCCATGGGGTTCTTTTTTGCCATTGAGGTTATGGTGGGGGTCTACCTCTTATAGGTCTACTAGGGCAGAAACATCTAAGGTCATGGCTGTCTAGGTAGTCAGTGTCGTAGGTAAGTCTAAGAAGGAGGCCCAGTTCGTCTGTGTCGACGTCGCAGAACTCCACCTCACTCTCAATGATCAACTTCACACATTTTTTCACAGCAAAATCAATGTTAATGGATGGGTACAGTAATACCACATCCATGCTGCCTATTATGCAGTTGGATAGGTTCCTGTTTTTGGTGCACTCACCGATTCTGCTGAGGAGGTCCTCTGTACTGTCACATACATCTGGGGCCATCTTGATTATGGGGCGTATAACCATTGAGAGGAAGTAGGAGATCCTGTAGTTGCTAGCTATATTAGCTCCGCATAGGGGTCTTGTTGGTGGTCCTGTTGTCGGGTCGTCGACTGTCTTGTGGTCTTTGCGGAGCCCATACAAGGGTGGTATGCCATTGTTAGACGCCTGGAAGTTGTTGGCAGTGCGTCTGCTTGGCTTTAGGATGTCAGTCCACATCATCATGTGAGCGTTGAGGATTTTCTCTCTCCCATCATGTGTTTGCTGTGCAATTTCGCTCATGTTGGTGATGTGGGGTTGCATAGCCCTTATGTAGTTCGCCATGCTATCTATTGACATCCTACCAGACTTATCCGTGGGTAGACATACTACCTCACTATCACTTGTGCGCTGCTTGAGGCTAACCAAGCCTTCTACAGGTTTCCTCCCAAGTTGTTGGGCCTCTGGTCTGCTCTGTCTCTTAGTATACCGGTCTACTATTTGTCTAAACTTATTTCTAACTATGGTGAACTGTGCCTGTGCCTCGTCATCTATTTGTCACCTAAAAGGACCAAAAAAGGACGAGAAAACGGATCAGTACTATACGAACATGCCAGACAACAACACGACGGTAACATAGACAACATAGAAATTAGAATAATATCTAAACATAGAAATGACCCAGCAGATAGGCAAATCAGAGAGGCCAGTGACATAGAACTTAGAAGGCCAAGACTAAACAGAAAGAATGAATGGAATAACAAAAACACCCAAACAAACAACACTGACCTAAGAGAAGTATAAATAAATAAGTAAATAGATAAATAAATAAATAAATACATACACAAGCACAATAACAATAAACACATATAAACACACACTAGTCACGCAATCACGAACACACATCAAACAAAACACTATACACACACGCAAACGCATGCGCAAAGAAGACAAAATAAAATGAACAAACAAACAAATAAATAAATAAATATATATACAGACTAAATAAAAATGGCGTAGACATACAATGCAACGGGAGGAAACAATAGCACCACTGATCATTTGCAGATGTGCAACGAAAGAACTCTGATAAACTATATATATGTGTTTGTGTCTATATTGTATCTGTATTATTTTTGACCGCCGGTCAGTCAATGGCAACATTGAGGACCGAATAAATTAGATTACCGATATAAAAGACACAGAAGCGAAAAGCGAAATCCAACCAAACAGTGCGTGTGTTCTTTTATTAATTCTGGCAATATTACACAAATATGACCCTCCCCGAGTATAACTATATTTGTTTCGACAGACGATTTCATATAAAAAACCTCGCAAAACTAATATATATATATATATATGAGTATATATATATATATATATATTTATATATACATATATATGAGTATATATATATATATATATATATATATTATATATATATATATATATATTATATATATATATATATATATATTTATATATACATATATATGAGTATATATATATATATATATATATATATATAATATATATATATATATTTATATATATATATATATATGAGTATATATATATGAGTATATATATATAGAGAGAGAGAAATCACATGAATCAAAGTTCTGTTCAAACCATTTATTACTTACAATTGTTTCGTCCGAACCGAGGTTTGGATAATTCGGAGCAATTTTTCAATGATTGTTTACATACATTACCTCCTTTCCAACACAAGAGACATACAGAAACATATGTATATACCGATATATACATATGGTCCTTGTAGCCTCAGTACCCCCAACCCCTTCCCCTATTCTATGATAGAATTGGCCGACTCCGCCTTTTTATAGAAGATGTTATAGACCCCGGATACTTGCTTTCTTATGCGATAGCTGCCCCTTTTCCGCTTTCTACATTTCTTAGTGGTATCTTTGCTTTAATTTCTTGTATATCAGTATTTATTTTCTTGGGTGGGTGGGGGAGGGGTGGATTTTGAATTAATTTTCCGTATCAAATTTTTCATATACTTCGTACGAGCATTTATGTAGTTTACACTAGAATTTTTGTATCGTAGCGGCACCTTAGGGAAAGTATTAATATTCTTTTTCGGGATTCTGAATTATTATTTTGTATTAGTTTATTTTTTGCACTGGGTGGTTGCTGGCCTTGTGCCTAGGGTAGAAACAATTATTTCGTATTACTCTCGGGACTCTGAATTATTATTTTGTGGTAGTTTCTTTAGTATTTTGCCCCCCCCCCCCCCCCACCCCCCACCCCACTTGTTGACCAGTCACCGTAAGATATACGCGGTTGATTACTACTACCTCTTAAAAGGGTCTCATTATAATTCCGTCCCACCTAGTAAACTTTTCTATAGTTTAGCAGTACCAGTGATAGACATGATGGCTGTTGTTAGGGAATAGTAACCAGACATTTTTTTTTAAATATTTAATTGCTTTTTTAACATTCTCGGTATTCTTCTATATATTTACCCCATATTGTTTTACTTATTGTTTCGACTTCATCCCCCTCCCCCTCCCTAGTATACTTGATTGACCTCCTGCCCTGCTGTAGTTGGCACTATCACGCGAGACAGGGTTTCCTCCACACCCTCTCCCTCTTTCTTCTACTGGCAGGTTCATCTACCCCTCCCTTCCACAAAATTCCATGATAGAATTACGTGTCTCAACAACAAAGTTTTGACCAATCCTTGTGACAATCACTTTTACCATATATGGAATTACCCCCTGAGAAGCTGGGCTATTCATATACCAGGATAAAAGTTTTCATTTAGTCCAGAATTAGCCGTCGAAACGTTCCTATTACCCACTCTACTACCCTAATTATTGAGTACTTTGGTACGTTATGGTATATATATATATATAAGTATATATATATGTATATATATATATATATATATATACTTATATATATATATATATATATATATATATATATATATATATATATATATATATATATATATATATATATATATAGGTATATATATATATATATATAGAAGTATAAATATATATATATATATATATATATATATATGTATAAGTATGTATATATATATATATATATATATATATATATGTATAAGTATATATATATATGTATAAGTATATATATATATATATATATATATATATATATATATATATATATATACATATATAAGTATATATATATATATATATATAT
>OZ024749.1:24572966-24580466 GCA_964016885.1 Eledone cirrhosa | reverse complement strand
TATATATAATAAATATACAGAGATAGATAGATATGGTGTAGTGGGGTAGCATGTTAAGAAATGTATTTATGTTTTTACACAAACTCACACGAAATTAACATTAGTTGAAACATTGAAAATGATTAAGATATTAATATAGCTAACAAATACATCTAAATATATTACATGTAGCTTTTGAGAGGTTATATAGAAGGAATGTAAGTATTCTCACATTAAAAAATACACAACAACATACAACGTTATTTTCAATTTGTATTGTTGTTCTTATAGACATTTTACATTTGCACCTTTGCTGTTTTTCCATAGATAAACCTAATGTAAAAGAGAATCCAAACATCGTTAAATTTACATCGTGCTCTTTAATGTACGCCATATTTCCTGCAATACGCAGGTGCAAGCTTTAGTAAAGAGTCGCTACTATTAGATGTATATGAATACATAAGGATGGAAATAATGAAACGAAATTGCAGTGACTTTTGTTGATGGTTGTGGTGGCGATAGTGTTTAGGTTTGTGACGATGGGGGTAATGGTGAGGGTAGGTGATGGTTACGAAAGCGAGGAAGCTAGGAAGAAGGCAAAAAGAAAAAAAAACTGTTGAATACATAACACTGCTGTTGTGTAAGTAATGTAATTACGAAGTGCACAGATGGAATGTTATCTAGCAAATTAGTTTTCACCATTTTTCTTCCTTATTCCCGTACATGGAATTCTTCTCCTTGCTTTTCGGCTCTTTAAAATTCTTCTTCTCTTTCTTCTTCTGCATCGTCGTCATCGTTGCCTTCTCTTTCTTCTTCTTTCTTCTACTTCTCTTATTCTTATTCCTCTTCTGCTCCTCCTACTACTACTACTCCACTTCGACCCCCCCCCCCTCCCGCCTTCACCCATTATTTGTGTCCTTCACTGCTGTCGGAGTTAATTTGTAGTTCTGGTACGTATTACTGCACTGTGGGGCATGGTTGGTGGGGAAGGAGAGTGAGTGGAACAGGTGTATTACGTTTGAAAAGGATAAAAAAAGAACGAGTTAGAGAAAGAGCCAATGAAAGAAAAGAACGAGATATAATGATATAATAGGAGAAATAAATATTACAGGAAGTCGAAGGAAAGAAAGAAATGTGAATGATGAGATGATTTGAAGAATGGACTAAGTTTGAATATATATATACATATATATATATATATATTTATATTTATATATATATATATATATATATATATATATATATATATATATATATATATATATATATATATCGCTTCTCTCCCTTCTCTTGCCGAAAAGTAGTCACTACTTTAAAAATGTTAGCGCGAGGTCTTCAAAATGTTTTTACTTAAACATACGGTATATTACCAACTATATTATACATACATTTATATATATATATATATATCTGTGTGTGTGTGTGTGTGCATGTTTGTATATATATATATATGTATATATATATATATATATATATATATATATATATATATATATATATATATATATATATATATATACATATATATATATATATATATATATATATATATAAATAACAAAGGAAGTGTGGTAAGGAACCATGTAGACCATAACGCACCAGAGTACTTAGGGTAGTAGAGTGGGTAATAGGAAAGATGTCACACAAACACAAATCTAGCTGCCAAAACGGCCGGAGCTCAGCCATCGGCGTCCTGACTCTTTTCATAACAATTGTATGTGTGTGTGTATATATATATATATATATATATATGTGTGTGTGTGTGTGTGTGTGTGTGTGTGTGTGTCTTTGCCGCCTGTGTGTGTGTGTATGTAAAATATAAAGAGAAATAACAAAAATAAGAAAACAAACTCTCTTCTTGCTTTTTCCAGCATTAAACTCATATACTTCTTCCACGTACACACATTAGTTTAATGCTGGAAAAAGCAGGAAGATAGTCTTGAAGTTTCGGACATTACTCTTTCATCAGAAGATAGATTTTGAAAAGACAAATAGATAGTATATATATATATATATATATATATATATATATATATATATATATATATATATATATATATATACATACATTTATGTATACATCGATATTTCAGAGCACCAATCCTAATATATATATAATACACACACACACACACACACACAAACACACAGTGTGGGCCAGAATTCATGATTCACTTGATTATTGATAAAATGATCAAATGTGAAAATATAAAAAAATAAACAGTTAGGCATATTAAGAAATAACATAATAAATTAAAACAATACAATAACAATAAAAAATAAGCATGTTAAGAAATGTAACTAACAGCGAGTCATGAATTCTGGCCCGCCCTGTATATATGGCGAGAAATAAAATTCTAATTCTATTTTTAATATTCGGCAAGGGCAGCTGTAAGTCGCTCAGCATGCAGATAAGGCGATTCAGCCGATGTGTACTTAAGAAAACACTGTATATTTTCAACTGTTTAACACACTGGAGGATGTATACAATCCTGATGAAGGGTAATGACCCAGAAACATGTTGCTTTCTCCTCAAAGCCAGTGTTGAACTAACAGGTGACGATCGGTCCCCGGCTCAGCACATCTTCGTATATATATATATATATATATATATATATATGTATATATATATATATATATATATATATAATTATAATATATACCTATAAAAATGTTCAAGACCTCGACAGCAGAGCTCAAGCCGCTTCGACGGCTATATCAGGACCCTATTATGGTCCCCTGGTTCCTTAGCATACTTCTTTCGGTATATATATATATATATATATATATATATATATATAGTATTTACGTATCGAGAAAGAGAGAAAAAGGAGGGATAGGTGATACATATAGTTATTTGTCAAGTAGCGTATGCCAAAGGTGCTCGATACTAGTGCCGGCAGTATTAAATATTCGAAGTGTTAATATTTAGTGGGCTAGAGAGTTAGCAGAGCGTAAGCACGTGGGAAAGTAAAAAATCGGAGAATAGACCGTTAAAACATGTTTATTTAAAATATCACCTACGTACGTTTCGCCCAGTTGGGCTTCTCAAGGGCATAAATAATCACAAGTGTTCCTTATATAGTTCGGAAAGAGTTTTGGGGGTTAAATCTACATCAAGATTCATTGCTCGCAAAAATATCTTGTTTGATTTTGCAGCAGGTCAAGGGAGGTAACTCTGGCCGGTGTTAGGGCAGTCTTTCCCGGATTTTTTTTTTTTTTTTTTTTTTTTGCCGCATCCGTTTGTCTGAGGCTGGGTCTGGTATGCAAGGATTGTTTTCTGGGTGTTATTTTGCTGCGCCTGCCCGCCGGGGTGTTAAGACTTGTTGCAGGGAGATCCAGTGTACTATTTCACTCTTCATTCTTAACCCATCTAAAGAAGGATATTGTTAAGCGATGTGTACAACTTATCGCTGTTTCAGCTCTGCTGTTGATGAGCTCGTGGGGTGCAGTTATGATGTGGTAGAGCTCCATGAGGCAAAGATCGCATTTCCTCTTGAAGTTGTACGGTGCAGCCCTGCCGACAATCTCCCATTGCGTGGAGAAGCTGATGTTTAAGTCCTTTAGTGATGTGATGTAGTCTGCGAGCGAAGTGGAGTGCCTTTGTTTTCTATTTGTGAAAGAGTGGAGATGTGTTCGAAACCTAATTTTGAACGGGCCGGAGGTGGCCCCTATATAATGTTTAACGCTATTGTGGCTAGTAATAGTGCATCTATATATAACCCTATCAGTCAAGCAGTATCCTCTAAGGGACCAGCGTCCTCTGTCGCGGCAGTTGCAATTTCTGTCGCGGTTCCGTCTATTTCTCACGGTAAGGCTATCATTGTTGCTGCCTACGTTGTTACCTACGCTACCGCAGCTGTCGTTAGCACAACAAATTATCCGGGAAAGACTGCCCTAACACCGGCCAGAGTTACCTCCCTTGACCTGCTGCAAAATCAAAACAAGATATTTTTGCGAGCAATGAATCTTGATGTATATTTAACCCCCAAAACTCTTTCCGAACTATATAAGGAACACTTGTGATTATTTATGCCCTTGAGAAGCCCAACTGGGCGAAACGTACGTAGGTGATATTTTAAATAAACATGTTTTAACGGTCTATTCTCCGATTTTTTACTTTCCCACGTATATATATATATATATATATATATATATATATATATATATATATATATATGAAAGACGTAACATAAGAAAATTATAAAAATTAACTTACTTACTAAAATATCACTCCAACTAATTACTTTCTAAAAGGGAATAAACATAGTTTCCGAAGAAACGTCCTTAGAAGCCTTTCGTCATCAGGGAAGTCTATTCTCAGCTAAGTTTCCAGGCAATGTGTGGACACAGGGAACTTATACAAAAATAATTCAGTGGATAGAAAAAAGCAAAGCGTGGACTAAGTTCCAAGCCATTGAAAAAATCACTGCCTACCGCGTCGGTGGCAAATTCAAAAGAATCAATCACGTGACATCGAGGTTAATCAGTGGGGAGTGTTTTGTTAAGAACACAGCAGCCGAACCGTTACTATGAACTATAGTAGCAGTTTTGGCCAATTTTTGCTCGACAAAATAATTTGGAGATAATTAAAAAGAATTAGTATATCTACTAACATATATATACAGATGCATACCTATGCCAGCAAATATATAGGTTTTGTCTTAGTAACTTTGTGGTTCAATGCATGGGGGTGCAGAACAATAATATGAAAGACGTAAAATAAGAAAATTATAAAAATTAACTTACGTTTTCTTCAGAAACTATGTTTATTCCCTTTCAGAAACTAATTAGTTGGAGTGAAATTTTAGTAAGTAAGTTAATTTTTATAATTTTTTTATTTTACGTCTTTCATATTATTGTTCTGCATCCCCATGCATTGAACCACAAAGTTACTAAGACAAAGCCTATATATTTGCTGGCATAGGTATGCATCTGTATATATATGTTAGTAGATATACTAATTCTTTATAATTATCTCCAAATTATTTTGTCGAGCAAAAATTGGCCAAAACTGCTACTATAGTTCATAGTAACGGTTCGGCTGTTGTCTTCTTAACAAAACACGCCCCACTGATTAACCTTGATGTCACGTGATAGATTCTTTTGAATTTGCCACCGACGCAGTAGGCAGTGATTTTTTCAATGGCTTGGAACTTAGTCCACGCTTTGCCTTTTTCCATCCACTGAATTATTTTTGCATAAGTTCCCTGTGTCCACACATTGCCTGGAAACTTAGCTGAAAATAGACTTCCCTGATGACGAAAGGCTTCTCCGTACGTTTCTTCAGAAACTATGTTTATTCCCTTTCAGAAACTAATTAGTTGGAGTGAAATTTTAGTAAGTAAGTTAATTTTTATAATTTTCTTATTTTACGGCTTTCATATTATTGTTCTGCATCCCCATGCATTGAACCACAAAGTTAATAAGACAAAACCTATATATTTGCTGGCATAGGTATGAATCTGTATATATATGTTAGTAGATATACTAATTCTTTATATATATATATATAATATATATATATATATATATATATATATATATATATATATATATATATATATATATATATATATATATATATATATATATATATATATATATATATATATATATATATATATATATATATATATATATATATATATTTACATACATACACACAAGGAAGATTATAAAAACTTACCTCAACTCCATTTAAAATCTTTAATTTTTAGTTTTTGATTCTTATTAATTCTTTTTAATTGTAATACTCAACATTTGATAGGATGAATTTTACTAATACATCGAAACCGGTTATACTTTATATACTTTATAAAACTATTTTTTAAAAGAATTGTCCCTCTCATTTTTTCAATAATGTCATTTTGACGGGTCAAAGAAAGGAAAAAAAGAGAAAAACAGACCCGGAAATATATTTTCTGTGCTATTTCCAATTTCGCTTTCTCTCTCTCTGTATATATATATATATATATATATATATATATATATATATATATATATATATATATATATATATATATATATATATATATATATATATATATATATATATATATATATATATATGATTTATAATCTATCTATCATTACACACACACACACACATATATATATATATGTGTATATATATATATTCGTATGTATTGAAATGTGAATTTCATTATGTAACGCATGTCAGTTGGACACGATTACTGCAAGTAATTTAACCATTCAATATCCGTTTGTTACAATTCACTAGAGAGATTGGCAAACACCATAATGGACGTCATATAAGTGATGGTACTACGTCTACTGTTACTGATGCTGCTATTACTACTGCTGTTACTACTGCTACTGCTACTATCATTGTTACTGTTGCTCTTACTACTACTACTACTACTACTGTTAATGCTGCTGCTATTACTACTGCTATTACTACTGCTACTACTACTATTACTGTTACTGCTACTAATATTACTGTTGCTGCTACTACTACTACTGCAGATACTGCTAACCCTGTTGCAGCTGTTACCACTAATGCTACTACTACTCTACTACTGTTACTTTTGCTGCAACTGCTGCAGCTACTACTACTACTACTACTACTACTACTACTACTACTACTACTACTACTACTACTACTATTGCTGCTACTACTACTACTACTACTGCTACTTCCGCTGCCTCTACTGTTGTTGCTGCTACTACTACTACTCAAAATAAAATGCAAGGGAAAATCAAGAATTATGAACATAACATTATGTAATATAATATTATATAATATTTTATATTATGTTTTGCTTTTCTTATTATTACTTATAGGTTTCTTCCTGTCTGTGTGTTGGATAGCATTCACATAGCATTAGCTTCTGTTTTCATCATCCACTTTGGGTTATTTCTGTCACTAGATCTTTATATTTGGAGAATTTCTCCATTTCCTTGGTCGATATATTGTCTTCTGTGTGGATTGATACAGCAGTAGACGACATGGCTTTCTTCTCTGTGGTCTTTGTCTTTATAAAAATGTATCGAACCCGAAACCACGTGTTCGCTTTGCGAAAATCTTTAACGGTGCGACCAGCCAACGCCCACGTTATACAAACAGAGAATAGGAAACCTGAGTTTTGTATACTGCAGAATGTGATTGAGAGAAAAATTGAACACATCCATTGACAGATATTGATTTATGTATTGCCAGGCTAATCCACTACCAATTACGTCACAATCAGATTATGTTCAATCAGAGATTTGAGTGAAGAGACACGGGAAATGAAAATCGATCAGTAAATTGGTTTTACAAATACATACTAACTTACATAATGCAAATGATTACGTTTTTTTTTTTTTCATAATTCTTCTGATCTATGAATTCAGATTGATCTAAAAATACTAGAATATATGTGCAGCGATGATTTAAACGAATTTATTGTGTCGACATTCAGAACAAATACGAAAAGAGAATAATTGACAAGGTCAGAAATTTGATGGACGTTTCGTAGCTATTTAACACAATTTTAACTTATGTTCCCGGGGAAG
>OZ024749.1:24560466-24565466 GCA_964016885.1 Eledone cirrhosa | reverse complement strand
TTCTTTTTCTTCCTTTTCTTCGTTTTCTGTATTTCTTTCTTTTTTCTCTCTTTCTTTCTCTCTGTGTAAAATTTTTTCACTGCCTGTTTTAACCTCTCCAAATGCAAGTCGGTGTTATTACGGTATGTCGAATCTATTTATCTATAGAACTGTTTATATTGTATTTTGTCTGAGGAAGGCATAGCATATTGTTAATATGATATCCCCGAAATATATATAATGAAATAAATATGGTTTTATAAATATAGTTTCCATTTATTTAATATTGTAAATATACTCCAAATATTTGTCGAGTGCTTTTATATCAGTTATAAATATTTACTAGTTGTAACCCAACAATTTTAAATATAACTTTCCATGTATCTTGCTCCAATACTGTTGAGCGCTTTATATTATAACTGGAAAAATGGAATTCTTTAAGATTATTTCCCCTCTAAAAGACATACCTCTACCTAGAAACAAAGACTTTATAAAACAATTAATAGATAAATCTGACTCTTTTATGAGGAGAATCAGGTGGCGTGCATTCCACTTTGATAAATCTAATGCAGACGAAAATGTCTCGGACTTAAACAAAGTTTTCAAATCTAAAAGAAATCCACCCCCTAACAAACTTTTATCTGACTTTGAAAACGATATAATTTCTATCATACAAGGGGTCAAATTCAAGAGAAACTTCAAAGGCCAGGAATATCTGAAAGGCATTAAGGATAACATTGAGAGCTTAGAGAAAACTGAGAAGATCTTGGTGAATTCTGACAAGACCAACAACCTCTATGGAGTGCAGAAAGACATGTATAATGGCCTCATACTGAAGGAGCTGAGGAAAAAGTACAAGGTAGCAGATAAGGCCGAACTTGAGAAAATGAATGTCGAAGCATCTTGTATAATGCACGAGTTGGAAATTGAGAACAGAACACAACCTTTCGTGCCCATGAAACCGAAGATCAATATGAAGGATCACAAGAGGAATTTTGAAAATGACCTGCCAGTTAGATTGATCGTACCATCAAAATCGGACCTGGGCAAATTAAGCAAAAACATTCTTGACAGGGTGATACAGCAAATTAAGAACTTGGATTGTGTATCTAACCTGAGCTTGTGGAAGGGAACTGGAGAGGTTGTTGAGTGGTTTAGGCAAATTAAATATAACAATAATAATAGGTTTATTCAACTTGATATAGCTAACTATTATTCTTCTATTACCCCTAGTCTACTAAATAAGGCACTAAATTACGCATTCAAACATACTGACCTAACTAGCAAAGAAATGCATATTATATTATCGGCTAGGAAATCTTTGATAGAATTTAATGACAAATTATGGACCAGAGCAGATAGAGATAGCAATTTTGACATAACTATGGGATCTTCCGACTCAGCTCAGGTAACTGACCTTGTGGTCTTATTTTTAATCAATTCGCTACATAGGAAAATACCTGATACTACCGGAGGTTTATATAGGGATGACATGATTTTACTTATTAATAATAATAACCCTGAACTAAATAGAAAATGTAAACAAATTACAAAATTTTTTAATTACTTTAACCTTAAAATAGAAATTGAGAACAACCATAGAATAGTCAATTTCCTAGATATAACATTAAATCTCAACACATGTCTCCACTATCCTTTTCACAAGTTGAATGAAAACTTAAACTATGTCAACTTTAACTCTAACCACCCCAGATCTGTCAAAAACACTATAGTAAACTCTGTTCAAAAACGTATCTCTAGGATCTCGTCGAATAGAAAGATTTTCGACGAAAAGGCCCAATACTATAATGAAGCGTTAGCTAGGGCAGGATATGCTGATAAGATTGTGTACATAGATAATGATAGACAAACTAAACAAAGTAACAACTTTTTTAATTACGGCAACAACCTTAACAACTATAATAGAAAGCATTACAATAATTCCAAACGCCAAAAAAGAAATAGAACTAGGAACATAATTTGGTTTGCCCCCCCCCCTTTCTCACTAAATATTAAAACCCACATCTCTAAATTATTTTTCAAAGCTCTTGATAATCGCTTCCCTAGAACACATAGGTATCACTCAATTTTCAATAGGCATACAATTAAATTAACCTACACATCGACCAAAAATTTAGCACAAAATATTAATAGAATAAATAATAGGAACTTAAAACCTAGTGATAATAGCATAAATAATATACAAGTTAACAAATGTAACTGTAGAGATAAATCTAAATGTCCGTTAAATAACAACTGCTTAGTTAAAAATATAGTATACAATTGTAATGTTAATACTGACTCTAATTCTTTTAACTACGTCGGTTCCACATCGACGGAATTTAAACTTCGCTATAATAACCACAAGAATTCTTTCACAGATCCAAGTAAAAAATCTTCAACGGCACTATCAGGCGTACTCTGGCAACTTAAGCTAGATAACGTTAGATATTCGACGGCTTGGAATATAGTCTCAAGAGGGATTCCTTTTAATTCATCCTCTGAGACATGTGACCTCTGCGCAGAGGAGATATTCTTTATACTAAAATCTAAAAATTCCCTTAATCTACGGACAAATTTATTCAGTTGTTGCAAACATAGATTAAACTCAACGTTTAAATATAAATTTAAATTTAAAATGTAGTATATTTAGTTTGATTTATATTTATATGGGAAACTAGCCGATAAATTTTTGATTCCTTAAATTTTTGATTCCTTCTTTTTTTTTTTTTTTTCTTTTTTCTTTATTTTTATTTTATTTTTATTTAAACATTCCTCATAAAAAATTAAGCTACCCTAAAAGCTGATGCTCCAAATATTTTGAATAAACCTTACACTAGATAAACTTCTATATTAAATATAAGAACACACGTAGACCAATTCGGACATCATAAACTTTTTGAAATGATCTTTGCTAGATGTGATTTGATAGATAATTTTTAACTTTGTCTTATAATGAACTTGGCAATATATTGTCAATTAATTTTGAAGGGTTGATCTTTGTGGTTTATTTTTATTTTTATTTTTTATTTATTTTTTATTATTGTAGTATTTTATAATATTTTTTATCTTTATTTTTAATATCTTTAATATGAAAGAATTTTTAATACGTAATATATTTTTTAATATGTAATATTTTTAATATGTAATATTCTTTCGTAATATTTTTTTAGTTTTCTATTTTATTATTACTTATTATTATTATTTTTTTTTTTTAGTTTTTTTTTAGTTTTTTTTTTTTTTAGTTTTGTTTCTGATATATATTTTATTAGTATATTGAAATCTGCTCTCTATTTCTGCTTGATAGATAATCTTGTAGTGTAAAGACAGGAATAATAATACACATATATGTATACTCAAATTTTTATACCACTTTTTTTATACCACATTGAGAATGTTTTCCGTGAACTTAGAGTTTGCAGAGTTGATCATGTGGATGTTTGTAGATATCACATAAACATATGAATTTTTTAAAAAACTAAACATAAGATAATTAATTTTCACACACTATGGATACTTGTCTCATTCAGGAATACTGATATTTACAATATAGTGGAAGTTTTATAAATACTAATACATTAAAACATAGGGTTTTTACGCCTCGAATATATCTGGCTATTTTTTAATTTTTTTCTCTCGCTATTTTTTCTCTCTCTCTATTTTTTTTATCTCTCTCTATATATCTCCCTTACATTAATACTAGAGCTAAAAAATAAATAAATAAATAAATGTATCATTGATACATTTACTGAACTGACCTCCCACTACCTAATTTTCTATATATATATGTATCTATCTCTATTTCCTCTCTCTCTCTATATATATATATATCTTTCTGTTTCTTTACATGAAGTTCTTCTCTTTATCTATCTTTCCATCTCTCTATTTTGTTCCATGCATTTCTTCTTTTTCTTCCTTTTCTTCGTTTTCTGTCTTTCTTTCTTTTTTCTCTCTTTCTTTCTCTCTGTGTAAAATTTTTTCACTGCCTGTTTTAACCTCTCCAAATGCAAGTCGGTGTTATTACGGTATGTCGAATCTATTTATCTATAAAACTGTTTATATTGTATTTTGTCTGAGGAAGGCATAGCATATTGTTAATATGATATCCCCGAAATATATATTATGAAATAAATATGGTTTTATAAATATAGTTTCCATTTATTTAATATTGTAAATATACTCCAAATATTTGTCGAGTGCTTTTATATCAGTTATAAATATTTACTAGTTGTAACCCAACAATTTTAAATATAACTTTCCATATATATATATATATATATATACATATATATATATATATATATATATATATATACATATATATATATTTGTATATATATATCTATATATATCTACATATATACATATATATATCTATATATATATATATATATATATATATATATATATATATATATATATATCTATATATATATATGTATATATATATACCTATATATATGTATATATATATATATATATATATATATATAAATATATATATATATATATATATATATATATATATATATATATATATATATATGTATATATATATATATATATATATATATATATATATATATGTATATATATATGTATATATATATCTCTCTCTATATATATATATGTATTTCTATGTATATATATATATGTATGTATATATATATATATATATGTATATATATCTATATATATAGATGTATATCTATCTATATATACATATATATATATATATATATATATGTATATCTATGTATGTATATATATATATATATATATATATATATATATATATATATATATATATATATATGTATATATATCTAAATCTATATATATATATGTATATATATCTATATCTATATATATATATGTAAAAATATCTATATCTATATATCTATATACATATATATATATATATATATATATATATATATCTATATATATATATATATATAGTATATATATCTATATCTATATATGTATATATATCTATATCTATATATGTATACATCTCT
>OZ024749.1:24540466-24552966 GCA_964016885.1 Eledone cirrhosa | reverse complement strand
GTATATGTATATATATATATATATGTATATATATGTTTATATATATATATATGTATATATATATATATATATATATATATGTATATATATATTAATATATATATATATATATATGTATATATATATATATGTATATATATGTTTATATATATATATATGTATATATATATATATATATATATATATATATATATATATATATAGTTTTAATATAGATGAGATTTTACAGGACTAGAACTGTTTCATTCATTAGAAATCATCAGGAATCTATATATATATATATATATATATATATGTATATATATATTAATATATATATATGAATATATATATATATATATGTATATATATGTATATGTATATATATGTTTATACATATATATGTATATATATATATGTATATATATATGTATATATATATATGTATATATATATATATATGTATATATATATGTATATATTTATATATATATATGTATATATATATATATATGTATATATATATATGTATATATATATGTATATAAATATATATATATATATATATGTATATATATATATATATATATATGCATATATATATATATATGTATATACATATATATATATATATGTATATATATGTATATATATATATATATGTATATATATATATATATATATATGTATATAAATATTAATATATATATATATGTATATATATATATATATGTATATATATGTGTATATATATATATGTATATATATATGTATATATATATATATGTATATATATATATAAATATATGTATATGTATATATATATGTTGTAATATAATGAAACGAAATTTCATTTCTCACTCTTAATACGGCACTTACTTAAATGTAAGTATGTATGTATACGTACATACATATATGTATACAGACGTACAGTAGCATGCATATATACATATATATATATATATATACATACATGTACACATATATATATGTACGTATCAGTTTAGCGAACGTTTATTATAACGCCCGCTTTGTCCGTTTGTAAACAAGCGAACAGCCTGATTTATGCCATACGGTGTTAAGGCAACCACGTCACCCTTTTGTTCAACACTGACACAGGAACGATGTACTAGTTTCAAGCTTGTTAGCTATCATCAACACCGTATACCCTTCTGCCAGATAGTTGAACGTTCGAAAGTATATACTTTCCTCATGAAAATTAACGGCTGAGCAGCCTAATTTGCATATCGAGCGTGTTCAGTCGGCCAGACGTACCGAAAATGATAAGTTGTAATATAATGAAACGAAATTTAATTTCTCACTCTTAGTACGGCACTTACTTAAATATAAGTATGTATGTATACGTACATACATATATGTATACAGACGTACAGTAGCATGCATATATACATATATATATATATACATACAGGTACACATATATATATATATATGTACGTATCAGTTTAGCGAACGTCTATTATAACGCCCGCTTTGTCCGTTTGTAAACAAGCGAACAGCCTGATTTATGCCATACGGTGTTAAAGCAACCACGTCACCTTTTTTGTTCAACACTGACACAGGAACGATGTACTAGTTTCAAGCTTGTTAGCTATCATCAGCACCGTATACCCTTCTGCCAGATAGTTGAACGTTCGAAAGTATATACTTTCCTTATGAAAATTAACGGCTGAGCAGCCTAATTTGCATATCGAGTCAGTTCAGTCGGCCAGGCGTACCGATACATACATACTTACATTTATATATATATGTACATATATATATATATCTATATATATATACTAGCAAATTACACCCATCCATTGGACGGTGTCAGTTCTTGGTAGGGCTGCAATGTTAATGGTAAATTTCCGTGTTGTATGTTTAACTTGGAGGATAATTTTACCTGATCAACTCTTTCAAAAAAAAAAATGAGACGGTATTCAAAAAGAGCAAGTTTTTTTTACAGATATGTGTCATTAAGATGTGAACATAGAGAAATGTATCGTTAGCCGTGTCGGTTGAACAATGTATATTTTAAAACATCCATCATGTACACACACACACAAACATACACACACATACACACAAACACACACATACGCACACAATCCCAAGACGTGACGTTGTGGAAGGGGGAGAGTTAAGAAGTGTAATAATTAAGTTAAAATTATAAACGCTGTATTTATCATATTCGCGTCACACACACTCCTCTCTTTCTTTATTTTACTCTCTCTCTCACTCCTCTCTTTCTTTATTTTACTCTCCCTTTCTCTCTCTCCTCTCTTTCTATCTCCCTCTCACACATCCTTCTCTCTCTGGCCGTTATGGAAATTACACACACACACACACACACACACACATGCACGCACACATACACACACAAACACATACACACACATATACAGACGCACATACACATACAATCCCATAACGACGTGTGGTGGAAGGGGGACAGTTAAGAAGTGTGTAAAAGGAACGCTCTCTCTCTTTATGGCCGTATTGGAATTTGTTAGTGCAAAAGTCTATAAGATTATAAAATCGAAGTTTGTGACTTCGAAATTAATCTTTATGAAATAACTTTTTCTTGATGTTACAAACGGTAGCCTATTTTGGCTATGTGTTTAATTTGACAGAGATCGATGGAATATTTTCCAAGTGAAACTCTTTTACACACACACACAGAACGGAAATTATATATATAGATGTATATATATATATATATATATATATGTATATATATATATATATATATATATATATATATATATATATATATATATATATATATATGTATATATATATATATATATATGTATATATATATATATATATATATATATATATATATATATATATATATATATATATATATATATATATATATATATATATGTATATATATATATAGTGGCAAGATGTATGGTAGGTCGTATGTGAATCGCGAAGATCACGCCTGACCTACCAAATATGCGACGGTAGCTATTTAAGCTCTATGCGTATAGGCAGAGCAGAAATATTAATGAAAAAGAACAAAGGAACTATTATGACATTACAACAAGTTTATTACCGACAGCCGTTTCGTCCGACCATATGGTGGGGCTTTTCAAGGCATATAACAGGTGATTGTAAGTTCATTATTTACATCAACGTTTCACTCAAGATTAGCAGTTTGAAATTGTGGTATACACCAGCAGTTCCGCTTGTATATTTGGGGTCTATATTCTAAGGGGGCTCTTTTATATTAGTTGTCGGAGTTGTAAAAGGGATGGGTTATGGGGAGTTAAGAGAATTTGAAAAGGGCCTGAGAGTCAGGGATTGAAGGTTAAAAATTAGATAAATTATAATTTACGCATTAAAATTAACGCATTAAAAGTAAGATTTGGGATCTCGTAGAAGCACCTTTAAAAATCCCTCAATAAGTGCATAAAGCTTATTAAACCTAACAAACCAGAAGAGATTAAGAGACTAAAAAAAAAAAAAAAAAAAAAAAAAATAAAGTTTCCTAAAAATTTCCTTCGAAAGAAAAATAATGTTTTCGAAAGAAAAAAAAATTTCTCCCCAGAGGTCACGTTAAAAAATTTCAGAAAATTTACGAAGTTTTGATAATCCCTACTAAGTTGAAAGAAACTAATCAATTAAAGGTTAATTCAAAAAGCCTTCAAAAAATCCCTCACTAAAGGCCCCTATAATATTTTTAATAAGAACCTCTTCCGAGAGACCCTTCGAAGAATTAAAATTTTAGAGAGCCTTTAAAGATATATATAAAAAACGGATTGAGGAAGATTACAAATTAAAAGTAAAAAATTACGGGATTTGGGATATCCGAGGAATTTTCAAAGGGCTGCTTCAACAGATACAACTTAGGTATAATAGATAAAATAATTTAAGTAATTTAAGTAATTTAATTAGGGAGCAATTCAAAGAGCTTATCAAGTTGGGCAAGATTAAAGAAAATGATAAGTAAGAAAATACATAAGCAAAAGACAATAATTACAAAATGTATTTTTAAGAAGGTATAAGGTAGTTTCAGTAATCTAATAATGTACTATCAAAAAATTATTATAAAATCATTAATACAGGATTAACATATATATATACATATATATATATATATATGTATATATATATGTATATATGTATATATATATATATGTATATATATATATGTATATAATTATATATATATATATGTATACTCTTTTACTCCTTTAAATTTTTCAGCCGTCCGACTGAGGCCATGCTGGGGCAATGCCCTTGTTGCTACACATTTTATCTCCAGCCTGTATAGGTTGGCCACTGGTGTAAGAGGGAGTTTGTTGCTGCTGCCCTTAGCTTTCCCTCGTGTCTTGTTGTGCGCTCATCCGGGATCCTGGATGATAAGGTGTCGAGATGTTTCTTGAAGACATCCACCTACAAGTCATGCAAATCTCTGATGCCTCGGCAGCCAGTTGAAGAGTTGAGGGCCCTTGAATCCCAGGCTATTGCAATACCTGCTCCTTATTCTAGATGTGGAATACGGGACCTTTGGCACCACACAGTGACGTCCTGTTCGACGGTTGGTCCAGCTCGCAATGCCAAAGTTTGGTGCTAGTCCCTCCAGGATTTTCCACATGTAGATCACTGCGCATCTCTCCCGTCTGCGTTCCAAGGAGTAGAGGTTCAGTTCCTTTAGCCTCTACCAGTAGATTGTCTCCCTCACCTTGGCAATCCTCTTGGTGTAGCCTCGCTGAATTGCCTTAAGTTCCGTGGTTAGTTTGACACAATGGGGTGACCACAACTGGGAGCAGTAGTCCAGGCGGCTTAGGACAAATGTATATATATATATATATATATATATATATATATATATATATATATAATATATATATATATATATATATATATAATATATATATATATATATATATATATATATATATATATATATATATATATATATATATATATATATATATATATATATATATATATATGTACATATATATATATATATATATAGAAACTTAAAACCTAACCAAAATACCAATAATAACCCAAGCAATATTCAATTGAATAACTGTAACTGTAGAAATAAATCTAACTGTCCGTTAAATAACAACTGCTTAGGTAAAAATGTAGTGTACAATTGTAATGTTAAAACTAATTTAAATTCATTTAACTATGTCGGTTCTACTTCTACAGAATTTAAATTTCGCTTCAATAATCATAAAAATTCTTTCACAGATCCAAACAAAAAGTCTTCAACTTCGCTATCTAGCCTACTATGGGACCTTAAACGAGATAATGTTAAATGTTCAATGACTTGGAATATTATTTCAAAGCTACACCTTTTAATTCCTCTTCAGAAAATTGTGATCTTTGTATTGAAGAAATATTCTTTATATTAAAGTCCAAAAATTCCCTTAATTTAAGGAATAATTTATTCAGTTGCTGCAGACATAGATTGAACTCAACGTTTAAATATAAATATAAATTTAAAATGTAGTATAAGTAATTAAGTAATTTAGTTAATATATGAAACCTGTCGTTAAATCATTAGATTCCTTCACCTTTTTCTTTTTAAATTTTCTTCCTAAATATAAACATAGATATAATAAACTACTCTAAAATGTTTATACTTCCAATGTCTTAAATAAAATATACGTAAGATAAATTTCTATACTAAATATAAGGATATCTGTAGAATCCTTGGCTTTTTAAAATGTTTAAAATTTTAAAATTTAAAAATTTTTAAAACTTTTTAAAATTAAAAAAATTTTAAATTATATTAATATCATATTTATTTAACTTTTATTTTTATTTTTATTTTTTATTTATTTATTTATTTTTTATTTTCATTTATTTATTTTTTTTTTATTATTTTTTTTTTATTAGGCTTGTTTTGATCTTGATAGCTTCTCATAATTTTCATAAGTCTACCCTTACAATATCTTGATTAAAATATACGTAGGATAAATTTCTATACTAAATATATGAAACATTATTTTAACTTAAGATACTCTATAGTGTTTTTAAAGATATTTAATGTTTGGATATCTCTAGAATTCTGTTGTCCTTTAGACTATACTGATATAATTGTATTTCCAAAATATAATGCTTTGGTATTTTAAATTTATATTGTTATAATTATATTTCCAAAGTATAATCCTTTAGTAATATATTGATATTTGATTATCTCTATACAGGTGCGTATGTGTGTATTAACATGCATATAAAAGTGTTATATGTTTTTTTATGATTGTATATCTGTCTGTATGTCTACATGAGCGATGCGGGTCTAACAATTGGTGAAGACGCACGCAAATATTTATTTATACATATGTATGTGTATATATATATATGTATATGTATGTGTGTGGGTGAGAGTTATGTGTGTGCATGCCTACCCACGCAGTTTTGATTGCAGATATGAATAATTTTAACAGAATGTTAAATGCATGAATGGTAATCGTATATATGAAGGAATGAATGTTAATCGTATATATTTATGTATATATACTGTGAACTTTTTATAACACAAGGAATGTATAGCAGTGATTAAGAGAAATCATTTGCGTTTTGTATGTCTATATTGTAGACCTGAGTGTGTATATATATATATATATATATATTTGTCTCTATTTGCCGTAAGATAGTGGTTTCTCAAATGTTAGTATATTGATCTCAAGTTTTAAACTAAACATATAATCATTATTAAACAATGTTTAATTTCTCATATTATATATTTATGTCCCATTCAAGAACATTAATATTTATATTTTTATTATTCATTTCATATAAATTGTTAACCCAACTTAATATGACATGACGTTAAGTTTTCATTATCTCCCCCTCTCTCTATATATTATTTCTCTCTCTTGAGTTTTTCTATATGTCTGATGACTTGATATCTCTCTGTTGCTTTCCTCTGTTTTTCTTATTTCTTCCTTTTTTCTTTTTTCTTTTTTCTTTTTTCTTTTTTCTTTTTTCTTTCTTTCCTCCTGTCTTTATTTATCTCTCTCTTTTTTCTCCATGCATTTCTCTCTCTCCGATATTTCTCCACGTTTTTTCTTTTTCTTTTTTCTCTCTCTCCGTCTTTTTTCTTTCTCTCCGTCTTTTTCTAATTGTCCTTAACACTAAGACTTATTAAAATAATATAAACAATTCACTATCCAGATGGCTTCCAAAAATAATGGTTGAATTTTAAAAGGGAACGTCAAAGCTTATTTGTAAGACTATTATATATTGTATTTTGTCTGATGAAGGCATACCATAATTTAATTTGGTATCCCTGAAATATGTATAATGAAATAAATATGGTTTTATAAATATAGTTTCCATTTATTAATATCGTATATCTACTCCAAATACTTGTCGAGTGCTTTATATCAGTTATAAAAATATTTACTTGTTGTATCCCAACAATTTTAAATAGAACTTTTGCATATATATATATATATAGATATAGATTTAGAATTGGAGCTCTGAAATAGCAATATATATATAATGTATTTTGCAATACACTTTATGCTTAATTAAAAGCATTTTGAAGACCGTAAGCTCTTGTTTTAAAGTAGTGACAAATTCACTCACTTTGATCTCAGCAAACAGGGGAGATAAGCCGACAAGACTTGTTTCGCTTTGGTTGAAGCTTATCAAGGCCACCTGTCTGCTGAGAGCATTGATGTTATATTCTCATAGAAATCTGCTTTTAATTAAGCATAAAGTGTATTGCAAAATACATTATATATACATCCATATATATATTGCTATTTCAGAGCTCCAATTCTAATTTTTAATTTCTGCCTGACCAACAACCGCTCTGCATAATCAGCTCCTGATTATTTACTAGATTTCTATAAGAATATAACATCAATGATATATATATATATATATGTACATATATCTCTCTCTATATATATCTATATATATATATATTAATGTGTTATATATAAAACACAGGCACACACAGGCATGCAAATATCCAAAATCATACACACATAATCACTCACACACACAGGCATGCACACATACACACACAAACACACAGGCATGCAAATATACACAATAATACACACACACATATATGTATGTATGTATATATATATATATATATATATATATATATATATATATATATGCTTACATTGCTATCTCCTTATATAATACATACATAGTTGCATACCTACATACATACTCGCACAAATACACATAAATAACTACATACATACATGCATACCTACCTATAGACATACATACCATCTTGCATTTGTTCATTACTAGTAAGACTTCACAGACAGACTGATAAGATGCTGCCAGCACAAGTAGCTATTAATAGCGAATTATTGACTGTTACCTTTCTAAAATGAATTGTTAACAGAATAAATGAATGGTCTTGAATCAAATGAGAATATCTTTGTAGAATATTAAGAAGTCTCTCAAGACGTGTTAAATTAGTAGCCACTGTTGCCAACAAATTTCCTGATACTTTAACAATATTTTCTAAAATTTCTCTATCCGAGCCAAAATTACCAAATTCTTGTAAATGTTCTAATAAATTGTTGCAAATTTTATTAATTTACAATTTGCATGACAAATAAAGATATTCAAAATTTATTGTGAAATTTATCTTATCGATATATTTTCATAAAAGTATTTTGCGTTTTGTTTGAAATTTGCTTCTAAGCGAATTTGAAGGTAAAGATTGAAAATATCATATAAACGAGGATCGTGCTTTATATTACATTCCATTATAAATCCTTATATTTGGTATTAAAAATGTCTCTTCAAAATATGAAACTATCTTCATTGATATCATATTTTTAATACTTACCTTCCAATTCCCATTGTGGTAGTTTTCAAAAAAATGCAAAAAACTATCGAGTACAAGTCGAAGATCATTTTCTGTCAAGGTAAGTAACTCCATGTCGTCTGCCAATTTCAGCCTACTGAGTTTACACCTGCCCGTCATAGTACCACTTCCAACATGGTTGTGCATGTCACTCCTGTACATAAAAATAATGAAGAGGAGTGGAGACTGTACGCACCATTGGCGGTCTCTGACTCCCACACTGGATGGTTACAATTTAGCAATATTAATAAGAACACAAATTATAGGCCATTCGTATAGAGACATCAGGGCAACAAGAAGCTGACCATCGACCCCATACTCTTACAGAACCTTCCACAAAAGGTCAAAAGGGACGCGGTCATATGCCTTTTTCGAGGTTTACAAAAGACGAAAATACATGTTGGCAATAATCCCACGATTTCTCAAAAACCTGCCACAGTGTATATACAGATGTATTTTAAACATATACCGTCCTATGTACGATGTAGTATCTTTCTAAACATGTTTGTCCATTTTACACAATGTTTAAAGTAAACTAATGCAGCTATTTTTCCAAAATGTTTTAATATGGTATATAAGATGTCATTGTTCAGAGCGATGGCAAATTGGTATCGCCGTTACAGAGGTGAATTAAATAAACACCAGTAATTTTTCCGTTTATTACGCTCTGTATGCGAATAATCCTGTTCAGATGGCAAAGTACAGACAAAAACCTAGGTCGATTCATCCTATTTCTTGCTCTGAAACAGATCGACTGCATTTCGAGCTGAAGAGGGATCCACGCGAAAATCCATGCATGTATATATGTCGGTGTGTACATACACAAACCTATGTATATATATATATATATATATATATATATATATATATATATATATATATATATATATATATATATATAGGTTTGTGTATGTACATATATGTATACATATATATATATATATATATAGGAACCAGTAAGACCCCGACAGCTGAGCTCAAGCCGTTTCGACGGCTAATTCTGGACTAAATGAACATTTATCCTGGTATTTAAATAGCCGATCTTCTCAAGGGGTAATTCCATATATGGTCAAAGTGATTGTCAAAAATCAGTAGTAATTCTGTGGTTGCAAATTAGTAGGGGAGATGGTGGCTAAACCTGCCAGTAGGAGAAAGAGGGGAGGGGGTGGAGTAGACCCAATCAAGCGTTGGTAGTGCCAGCTACAGCTGGGCATGAGGTCAAAGAAGATACAGGGGAGGGGGAGGGGGAGGAAGTCGGAACGGTAGGTAGAACAATGGGGGGTAAAAATAGGAAAGAAAAAATACTGAGAGTGAAGAAAAGCAAATAAGTGTAAAGAAAAAATTAAATTCTACGACCTAGGTGTCAGGCTATTGTTAGGCGAGAATAAAATAAAGAAAGAAAGAAAGAAGTAAATAAATAAATAAATAAATAAATAAGGAAATAAGTAAAAGAACTAGGTGGGACGAATTAGGCAAGGACCCTTTTAAGAGGTATAAGTACGTAAATGATACGGTGACTGGTCAACAAAAGGGGCCAAAATACTAAAGAGACTACCACGAAATAAACAATAAAGGTTTCCATCCCGGGCCAGCAACGACCCAGTGCAGCAAAGTGAACTTGTACGACATAATAATTCTGAGTCCCGGGAAAAATATATACTAATGCTAACTCTAAAAGATCTAAAACAAGCTACATGAAAGTTCGTACGAAATAAAGGTAGAATACGGAGAAATAAGTTCAGAATCCACCCCGCCCAGAAGAAAAGCGAAGCAAGAAATACTGAAACGAAAAAATAAGGCATAAGTGCCACTAAGAAATATAGAGGGCACAGAGAATAGTGGGAGCGGTCGGAAAAGGGGGGCAAGTATCCGGGGTCTAAGCCAACTGCTATAAAGGGCGGAGTCCGCCAAATCTATCAAAGACTAGGGGAGGGGGGAGTGGGGGTACTAAGGCTACATGGGGCCAAAGGGCAGCCTCGGGTGGGCGAGAAAAGACGCCGACAAAGGAGAAGAGCTGGGGTAGAAGGACAAAGGAGAGAGGGGGGAAGGAAATAAAGGATGCGATAAAAGAATACAAAGAAGATCTTACGTCTTCCTTGGCAAGCAGGGGTTACCCATTGCAAAATCGGCAACTGGGGTGTTATAGCCCTAGTCTACCCCCCCGGGTCATTATGGGGTTTGAGGGCGAGGTAAGTCCTACGCAATCTATGTTTACATGCAGTAACCAGTTCATCTTTCTTGTTTAGGAGTTGGTCCGTCGAAAACAGCATTTGTAAAGTTTCCTCCGAGCATAAATTGCACGGACGGCGTCCTCCCGTGTAAGAATTGGCTCTGGACAGTAATCTCCAAGTGAGATCATAGGTGATGTTGTTGTCCTTGAGGTCCCATATGTGGCCCGAAAGTGTAGTGGCGTGACGCCGGGCCGGGTTTCGGAAGGTATGTCTATGTTGGTATAGCCGGGTCTTGAAGTCACATGCGGTAAGTCCTATATAGGCTTTGTTGGAGGTATCCGTCCTCACGTTGCACTGGTAGATCACATTACGGTCTCTGCATCTATTGTCGAGTGGGCAAATAGATCTATCCGGGCAGTTACACCTCCTGGTCGGTTCTCCACTGCTATTTAGGTTATTTCTGCCATCGGGGTTGAGTTTTTTGTTGTTAGAGGAGACGATGTTTTGTGCGAAGTTTGGTGTAGTGCTGTAAGAGAGTTTGATGGTATTTTTGTTAATTATGTTGTGGTAGCGGTGTTGTAATGGGAAGTGTTTTTCAATGAGCCTAAAGAATAGTTTCCCGATGGGAGTAGTCACCTCTGCGTTGTGGGGAGGATTGAACCATGTTACATTGCGTGAGCGGCGGTGTCTCCTGCTGGTTCCGCTAATGGGATCTGGACAGTAGGATATTTCCTCCCGGAAACCACTCCGCTTGAGGGCCTGGTTGTAATAAGGCGCATGTTCATCGAATATCCGCTCATTAGCTGACAAACGGGATATGCGGAGGGAGATGTTTTTGACCAGGTTGTTTGTGATGTTCCTAGGATGGTTTGATCGGCGGTGGATGTAGTGCAGATTGTCATTAGGTTTCCTGTATGGGTAGTACAGGTCGTTTTCGAGGTCGAGGGTTACGTCCAGGAAGTTTACTCGGGTCAGGGACGTTTGTAGGGTTATTTTAAATCCCCAGTCGCGGAAGAATCTGATTAATTGTTTCCGGACCCGATCTGTACTACTGGGGTTGTACCCTTTAAGGGTAAGGAGCCCATCATCACGGTACAATCCACCACCGAATGCAGGAAACATATCAGTGAGTTTGGCTATTAGGAATAATCCTATAAGATCAGTGACCTCCGCCGAATCCGTGGCGCCCATGCTGACGTCGAAGGGTGAGTCGGGAGCTCTTTTTATCCATTTAGAGTCGTCAAAGAGTAAGACTGTCTTCCTGGCGTGGAGGATGATTTTTCTTTCCTGGTCGGTGATGGGCACGAGTGTTTCGGCGAAGTGTTTACTTTAAACATTGTTCGTACGAACTTTCATGTAGCTTGTTTTAGATCTTTTAGAGTTAGCATTAGTATATATTTTTCCCGGGACTCAGAATTATTATGTCGTACAAGTTCACTTTGCTGCACTGGGTCGTTGCTGGCCCGGGATGGAAACCTTTATTGTTTATTTCGTGGTAGTCTCTTTAGTATTTTGGC
>OZ024749.1:24532966-24535466 GCA_964016885.1 Eledone cirrhosa | reverse complement strand
TATGTTTTGAAACAGTGAGCAGGTTTGAAATTAGAAAATAGAATAGTGTTCACCGTATTTTTGCCTAAAGAAATTTATATATATATATATACAGTATTTATGTATCGAGAGAGAGAAAAAAAGGGGAGGATAGGTGATACATATAGTTATTTGTCAAGTAGCGTATGCCAAAGGTGCTCGATACTAGTGCCGGCAGTATTAAATATTCGAAGTGTTAATATTTAGTGGGTTAGTGAGTGAGCAGAACGTAAGCACGTGGGAAAGTGAGAAATCGGAGAATAGACCGTTAAAACATCTTTATTTAAAACAGCACCTACGTACGTTTCGCCCAGTTGGGCTTCTCAAGGGCATAAATATTCAAATGTGTTCCTTCATTGCTCGGAAACAGTTTTTTGGGTTAAATCCACGTCAAATTTTATTGCTCGCAAAAGTGGCTTGTTTTGATTTTGCAGCAGGTCAAGGGAGGTAACTCTGGTCGGTGTTGGGGCAGTCTTGCCCGGACAACTTTTTTTTATCTGCTACTTTATGAGATTACAACCTTACCATTGTCGATACGCATGTAATCAACGCTTATTTTTAGATTTTTTTTTGCCGTATCTGTTTGTCTGAGTCGTTTGAGGCTGGGTCTGGTATGGAAGGATTGTTTCCTGGGTGTTATTTTGCAGCGCCTGTTAGCCGGGGTGTTAAGACTAGTTGCAGGTAGATCCGGTGCACGGTTTCACTCCTCATCCTTAACACATCTTAAGAAGGATATTTTTAAGCGATGTGTACAACTTATTGCTGTTTCAGCTCTGCTGTTGATGAGCTCGTGGGGTGCAGTTATGACGTGGTAGAGCTCCAGAGGCAAATATCGCATTTCCTCTTGAAGTTGTACGGTGCAGCTCTGCCGACAATCTCCCAGTGCGTGGAGAAGCTGATGTTTAAGTCCTTTAGTGATGTGATGTAGTCCGCGAGAGAAGTGGAGTGCCTTAGTTTTTTTATTTGTGAAAGAGTGGAGATGTGTTCGAAACCTAATTTTGAACGGGCCGGAGGTAGCCCCTATATAATGTTTAACGCTATTGTGGCTAGTTATAGTGCATCTATATATAATCCTATCAGTCAAGCAGTATCCTCTAAGGAGGCAGCGTCCTCTGTCGCGGCAGTTGCAATTTCTGTCGCGGTTCCGTCTATTTCCCACGGTAAGGCTATCATTGTTGCTGCCTACGTTTTTACCCATGCTACCGCAGATGTCGTTAGCACCATTACAACCCACAGCCCGCGCGGTGGTGCGATTGTTATTCCGCACGTCATGTCCTGCATGTTCGCCAGTCATATCCCGGTTATGCTGGTTGCGCCTGCGGATGCCGTTGCCAACACTATTGGATGCTGCCAGTGAGTTGTTAAAGCCGATATAGTTATTGTCAGGTGTACGTGCGTCTGTGTCGTGGTGCTGTGTCTTGGTGATCTTACTGTGGTTCGTTGTTCCTATTATGTCTGCTAGGTTAGGAGTAGTAGTGAAGGATATTTTTATATTGTTCCTATGAAGAATTTTTCTATACCTATGGTTGGGCGGGAAGTTCTTCTCTAAGGCTTCGAAGAATATCCGGGGTATGTTGGAGGCCACACTACGAGAGTAGGGGGGTGGAACCATAGGACGTTGCGGTGGCGATTACGTGTCCTTGTACTTTTGCTACGGGTGGTTCCATCTAGGTGACCGCTCTTATGTGTGTTAATGCGCAGTCACCCGTTCGGTGCCCCTTTCACTTTATGCTCGGGTGCACTCTTCCTACCTCTTCCATGTTTATGTACAGGAAGATGTTGGTTGTAAGGCGTTGGAGGTCGGCCGTCGCTTTTGTTGGTTTTTTAATAGGGGAATAGTTCGAGTAATCTACAATGGTCACCGTCGCCGGGGTCGTGATCTTTAGTGCGGTTATCTATTCTATTATATCCGACTTCAACGAGGTCGCCGCGTGATCGGTTATAGGTATGGCTTACTATAACGTTCGTTTTATGAGGGGGGTGGTTTCTAGAGCTAGCGTTAGGGATGTAGGAAATTCCTCGGTTAACGCCGGCGCTTTCTCAATGCCCTGTTATAGTAATCTGCCGCTTGGTTGAAGATATCCTCATTGGCGGATAGCCTCGAAATTCTATGTGAGATAGTATAGACTATGGAGTTGAGAGTCTGCTTAGGGTGGTTGGAGGCATAATTAATATAAGAGAGACACTCTCCAGGCTTATGGTATGGGTTGTATAAGCCCGTACTCAACTCCAGGGTCACGTCCAGGAAGTTGACAACCCTGTGGTTGAGGTACATAGTTACGGATAGGCCGTATGACTTGAAGAACCTGTGTATATGTTTGTTAAGGTTCTCTATCCTACGGAGGTTATGGTTCCTAACGGTAAACAGGGCGTCGTCCCTATATACACCTCTTTGTAGGGCCGGTATCTCTTCTCTAAGCTTATGTTGGAGGTATATCCCGGCCAGGTCAGTTGCTTGCGCTGAGTCACTGGACCCCATCGT
>OZ024749.1:24522966-24525466 GCA_964016885.1 Eledone cirrhosa | reverse complement strand
CTTGTGGGGTTCAGTTATGATGTGGTAGAGCTCCATGAAGCAAATATCGCATTTCATCTTCAAGTTGTACGGTGCAGCCCTGCCAACAATATGCCAGTGCGTAGAGAAGCTGATGTTTAAGTCCTTTAGTGATGTGATGTAGTCCGCGAGCGAAGTGGAGTGTCTTAGTTTTTTATTTGTGAAAGAGTGGAGATTTGTTCGAAACTTAATTTTGAACGGGCCGGAGGTAGCCCCTCTATCATGTTTAACGCTATTGTGGATAGTTATAGTGCATCTATATATAACCCTATCAGTCAAAACGTATCCTCTAAGGGGGCAGCGTCCTCTGTCGCGGCAGTTTTAATTTCTGTCGCGGTTCTGTCTATTTCCCACGGTAAGGCTATCATTGTTGCTACCTACGTTGTTACCCACGCTACCGCAGCTGTCGTTAGCACCATTACAACTCACAGCCCGCGCGGTGGTGCGATTGTTATTCCGCACGTCATGTCCTGCATGTTCGCCAGTCATTTCGCACTTATGCTGGTTGCGTCTGCGGATGCCGTTGCCAACACTATTGGATGCTGCCAGGAAGTTGTTAAGGCCGATATAGTTATTGTCAGGTGTACGTGCGTCTGAGTCGAGGTGCTGTGTTTGGTGATCTTACTGTGGTTTGTTGTTCCTATGATGTCTGCTAGGTTAGGAGTAGTAGAGTAGGATATTTTTATATTGTTCCTATTAAGAGTTTTTCTATACCTATGGTTGGGCGGGGAGTTCTTCTCTAAGGCTTCGAAGAACATCCGGGGTATGTTGGAGGCCACACTCCGAGAGTAGGGGGTGGAACCATAGGACGTTGCGGTGGCGATTACGTGTCCTTGTACGTTTGCTACGGGTGGTTCCATCTAGGTGATCGCTCTTATGTGTGTTAGTGCGCAGTCGCCCGTTCAGTGCCCCTTTCACTTTATGGTCGGGTGCACTCTTCCTACAGCTTCCATGTTTATGTACAGGAAGATGTTGGTTGGAAGGCGTTGGTAGTAGGCCGAAGCCTTTGTTAGTTTTGTAATAGGTGAATAGTTCGAGTAATCTACACTGGTCACCGTCGCCGGGGTCGTGATCTTTAGTGCGGTTATCTATTCTATTATATCCGACTTCAACGAGGTCGCCGCGTGATCGGTTATAGGAATGGCTTACTATAACGTTCATTTTATGAGGGGGTGGTTTCTTGAGCTAGCGTTAGGGATGTAGGAAATTTCTCGGTTAAAGCCGGCGCTTATCAAGGCCCTATTGTAGTAATCTGCCGCTTGGTTGAAGATATCCTCATTGGCGGATAGTCTCGAGATTCTATGTGAGATACTATAGACTATGAAGTTGAGAGTATGCTTAGGGTGGTTGGAGACATAATTAATATAAGAGAGGCACGAGCTGTGGGTTGTAATGGTGCTAAAGACAGCTGCGGTAGCAACGTAGGCAGCAACAATGATAGCCTTGCCGTGGGAAATAGAGGGAACCGTGACAGAAATTGCAACTGCCGCGACAGTGGACGCTGCCCCCTTAGAGGATACTGCTTGACTGATAGGGTTATATATAGATGCACTATAACTAGCCACAATAGCGTTAAACATTATATAGGTGCTACCTCCGGCCCGTTCAAAATTAGGTTTCGAACACATCTCCACTCTTTCACAAATAAAAACTAAGACGCTCCACTTCGCTCGCGGGCTACATCACATCACTAAAGGACTTAAACATCAACTTCTCCACGCACTGGGATATTGTCGGCATGGCTGCACCGTACAACTTCAAGAGGAAATGCGATCTTTGCCTCATGGAGCTCTACCACATCATAACTGCACCCCACGAGCTCATCAACAGCAGAGCTGAAACAGCGATGAGTTTGACACATCGCTTAAAAATATCCTTCTTCAAGGGTTAAGGATGAAGAGAAACCGTGCACCGGATCTCCCTGCAACAAGTCTTAACACCCCGGCGGGCAGGCGTTGCAAAATAACCACCAGGAAACTATCCTTGCATACCAGACCCAGCCTCAAACGACTCAGACAAACAGATGTAGCAAAAAAAAAAAACTCCCAAAATACGCGTTGATTACACGTGTATCGACAATGGTAAGAAAGAAGAATACTGCGTGGTTGCACATGGGTTACATATAATAAAATTAGTCCCTCGTCAGTGATTTGCCAAGCATCATTGGTATTTCATCGCATTAAATATCATATACCTGAGGTTGGTGCGAGCAATAACTAAAAAAAGCCATTGGGACAAGTAAATCGCGTAAAGCGAGTGAAACAAGTAAACATATATATGTATGTATATATATATAAAGAAAAATAATGAAATCGAAAATACGGGGATAGCTTATAATTTCAAACCTGCTCGCTGTTTCGAAAATATTCTTACCTATATATAATTATATATATTGTTATACTTTGGGAGTGTCATGTTGCCAATAATAAAAAAAACGCACTCCAATTTATTATAAATTAAAAAATTTAAAAAGAATTATTAT
>OZ024749.1:24512966-24517966 GCA_964016885.1 Eledone cirrhosa | reverse complement strand
AGTGTTGAACAAAAAGGAGACGTGGTTGCCTAAACACTGTACGGCGTAAACAGGTTGTTCGTTTGTTTACAAACGAACAAAGCGAACATTATAATAAATGTTCGGTAAACTGATACGTGCATATATATATGTGTGCCTGTATGTATATATATATATATATATATATATACATGCTACTGTACGTCTGTATACATATATGTATGTACGTATACATACATACTTACATTTAAGTAAGTGCCGTACTAAGAGTGAGGAATGAAATTTTGTTTCATTCTATTCCATATATATATATATATATATACAGACACACGAACCCACCCCCCATATATATATAGATAATATATTATACATACACACATACATATACATATATATTTATATATATTCATATGTATGTGTTTGCACGTGTGTCTTTGTGTGTTGGGGTGTGTGTAATTAGAGAAGGTCACATCCCAGTGTTGTAAATCCATTTAGTAATTCCAATTAATTCTGCAAATTGCAGTGTACCGCTGGAGGAAGAATCACACGTTTGGAGATATCTATTGGAATATTCCTGGCTTTAGCTTTCTCCGTTACATGCTGTTAAGGATTCAGTGTATATATATATATATATATATATATATATATATATATATATATATATATATATATATATATATATATGAAAAAAGTTTGTCCTTCATCAGTGATCTTCCAACCATCATAGGCATTTCATCGCTTTAAAGACCATATACCTCCGGTTGGTGCGGGCAACGTCTAAAAAAAGTCGTTGGGACACGTAAATAAAGGGGACGCGAGGGTAAACAAACAAAATAGTGAAGCAACAGTAAGTGAGGAAGAAGGAGACAAGTCCCAGATTTCTATGAATTTAAATTCGGTGAAATCGTGAACGAGAGAATAAAGACCATCAAACCTGGTTGAAATGTGAGCAAGGAAGGAATTTCGCACAGGTCTAACGGGAGGAAAAAGGGGTCTGGTCTGCGAATTCGGTAAACATAGGTTCTGTGAAATCGTCGACGAGAGAGAGATAAAATTCATACCGGCTTGGCCAGCGTGCGGGAGATAGATATATATATAAATATATATATATATATATATATATATATATATATATATATATATATATATATATATATATATATATATATATATATATATATATATATATATATATATATATATATATATATATATGTATATATATATATATATATATATATATATATATATAGTATTTATGTATCGAGAAAGAGAGAAAAAGGAGGGAAAGGTGATACATATAGTTATTTGCCAAGTAGCGTATGCCAAATGTGCTCGATACTAGTGCCGCAGTATTAAATATCCGAAGTGTTAATATTTAGTGGGTTAGAGAGTTAGCAGAGCGTAAGCACGTATGAAAGTAAAAAATCGGAGAATAGACCGTTAAAACATGTTTATTTAAAATATCACCTGCGTACGTTTCGCCCAGTTGGGCTTCTCAAGGGCATAAATAATCACAAGTGTTCCTTATATAGTTCGGAAAGAGTTTTGGGGGTTAAATCTACATCAAGATTCATTGCTCGCAAAAATATCTTGTTTGGATTTTGCAGCAGGTCAAGGGAGGTAACTCTGGCCGGTGCTAGGGCAGTCTTTCCCGGATAATTTTTTTTTTTTTTTTTTTTTGCCGCATCCCTTTGTCTGAGGCTGGGTCTCGTATGCAAGGATTGTTTTCTGGGTGTTATTTTGCTGCGCCTGCCCACCGGGGTGTTAAGACTTGTTGCAGGGAGATCCAGTGTACTATTTCACTCTTCATTCTTAACCCATCTAAAGAAGGATATTTTTAAGCGATGTGTACAACTTATCACTGTTTCAGCTCTGCTGTTGATGAGCTCATGGGGTGCAGTTATGATGTGGTAGAGCTCCATGAGGCAATGATCGCATTTCCTCTTAAAGTTGTACGGTGCAGCCCGGCCGACAATCTCCCATTGCGTGGAGAAGCTGATGTTTAAGTCCTATAGTGATGTAATGTAGTCCGCGAGCGAAGTGGAGTGCCTTAGTTTTCTATTACTGAAAGAGTAGAGATGTGTTCGAAACCTAATTTTGAACGGGCCGGAGGTGGCCCCTATATAATTTTTAACGCTATTGTGGCTAGTAATAGAGCATCTATATATATATATATATATATATATATATATATATATATCCCGCACGAGTATATAGGAACGAGTAGGACCCCGACGGCTGAGCTCAAGCCGTTTCGACGGCTAATTCTGGACATTACACAATTTTCAACAGACATCAAAATGAAATTTGGTGAGTCCAAGTGTGCATATTTGGCAGTAAAACGTGGAAGAGATGTGCCCTTCTCTAGAAATCCAGGCCTGTCAATACAGAATTATCCGTTGAAACGGCTTGATCTAGCCGTCGGGGTCCTACTCGTTCCTATTACCCGCTCTACTACCCTAAGTATTGAGTACTTTGTTGCGTTATGGTCCACCAGGTTCCTTACGACATTTCCTTCGTTATATATATATATATATATATATATATATATATATATATATATATATATATATATATATATATATACATATATATATATACATAGATATATATATACACACATACTTATATATATACACATATACATATATATATATATATACACACTTACATATATATATATACAAACATATATATATATATATATATATACATGCATATATATATATATACATACATATATATATATATATACATATATATATATATACATACATATATAAATATATATATACATACATATATATATATATACATACTTATATATATATATATATATATATATATATATATATATATATATATATATATACATATACATATATATATATATATATACATACATAAATATATATATATATATATATATATATATATATATATATACATATAAATATATATATATATACATACATAAATATATATATATATATATATATATATATATATATATATATATATATACATATACATATATATATATATATATATACATACATACATACATACATATATATATACATACATATATATATATATATATATATATATACATACATATATATATATATATATATATATACATATATATATATATATATATATATACATACATATATATATATCTATATATATATATATACATCCATATGGTGGCTGCCAACTCCTTTTCGAGTACGGCCACTACTTTATATCTATGTAGGGAAACCCTACCGATGCGCTGAACGAGTGTGACTTTTTAGTCCAGCCAGCGACTTGAAAACTCTGGTACAAACACTACACTTGTGACAATTGCAGTGAGATCTCCAGATATAAAGCAATGCCTGTACCGTGAAGCTTTTATAGTGAGCAAAGGCACTGCACAAAGCCAGTCCCACTCCCTTAACCAAGATGATATTTACCAAAAAGAATAACAAGTCAACATCATTGGATACCATCAGGGTTGCAGTTGTTATATTAGAGATTTCCTTCTCCTAGAATTCATCCATATATATATATATATATATATACATACATATATATATATATATATATATACATATATATATATGTAAGTATATATATATATATATATATATATATATATATATATATATATATACATACATATATATATATACATACATATATATATACATATATATATATACACATAGATACATATACATACATATATATATATATATACATACATATATATATATATACATAGATACATATACATAGATTCATATGCATACATATATATGTACATACATATATATATATACATACATAGCGGCGATGAATTAGTTTTGCGAGGTTTTTTATATGAAATCGTGTGTCGAAACAGATATTGTTATATTTGGGGAGGGTCATATTTGCGTAATATTGCCAGAATTAATAACAGAACACACTCACTGTTTGGTTGGTTTTCGCTTCTCGCTGTCTTTTATATATATATATCTGCGATCTAGCTTACTCGGTCCTCAATGTTGCCATTGACTGACCGGCGGTCAAAAATAATACAGATACAATATAGACAAACACATATATATATAGTTTACATAAATCTTTCGTTGCACATCTGCAACATCGTCAGTGGTGTTATATTCATTGTTCCTCCTGTTGTGTAGGATGTCAATAGATAGCATGCCGAACTACATCGAGGCAATGCAACCCCACATCACCAACACGAGCGAAGTTGCACAACTAACACACGATGGGAGAGAAAAAATCCTCAACGCTCACATGATGATGTGGACTGACATCCTAAAGCCAAGCAGACGCACTGCCAACAACTTCCAGGCGTCTAACAATGGCATACCACCCTTGTATGGGCTCCGCAAAGACCACAAGGCAGTCGACGACCCGACAATAGGACCACCAACAAGACCTGTATGCGGAGCTAATATAGCTAGCAACTACAGGATCTCCTACTTCCTCTCAATGGTTATACGCCCCATAATCAAGATGTCCCCAGATGTATGTGAAAGTACAGAGGACCTCCTCAGCAGAATCAGTGAGTGCAACAAAAACAGGAGCCTATCCAACTGCATAATAGGCAGCATGGATGTGGTGTCACTGTACCCATCCATTAACATTGATTTTGCTGTGAAAAGATGTGTGGAGATGATCATTGAGAGTGAGGTGGAGTTCTGCGACGTCGACACAGACGAACTGGGCCTCCTACTTAGACTTACCTACGACACTGACTACCTAGACAGCCATGACCTTAGATGTTTCTGCCCTAGTAGACCTATAAGAGGTAGACCCCCCACCATAACCTCAATGGCTAAAAAGACTCCCATAGGAAGGTGGATTGGGTGGACCAAAGCTATACGGACCCCCCAAAACACTGATCAGGTAAGAAAAATGGTCGCACATGCAATAGGGGCTAGTATCAAAACTACCCTAAAGGGCCACATATTTAAGTTCAATGAGAAAATCTACACCCAAAATGAGGGAGCAGCCATCGG
>OZ024749.1:24495466-24502966 GCA_964016885.1 Eledone cirrhosa | reverse complement strand
ACTTATACTAGTGTTATTTCTATTGTTACTGCCGTTGCTATGGTTGCCTGCTACAGTGGTATTTAGAGGGTTTGCATCCCGTTGTGATTTTGTTTGTTGGAAGTAAGAACTAATTTTACTATTATTGCTGCTAGCTATGTGGTATGCTAAGTTAGGCGTCGTAGAGTATGAGATTTTAATGGTGTTTTTGTTTAAGAGGTTGTGGTACTTGTGTTCTAGAGGGAAGTTTTTATCTAGTAGTGAGAAGAAAGCCCTAGGTATGTTGGTGGAGACATTTAGGTTGAAAGGAGGGTTGAAAAATGTATTATTTCTTCTTCTATTTTTGCTTTTAGTGTTTGGTGTGTTGCTTCTTCCTAAGGCCCCACAGTAGTTTCCATGGTAATGGTTACTTCCGGTGGCACCCTCCGCTTTGGTGTACTTGTGGTTGCTATTCCTATTATTAGGTTTCCTCATGGACATGTTGTGCGAGATGATGTTGTAGCTATGTGTTTTCTTAGGTAGGAACTCAATTTCTATATTATGGCCGGAGCTAGCTAATGCTTGATTGTAATATTGTGAGTTTTTGCTAAATATTTGGAGGAAACAGCTGTAAGCACACTAATGTTTTGAACAGTTCTTTGATTCTTTTGATTCTTATATTTCATATAACTGCTCTGTAAATCATCTGATGTTTTTACATTGAGCTACTTAACTTACTGGTAATAAGGTAGTAATACATTACTGCCTACCACTATTTAGGGTGTGTGTAAAATACTTATAACTGCATAAGGTTTTGTATTTACATAACCATAAATAGTATAACTAATACTATATATATATATACATTTATATACATATATACATACATTTATATACATATATACATATATACACACACACATATATATATATATACATATATACACACATATATATATACATATATTCACACATATATGTATATATATATATACATTTATATACATATATACAATCATTTATATACGAATATACATACATATATACATATGCATATATACATATATATATATACATATATATATATACATACATATATATATACATATATATACATATATACATATATATATACATATACCCATATACATATATATACATTCATATGTGTATAAATGTGTATATACATACACACATTTATATAAATGTTTATACATACACACACACAATATATATATATATATATATATATATATATATATATATATATATATATATATATATATATATATTATAGATACAGATAGATAGATTGATAGATAGATAGTTATAGCGATACAGAGAGAGAGAGAGAGAGAGAGAGAGAGAGGGGCGAGAGAAGGAGATTTACGTGTTCCCTGTGTGTTAGTCGAGTGAACATGTTAACATTGAGTATAGGATGAGAAGGATAATTATGAGGGAATGTTATAATTACCCTGCAATAGATTCTAGCTACAAACTTACTTCCCTGAAACCGTACAACGTTCTTCCTTCTCTCCAGTTTTGTTGATTTGTATTACAAATTCCTCGTAATTGCAAAATAATATTCAATTATATTTAATTATGAGAAGCCGAATCGCTTCTTGGCTCTTTGAATGTTCGTCTCACGATCCTGGTCGCGTAACTTTGATTACTTTTGTACGTTTACTTTAATGTATCTCTGAGCAAATCACGTATCTTTACGTCCATTAATTACATAAATCCTGTTGGCGTGAATGTGTTGTGCGTGTAAGTAGAAATATTAGTGTATTACAAAATTGTTCATACTGAAACTCTCTAAGAAATACCGTTATGATTACACGTGTTTGTAGAATTTGCACCCACTTGCGGAAGATACAAATCTTAGATGTTTCATTGTACTGATGTTCTATGAATTATATGTGGAAAAGGGTGTGATTTCATTATTTCCACCTTCAGAGCAGTGGATTGGCCGAATAGGTAGAGTGTCGGACGCCTGCTTTGCAGCGTAGCTTTACGGCCCTTTATAATCTGAGTTCAAATACCGTCGAGGTTAACTTTCATCGTTATGGGGTCGATTAAATAAAGCACCAGTAAAGCATTGGTGTCGATTTAATCGACCATATAACGGTATCTTTATTTATTTTATTATAATATTTATTTTATTATACGTATTTCAAGGACACAAATTTTAGTGTGCTTTCAACAGATAAAATATAATATTTGGTGTTAGGGTATGTCCATATCTTAACACCAAATATTATATTTTATTTGATGAAAGCACACTTAAATTTTGTGTCCTTGAAATACGTATAATAAAAATATTTTCCATTTATTAATGTTGATAATATCAATAATACTCCAGATAAAATGTGTAGAGTGCTTCACATCTGTTACAAAATCAATTCTTTTGAATAATAATCAACAAACCATATAACTAATCGTTTATATATATATATATATATATATATATATATATAAATAAATATATATATATATATATAAATAAATAAATATATATAAATATATATAAATAAATATATATATATATATATATAAATAAATAAATATATATAAATAAATAAATATATATAAATAAATAAATATATAAATAAATAAATAAATTATATATATATAAATAAATAAATAAATATATATATAAATAAAGAGAACGAGAGAGAGAAAGAGAGAAAGATAGAGAGAGCGAGAGATAGAGAAAGAGGAGAGAGAGAGTAAGAGAGAGAGAGATATGCATACATATATGTACAGCTGTCTAAAACTAGCTGCTGAAGTGCAAGAGCATAGTATACACACACACATATATATATATATATATTGCTCCGCCTAATATATATATATATATATATCAATGACAGTGAGCATTGTAATATTAACGAGCATTTCTAATTTTGAAATATGTTATCATCCTAGATTAACTGTTTGCATTCTTCTTGTCATGACAATAAATCTTACCATGATGATCACTGTCGGACATAATCCCACAGGTCTCCTTTATATTGGAATATATGCCTGGTTAATCGAAGCGCTGAAATGGAAGAATCTATTGGACGTTGTACAGAATGCTTCGTAGGATACGTGCCGCCTTTCGGCGTTATGTGCTCACAGCCCACTGGGTCAAATTTCGAGGTGGATAACAGAAGTACTAGTGAAAGAAGAGAGAAGAAAGAAGAAGAAAGAAGAAGAAAGAAGACAGAAAGAAGAAAGAAAAAAGAAAGAAAGAAGAAAGAAAGAAGAAAGAAAGAAGAAAGAAGAAGAAAGAAGAAAGAAAGAAGAAAGAAAGAAGAAAAAAGAAGAAAGAAGAAAGGAAGAATAAAGAAAGAAGAAAGAAAGAAGAAAGAAGAAGAAAGAAGAAGAAAGAAGAAAGAAAGAAGAAGAAAGAAGAAGAAAGAAGAAGAAAGAAGAAGAAAGAAGAAAGAAAGAAGAAGAAAGAAGAAAGAAAGAAAGAAAGAAGAAAGAAAGAAGAAAGAAGAAGAAAGAAGAAGAAAGAAGAAAGAAAGAAGAAAGAAGAAGCAAGAAGAAGAAAGAAGAAGAAAGAAGAAAGAAAGAAGGAAGAAAGAAGAAAGAAAAAGAAAGGAGAAGAAGGAAGAGAAAGTAGGAAGAGGTGCAACAATAACAACAACCAGCAACATAGAATCAATATTGTTGTGAAAGCAACCCTTAAAAACATAGCCATGGCTGTAACAGAAAAAGAAACTGGACCTCCAAAGAAAGCAGTAAAAAGAAGATTGAGTCGTATACTTAAGGAGAATGGATTTCTTTTAACTGTGAGAATCCTATCTCAGTAAATCTATCTCATTCCTGTTAGTATAAGGTCGTCACTCGTTATTATAATGGATAATTGATTGAAAAGCAAACAAGAAAATATGTATAGCAAATTAAGATATATCTTAGCGAAATGATATAGATAACATGAGAAAAAGTATTTTACTCCATATAGTCGTATAATCATATAGTCGTACAATCCTACGCAAATATTATATATCTATGTATTTATTTACACGTTTATAGTGATATCAGGTGTTAAGAGAGGGGGATATGGAAGTTAATACTTAAAAGATACTTCCTTAATACTTGCTCACACACACACACATGGATTCAAAAGCGTTGATACCTACTCAAGGATCATACGAGTATGCATACATACATACATGTAATAATAATTGTTTCTACTTTTTGGCTCAAGGGTTACAATTATCCCAGTACATTACTGGTGCTTTATTTTATCGAATCCGTAAGGATGAAAGGCAAGTTAACCTCGGCGGGATTTCAACTCAAACCATAAAGAGCAGTACTCTTTGCTGCAAAGCATGGCGTCACATCCGCGATTGATACTGCAAATCCACCATAATAATTGTTTCTAATGTTGGCACAAGGCCAGCGATTAATCCAGTGCATTACTGGTACTTTATATTATCGACCCTGTAAGGATGAAAGGCAAATTTAACCTCGGCGGGATTTGAACTCAGAACATAAAGGGCCGTAACTCTTTGCTGCAAAGCATGGCGTCCGACCCTCTACCAATACTGCCAATACCATAATAGTAATTATTAATAATAATAAATAGGGAACAAAGAATCAGTATTGCATCATATCCATATTTAATTACATATTACATATGTTTCATTGTCGATCAGCTCGGGGTACGATCGAATTATGTTCATTCCTGACCTTGGAATCAGAAACTCCTCAGATATGTGTTCTCACATGTAGATTCACGTCCAAAAGTTCTTAAATATATTTAATTAATTATTTCTACTTTTGGCACAATACCAACGATTACCCCCAGTGCATTACTGGTACTTTATTTTATCGACCACGTACGGATGAAAGGCAAACTTAACCTCGACGGGATTTGAACTCAGACCGTAAAGGGACGTAACTATGCTGGAAAGCATGGGGCCCGATCCTCTACCGACACTGCCAAATCAACTTGTAGCTGAAATTAACTACTGACGTGAAGTGCTTTTCGATCACTTCAACCCACTTATCCTCAGGAAGCTACAGCATAAGATCCGAGTATAAGCTTATTTTCTTCTGCAAATGTATATTATATAAATATATTTATATATCTATATATATACACACAAACACACACATATATATATATATATACACATACACACACACACATATATATATATATACACATACACACACACACATATATACATACACATACACACACACATACATACATACACATATATATACATACATATATACAAATATATATACACACACACACATATATATATATATATATACACTTGCCTTTCTTTACATGATCGTAAATATGTTGGTGAAAGCGAATGTGTTTGTCTATGTCTGCGCGGCGTGTGTGTGAGCACTTGGTGTATGTGTCTGGGTGTGTGTACATGTATCGCTGTTGGCTTCTGTATTTACATAAATGTGACTGATTTGACATGGCGACCTCTCTATTTACAGTGTGAACGCAGTTGTATGTTTATATTGTTAAGCTAGCCATAGTGTTACAATAACCAACTACACACACACACGTATAATATAGGTCTGCAGGTTATTAATCTTATCCCACTACCTACTATAACGGAATTCGATCTCTGAAAGAGAATTGTATTCGACAAAATGGACGTCTAAGTAATGTATTCTCTCACATGCACTAAAACGCATCCCACATACACACACGCAAGCATACACGCAAATGTCCATGCAAATACGCCTGCCCATGTGTGTATAAATATATGTGGACCTATATCTATCTATGTGTTTATGTATGTGTTCGTATGTATATATATATATATATATATATATATATATATATATATATATATATATATATATATATATATGTATGTATGTATATATTACCAAAACATTCTTGAGTTGTCCACCGAGGTGATATGTAATAAATTATATATATATATCAATATTAATGGCAATATCTGTAGTTGTGTATCATATAATGCTACACATGATATATTGATATATACTAACTTACATAGGACTCTTAAAGGATACAATGGAATAATTTCATTTTTTATCACGATGCATGAACATCACTTACAAGTTTCGCCTTAATCCAGCCTTCACTGTTCGTGTCGAGTCAATATTAAAGCGAAGGTTTTGATTTCTGGATTAGCCATGTATTCACCGGTGGGAATATATATATAGTTTCGTTTTTTTTAATTTTGGAGAATGGTGGCTTTAAGAGAGATAACGTATATGCAAGAGCTCATTGACTCCCACAGTATTTCTTGGTCAGCTAGGACCAAAGGTAGCATCAAACCTTAATCAGAACTGATCTGTGGCTAAACAAATACAGCAACAGCTGCATCACTAACTATTTGTTAAATTGTGTATGTTTAACAGCATCGGACTAAAACGGGATCGGTTCTTGTTCCGGCTCAGAGCGCTATGATATCAAAGTATACGGGTCAACAATGTCTTTCAGTATTAATTACCTTCCTTTATTTTTTTTATCAATCTCTTTCTCTCTCTCTATATATATATATAGATATAGAAGTGGTTACACAACAGTTAGTTCACCATACCGAGAACAATTGTTTCACCTTAGGGGATCCTCAGCTCGTAATGGACATGGTTATACGGAACATGAAGAACAACCGTATGGACGCGCATACGCAGAAACGGTCACTTCACCCAGGCAATACAAAATTGCGTGCGAGAGGTGTAAGGAAGATAACTGCGAAAGTCCAGGTGAAGTGACCATTTCTGCGCATGCGCGTCCATGGGGTTGTCCTTCCTGTTCCGTATAACCATGTCCATTACGAGCTGAGGATCCACTAAGGAGAAACAATTATTATCGGTATGGTGAACTAACTGTTGTGTAACCACTTCTACCTAACTCGTCCCATGGACTCGGTGCTCCACCACTACGGATATTACCTTCCAGTGTACTACCTCATATATATATATATAGATAGATAGATATCATTCTCTGGAAGTAAACGGCTTTGGTCAGCCCTGGAGGGGGACGGGTTCCAGCAAGTCTAATAAGTATATGATCAGCGCATCTACAGTACATGCAGTATCCAATGCCTTTACATTTATTATATGCAATGGATCCATTCTTTTTAGATTCATCACGAACAACAATATATGTAACATTTAAGGTAATACAATCACACTCACAGCTTCCTTTCAAAATATGTGGCCCGGAGCCAAATTAAAACCGAAAGCTGTATATTTGCATTAAATTTCCTTACGCAATACTGTATTGATTTATGCAATATGGATTCAGAACGTTGGCTCAAAGTTGTAATTTTTACAAAAAAAAAAAATGATTAAATATAGTAATATTAATTGGTAAATTTGGCATTGTACCACGAATGTTAGCTCACAGTATTGTCTATTAAACAATCTAATGACATCCGTGAATTGTCTGTTGTTGGTATTGTAGTGAAGATAACTTCCATAACACCAGGTCCTCGGTTAGCGGAACGATGAACGACTTTTTGATATGAAGGTTAGCTGCGAATATATGGAACAAGAGGTCTCGTATCAAACTCCAGGTTGCCATTTGGC
>OZ024749.1:24480466-24490466 GCA_964016885.1 Eledone cirrhosa | reverse complement strand
TCAAATTAGATGGGATGCAGTTTGGTTTTGTGCCTCGGAGTAGTACAACAGTAGCTCTCTTCTTAGTGAGGCAACTATAAGAGAGGTTCTTAGAGAAGAATAAGCCACTATACTTAGCTTTTGTTGACCTAGATAAGGCCTTTGATAGGGGACCGCGATCTGTCATCTGGTAGTCCCTAAGGAAATTATGTGTAGAGGAATGGCTTGTGAGGACAGTGCAAGCTATGTACAGGCGTGCTGTCAGTAAAGTGAGAATAGGAATTGAGTTTAGTGAGGAATTCCAGATACAAGTAGGTGTACATCAGGGTTTGGTCCTCAGCCCTCTTTTGTTCATTACAGTCCTCCAAGCCATAACAGAGGAGTTTAAAACTGGATTCCCATGGGAACTTCTCTACGCTGATGATCTGGTTCTTTTGCAGAATCAGTAGAGGAGCTCGAGAATAAATTCTGGCTATGGAAACAGCAGTTGGAATAAAGAGGACTGAGAGTGAACATAACTAAGACAAAAGTGTTTATAAGTAGAAGAGAGGACAATACACCGATTCCACCAGGGAAATGGCCATGTTCGATATGTAGGAAAGGAACTGGCATAAATTCCATAAAATGTATGCAATGGAGATCTTGGCTACTTAAGAGATGTAGTGGGATAGCAGGCAAACTAACAGGTAGGGAAAACTACGTATGCAGTAGGTGTAGAAGGAACGTTGGTAGTAGTAATAGCAGTGATAGACACATTTTTCCAATGCAGTTAGGTTCTATAGAAGTGGTTAATAGCTTCCGGTGCCTAGGTGATCAGATTAGCATGGGAGGAGGGGTTCCGAGGCCATAGTATCTAGAATAAGGACGAGTTGGAAGATATTTAGGGAGCTGCTTCCTTTGTTGATAAAGAAGGGTTTCTCCCTGCGTACGAAAGGACGTTATATGATGCCTGTGTGAGATGCGCGATACTGCATGGTAGTTAAACATGGGCAGAAACTGCAGAGGATATGCGACGGCTGGAGAGAAATGAAGCAAGTATGCTCCGTTGGATGTGCAATGTCAGTGTGCGTGAACGACCAAGCAGAGACGAGTTGAGAAAGAAACTGAAGAAACTGGGTATATTAAGGATAAGTTGTGGTGGGCAGGAGAGAAGGCTGAGATGGTATGGACATGTGATGCGTATGGAGGATGGTCGCTGGGTAAAGAAGTGCCAAGACATCCCAGTAGAAGGAAGACGCAGTAGGGGTAGACCACAGAAAACATGGGCGGAGTTGGTGAGAGCAGGCCTCATATCGCTGAAACTCACCAAGGAGATGACGAAGGACCGTGACAAATGGAGAGATGCTGTGCTGAGTAGGACCCCTCTAACCCTTGCAAGCAGGGTAAAGCGGACATAAAATGATGATGATGATGATGATGATACATATATATATATATATATATATATATATATATATATATAAGGAAATAAGATGAAATCGAAAACGCAACTGGAGTGCGCCTGTGCGTGTGCGTGTGCGTGTGTGTGTGTGTGCTCAGAGAGAGAGACGGTGGGAGTGAGAGAGATTGAGTGAGAGAATGAGTGAGAGAGAGAGAGTGAATGAGAGAGAGAGATACTGATACACACATACCCTCATGTTGGTCAGTAAATACATGTTTTCACATATGTATATTTTGCGTGTTTGATAAATGGGAAATACTTGTGATATGTAATGTTCATGTTACGCTACCAGCTCTATCATCCTAATTTCTTTCCTCTGTTGTCAATAATTTGAATAATATAAACTCCATAATAATTGATGTTGACTGACAATATATAAACTATATATAAACTATAATAAAGTAAGGAGTGCGGCATTGCGTCCAGAATATATTTTTTTACCCCGTTTGTAAAATAAGTTGGATTACTTTGAGTAAATAATTGTTTCTACGTTAGGCACAAGGCCAGCAAATTACCCATTGTATTACTGGTACTTTATTTTATCGACCCCGTAAGGATGAAAGGCAGAGTTAACCTCGGCGGGATTTGAACTCAGAATGGCAAGGGCCGTAACTCTATGCGCCAAAGCATGGCGTCCGACCCTCTACCGATACTGCCAATCTACCGCCATTTACACTTTGAGTAAATAATTGTTTCTACTTTAGGCACAAGGCCAGCAATTAGCCAGTGCATTACTGGTACTTTATTTTATCGACCCCGTAAGGATGAAAGGCAAAGTCAACCTCGGCGGGATTTGAAATCAGATCGTAAAGGGACGTAACTATGTTGGAAGGCATGGCGTCCGACCCTCTACCGATACTGCTAATCCACCGCCCTTTGAGTAAATAATGAATGAATATTACATAATTTATGTGCTGAATTTTGTTGCTGTTGATTACATATATTTTATAGCTTATTTAAAGATCGTTAAAATTAACTTCTTTAAAATTTCTAAATGTCAACACTTCCGATTAGCGGCCTTTATATTATAACACTTATAAAAATATCGCATATATTTCTGTCGCTAATGTTCTCCTAATGCAGTTTATATATAATATCGTCTTTCTTTTAATGTACCATGGATTACGTTACTGATTACACAAGACAGTGTAACATAGACTTCGTTCAATTTATGTGTATTTTATCAATTACGATTTTATTTGATGTATCATATCTACATGCATATATATTTGTGTATCATATAAATATACACACTACACATGCCAGGAGAAAACCACTCGTAGGGTGGTTTTTCTGCTAGTGTATATAATTTAAGTACCAAACTATCACAGACTAGATAAACTCTGACGTAGATGCTGGTCAGTGCCGCATTTGCCATTGTGTTTAGGTATTTTTAAGCCAGGAGAAGGTGGCATCTTCCTGCCAAAAACACTTTTCCAATAAACCTTTCAAATGTTTTTCAAATGGTAAACGTTTAAATGTTCAATTAAGGGGCCTTATAACTTAACTAGCACAGGCTGTTCTGGTCCTAGAACCGTACTGATTTTGGTATAGGAACATATGCAGTGTTTCTTGCTGTTGTCCTTTTACGGGAGACCAAGAATAACTTAATCCAATGCAATGGTCCTTAGGAAAACATTTGCTAAAATGCTTTGTTACCGATGTTTTGTGTGCACCATAGACTTGATCTTAGGTATATATATATAATGTTTCTTATCGTGACCCCTTTACGGGAGGCAAAGTATATCTTACTTTCACTCATTTGCTAAAATAATTTGTCAAGGAGATTTTGTGTATGACATATATGTTGTCTCAGGAACATATACTGTATTTATTCTGAGGACCACTATTTGGGGGACCGAGCATAACTTCCTCCCAAGTGATCGTCCTTACGAAAATAATAATTATAATGCCTTGTTAACGAGGAATTGCAAATTCCATAGACATTGACTTAGAAACATATACACTATTTTTCGTCGTGAACCCTTTACGGGGACAGAGTATAACGTATTTTTATGCAATGCTCTTTAGGAAAATATTTTTCAACAAGGCTTTGTCACTGCCATAGACGTGGATTAAGAAACATGTGCAGTGTTTCTGATTGTGATTACAACTTTACGGGGAACCGAGCATAAAGTATCTCCATGCGGTGGTCCTTTGGAAAAACATCAGTTTAAATGCTTTAGTAATGATGACATGTTCATCGCGTTAATGATATACATGAATGCATGCATATATATATGTTACAACTGTTCATTGCATACTAGACGACCATTGGATTTTATATGACATGAAAATAATGTGTCACTTAACAAATGAAAAGGTCGTTGCAAAGGATTGGCTTAGTAATCTACTGGATACGATCTACGCATGATGTGGGAGGATCATTGGCCATGTTCTGTGTATTTCTAGGAAGACAGTAGAGATGCCTCCCTCGAATTGAAGCTTAAATGTGACCGGTGGCCTAAGAGGTACTGTAGAGATTTTGAGACTTGCATACGGACTGATGAGATACCTGCTATAAAAACACACACAACTATATATATATATATATATATATATATATATAACGAAGGAGTTGTGGTAAAGAACCAGATGGACCATAACGCATCGGAGTACTCAATTCTTAGGGTAATAGAGTGGGTAATAGGAAAATGTATGACCCCGACGGCAGAGATCAAGCCGTTTCGACGGCTATTTCTGGACTGAAATAGCCGTCGAAACAGCTTAAGCTCTGCCGTCGGGGTCATACATTTTCCAGTATATATATATATATATATATATATATATAAATAAAGTTGTGCCTATATATATGTATAGTGAAAGCGTGTGGGTGAGGGTTGGGGGAATTGGATTCACAACCGTGAGGTTGTAATTCCGATTCCTAAGCCTAGGCAATGCGTTATGTCCTTGAGCAAGACACTTTATTTTACGTTATTCCATCTACCTGGAGTTGCGACCGATAGAAAGTATTACCAATTGGAAAGACCAACGGAAACATTGTTTGATTGGTCCGATTTGATGAAAGGTGATCAAAAGTGCGGTTGGGCGTGTTTTGGAATGTGTATTGGTCAGCCAAAGCCTTGCTTTGGTGTAAACAGGAAGCAGGGGTTTGTTTGGGTGTGCCACGCATGGACGAGCCGGTGGTAGTTTATCGTGTCGGTAAAGACATTTTGATTTTTTGTCAAAAGAATTAAAATATATATATAGACACATGAATGGGATTGATCAGAGACTCCCTAAAAAATTCACTTAAATGGGATTAGGAGCAGAATTATAAGATTGCACTGCTAGAAACATGTTTCATGTCACCAGATCGAGCTGGAGAAATGAATGCGTACACTGGATTTATAACAAGTGAATTTTATATAACTTATCATCCAATAGGTCGGCTCATTAATCTTTCGTCTCTGTTGCCCACCAGCCATGCTTCTATAAATATATCTCTATCATACTCAAGAACGTTCCAGTGCCTACTGATCGAAATGACAATGAATTCTCGCCTCGCAGCCTATTAAACCTGTCAGAATGTCACAAGCAAATGACAATTACGTTTATCAAATTATTCATCTCTCACGGCAGTTAATCTTATCACATTATTAACCCTTTCAGGCAGATGACTTTAACAGATAGTTCACATACCTCACGGCATTAAAACCGATTACTATATTAACCTTTTGCGGCTGTTGAATATGTATTGTTATGTTTAATCCTCACGGCTCTAAAACATATCAGATAATTTTTATATTTGTGCCGTAATGTCAATTGGTCTCATCAGTTCGTTCATGTCTCACGGCGACAAGGCCTTTATGATATATATGTATATATATATATATATATATATATATATATATATATATATATATATATATATATATGTATATGTTTGTATATATATATGTATAGGTATGTATGTATATATATGTGTGTGTGCATATATGTGCGCGTGTGTGCGTGTGCGTGTGTGTGTACGTGCTTGCATATGCATGCATGGCGGCTGTTTTCGCGTATGCATCTGTATGTACTTATATGGATGCGTGTATGTATAATTTTAAATATTGTTGATTTCAATAACCTCTGTCATTTTCGTTCTACTAATTTATTTACATTATTCTTAACTCTGAAAACGAGAATCATTCGGTTTCCTAGATAGAATATTAGTCTACGACTTCATTTATACCATAAACATGGTATAAACGATGTATTATCTTGACGTATTATCTGGACGCTTTTTTTTCGGTTCATTGCCAGGGGGTGTCTTCACGCACCAAAATATCGCAACATTTTTCGAAATATTTAATTCTGCGTTCACTAATTGATTTTTTTTTTTAGTTTCAGAAGATCCCGTTAAGGGTGAAAGCAGCGATTCTTTGCTTAAACTTTAATATGTTATTTTAATATATATATATATATATATATATATATATATATATATATATATATATATATATATACGGTATGTTTATGAGCGAACACCTTAATTCTACACACACACACATATATATATATAATAAACATAGATCTTCGCAAGTCAAATGAAATGAACGAGAAAGAGAAAATAAATAAATACAGCATCACTACTTTGATAAGAACTACGAATGTAAATTCTGAGTGTCCCAAATAATTTGAATTATCGTATTGCACGAACTTATTAATATTAAAAGTAAGAACAATAATAATGCATTGTGCTTTCCTACGTTATCAAATTTGATAGGTGTCATCGAAATTAGCAAAGATCGAATATGATGTGAATTGTTTCTGTAGCTCATATCTTCTAGACTGCTGTTAATTAGCTCACTGTCTTCAAAGAGGTGTTAGTATCTAATATATAATAACTTGCATCGCTACCAAAGCCGAGTAATTCCTCCATTTTCACATGATGCAAATTTAGTTGGTAACTTACTTATAAAGGTGAACAAATGTACGCAGTACGTACGTATATCTTAATTTGCGTACGTATGTACATACACACAACTCGCTCTCTCTCTATTTCACTTACATATGTACATATATATATATATACATGCACACACACATATATATTTATATATATATATATATATATATATATATATATATATATATATATATACACATATATATACAAAAAGTATATATATACACACACATATATATATATAGAATATATATATATATATATATAAATATATATATATATAAATATATATATATATATATATATATATATATATATATATATATATATATATATATATATATATTTATATATATATATATAAATATGTATATAAGATTATATATTTTACGCTATTTATTTTATTTTATTCTTATTTTTATTTTTATTTTTATTCGGATTCTTCTTTGGATAACACCCCCCCCTCCTCCACCCCATGCGCACATAAACTTATTGTCAACCCCTCCAAATTGACTATGATTATATTTAACCCCCCCTCTTTTACGCTCCTTTCTATTATGTAATATAGTATATCGACTATATTTTATGCCCCTTTGCATCCTCCATATATTTCTTCATTTCTGTCCCTATTAGCCTACCTTAATTCTGCTTAAGTCAGTTTTTTAGATATCGTTATGTATATGATATTAAACAATTTTCATTCCTTTTTGTAAACATTTGTAACGAAATATTAACGTTTATAAACTTTAATTACTTAAACCATAGCTAATATTATACTGCCTTATTGGATAGTTTAAATATTTTTAATATTAATTTATCAAATAGGGTTTTCGAGTCATTTACAGGGGTTGTTTCCTTAGTTTTTACTTAACTCCTTAACTGCATGTGAGACCTAAATGTATATGTTTGTTTTTGTTTTTTTAATTTCCGGTTGATTCTATTTATTTATTTTATTCTATATTTTATATTTTATATTTTATTTGTAATACTACTGTGCATTATATTTACTGTCTGGCACTTACTCACTCATCCATATACATGTCTGTCTACCAACCTTGTAATTATAAGTAATTATATATTATATTATGTTAATTTATTTTATATAATATATTATATTATATTGTATTTTTTATTGTAATATTGATCCTTATTACTTACCGTTAATTATATGTAACATTATGATATGTTAAACTTTATATATCATGTAAGATGTTTGTATTTTTTGTACCATCAAAATATTTTTTGGGGTATTGTACAATTTATTTTTCCTCACCTACTCTGTAACCCAGTATGAATTGATTTGTTAACTTGAGTACCATTATATATTGTTTATTATAAATGTTAGTATATTGTATATTATAAATGTTAGTATATTGTTATTATATTATTGTTGTGACATCTATATTGTTTGTGTAAATTAACCGGAGATTATCTATTCTATTATATTGTATTATATAGTATACTAGCAGTAAAGCCCGGCGTTGCTCGGGGTCGCTCAGTAGCTGTGTTAAAGTTACAATGTTAAGTTTCTTTTTTGGCTTAAAAACTGTAGTGTCTACTGTGCAGACTTGCATGTGGTGTTTTTGATTAATATTCCCTCAACCAACAATATGCCTTATGAAGTTAAGAAAACATAACGATAACCCGAATGTTATAACAAAAGAGGATGCTGGGGATAAAAACTGCACTGGTTATTTATTAACAAAGATCGAAAATGTAAACACTGCAACGCAGAGAAAAACATTAGCGTAACCAAATTATCAGTTATGTCTGTCTGCACGCCTATATCACCTCTCTGCACGACTGTCTGTCTGCACGCCTGAAATATTTGCTTGTTTTACGTAGTCTTTAAATAGACTTGTTTTCAAGTAAAAATATTGTTTTAAAATGCTTTTAAATGGAAATGAAGCAAAATTGAAGCTTAGTGTTCGAACTGATGAATTTTGCAGGTCAATATTTTGCTGACTCGACAACTGTTCGTGTATTGTGTTAATGTCATTTTAAACGCTGAGAAAGCCAGCGTAATTTTTTACGTAAGACGCTCAATGTAAACAGAACAAAGGGAAATAACTGATAACTTACGCTCAAAAATCGATACATTATATTCGATTTCGTCACATAGGGTGGGTCAATTTGAAATATTTTTTTCCGATGTCTTCGCTAGGGCTCATATAGCAATTTTGGTGCAATTCCGTGAGAGATTCTAAGAGGAGATGTGTGCCAAAAATCGATAGACAGACAGACAACCACAGTTTTATATATATAGATAATTGTATTGTTTATTATTTATTATATGTGCTACTTATAATTATATCATATTATTACCTCATGTATATTGGGTAGATGTATTAGTATTATTATTATTATTATTTTCATTCCTATCATGCTTATTTTTATATTCAAACTCTTAATAAGGTTTAATTTGTGCAGTTGAAGATGGATGTGTGTATTGTTGTATGTGTATGTGTGTGTACGTGTGCGCACATATATACATATGCATATTGTACCTTTTGATTTTTATTGTAATTTTAATGTTGGTAAAGGTATATTATATTATATTACATTGTATTATATATAATTCCTGCTCTATATAACCATCTTAGTTTAGCTCTAGGTTTGTTTTGCTTTGGACTATATTTGTAATATGGTTCTTAATGTTATATACATACTTAGTAATTTTTATTATATATTTTTATTATTTTTATTATATATTTTTGCAGTACTTTAGTGTATGTACACTCCATATTCTTCGGAGCTTCCGGCTTGTATCTGCCGATATTACTTCTTGTTGTTTTAATTGCCCTGATGATTCCTTAATAGGACGAAACATTGTCGGCTAATAAAGACTTTTGATGTATTGAAGGCTTCTTTGTTTTACTTTCATAATATATATATATATATATATATATATATATATATATAATATATATATATATATATATATAAATATATATATATATATATATAAATATATATATACATATATATATATATATACATTTTTATATATATATATATATTTTTATATATATATATATATTTATATACATATATATATTTATATATATTTTTTATTTTATATATAGATATATATATTTTTTATTTTATATATAGATATATATATTTTTATATATATAAATATATATATATATATATATATAAATATATATATATATATAAAAATATATATATATATATATAAACATATATATATATCAAATAAAAGATATATATAAATATAAATATATATATATATATAAAAATATATATATATATAAAAATATATATATATATATAAATATATATATATATATATATATATATATATATATATATATATATATATATATATAGTATATTAGGGAGAGGATCAGGGGTGTACAACACTCCACTTATCCAACAGGCAGTATAAGGTTAGCTCGATGTCTGAGGACAGAGCTGTGATGTAATCAACAACAAAGAACGCCTATAGCATATGCATATCTTTACTTGCTAACATTGTTTCATCCGCACTATAAGTGGGACTCATCAGAGCATAAAGTTTGATTACATATCACACAAGCAATAACAAATCCAAGACATTGAAGAAATAAAGAATAAAAAATAACAAAAAAATAACAAAAAAATAACAAAAAAATAACAAAAAAATATTGAGGAAGTAAAAATAAAAATAAACATTGAAA
>OZ024749.1:24462966-24472966 GCA_964016885.1 Eledone cirrhosa | reverse complement strand
GTTTAGATATATATGTTTATATATTTTTTTTGATTTTAAACGTTAACATGAATGTGCCACATTTTCCCGCCTTTACTGGAAAACCTAAGATGTGGTTTGCCCAGTTACAGGCGTATTTTACGGTCTGTAAGACCGAATTTGACCAGCGCCTCGCTGTACAGATTAGCGGCCTTCCCCCTAATCTGGCAGATTCGGTCCAATACCTAATTACAGACCCCCCTCTGACTTGACGTATGAGTATTTGAAGGGCGAGATGTTGAGGAGGAATTGTAAGTCGGTAGAGAGTCGTTTTCGGTCATTGATCGAGGAGAAACGATTAGGTGACAGGACCCCTACCGCTTTTCTCCGGCATTTGCGGGATTTGAGCGATTCACAAGATAAGGATAGCCCTTTCCTGAAGAAAGTGTTCTTCTCTCGCCTACCTCAAGAGGTACAGTCGATCCTAGCCCATATGCTAGAGGTGAATACCCTGGATCACATTGCTGTCTCTGCTGACAAAATTGTAGAGGTGACGAAGAGAGACACTTCGAAGCCAAAGTACGTTGCTTCCTCTTCTCTTCCTCAATCACGCTCATCAGCGTCTGATGACAAATTTATCACCACAATGGAAGCCATGACTCGTCAAATGGCGGAGTTGTGCAAGGAATTCAGGTCCTTTGGACGGCAGAGGAGCCGCTCACGACGTTATTCAACTTCTCGCCACCGTAGCCCTTCCAACACACCAGAATCACCATATTGTTATTACCATGACAGATATGGTAAAAAAGCCGCTCGTTGTATGCCTCCTTGTGCTTACGAGGGAAAAGACGACCAGACTCACTAACGGCGGATAGTCCGCTCTGCGAAACAACATCTAACCGCCACTTTTTCATTGAGGACCTGCTGTCAGGTAGAGCTTTTCTGGTTGACACAGGTGCAGTTTGTTCCGTATGGCCTGTGTGTTGTATGAAGGAGACTCCCCCTGAGACGCCTATTGAGTTGCAGGCAGTAAATTGTTCGCCGATTCGAACTTTCGGACAAATCTCGTTACCTTTGCAGTTTCGTAATCTGCGGCGCGAGTTTAAATGGATATTTACTATCGCTGCCTTGCCGTATCCGATTCTAGGCGCGGATTTTCTCCACCATTTTTCCTTGACGGTGGACCTTCGTCGTAAACGCCTAATTGATGGCATCACTGGATTAACTGTTGTTGGCAAGGCAGCAGGAGTTCCAACGGTTAGCCCGACCTTTTTTCTTGCTAACACCGGTGATCCTTATCATGCGCTGTTGAACTCGTTCCCGCAACTGACTCGGGGAAATTTTCGAGTTGATGAACCAACTCATACCACAGAGCACTTCATATCTACAACTGGTGCTCCCGTTTTTTCTCGTCCTCGCCGCTTGCCTCCGGACAAACTCAAAGCAGCACGATCAGAGTTTGATCATATGCTGCAAATGGGGATTATTCGTCCGTCCACGAGCCCGTGGGCGTCCCCATTACACATGGTACCGAAAGCGAATGGCGATTGGAGACCTACTGGAGATTATCGACGCCTGAATTCGATAACGGTACCGGACCGTTATCCTATTCCTCATCTGCAAGACTTTGCGTCTTCGTTGCAGGGATGCAAGATATTCTCCAAACTGGATTTAATTCGTGCGTACCATCAAATTCCTGTCCATAAAAATGACATTCCAAAAACTGCTATAGTTACGCCATTTGTGTCTTTCGAGTTTTTTTACTATGCCGTTCGGATTAAGGAATGCCGCTAGTACTTTTCAGCGGTTTATGGATGAGGTTACTCGCGGCCTCGATTTCGTCTATACCAATATTGACGATCTGCTCATTGCTAGTTCTTCTCCAGAGCAGCAGACGCACCATTTGAATCTTCTTTTCCGCCGATTGAAGGCGTATAACGTGCAGCTTAATGCACCCAAATGTGTTTTTGGTGCTGAGTCACTGACTTTCTTGGGTCACGTCATCGATGCTGACGGTATTCGACCCCGGCCTGAGCGAGTTAAGGTCATATAGGATTTGCCTCCACCGACCTCACTACGTCAGTTACGCCAGTTCTTAGGTCTGGTTAACTTTTATAGGCGTTTCGTGCCAAATTGTGGAAAATTGCTTTTCTCCCTGACAGAAATTTTGAAAAATTGTCGGAAGAAGAACAAAGATATTTCTTTGATAGACACTCAACTTGCTGATTTTCAGCACGCCAAAACTGTTTTGGCTAATGCTTCGTTACTGACTCACCCGGTACCCGGTGCAAAGCTAACGCTTTGTGTTGATGCATCGGATATCGCTGTGGGCGCAGTACTACAGCAAAACATCAATGGTTACCAGCAACCGCTGGAGTTTTTTTCCAAAAAGCTAAATCTTGCTGAGACGCGCTACAGCACCTTTGGAAGAGAGCTTTTAGCCATCTATTTGGCCGTGAAACATTTTTCACATGTGCTAGAAGGTAGACAATTTACTATCCTCACTGACCATAAACCATTGACTTTTGCTTTGAGATAGAAGGCTGATAAATACTCGCCCAGAGAGACGAGACACCTTGATTTCATCTCGCAATATACGAGTGATATCCAGCACATTCAGGGTTCACTAAATACAGCGGCCGATACTTTGTCCCGCTTACCCGTGACAGCGATCTCGTCATCCTCTGACATAGATCTGACTCGTTTGGCTGCGGATCAGCCTCCCCTTGAGTCATTAGATGTCACATCGCCTGAGTTTGCGAATTGCGAGATGAAATACTTGCCTCTGTCGACTGCAGTTGGCCAAATTCTCTGCGACGTCTCGTTGGACGTGCCTAGGCCCTTCGTTCCAGAGAATCATCGTCGGACCGTGTTTCTGGGATTACATAGTATCTCGCATCCAGGATCTTCTGCCACAGCAAAGCTCATATCAGATAGATTTTTCTGGCCAAATATGAGGCGTGAAATTGCTGCTTGGTGCCGTTCCTGCGTCGCTTGCCAGAGATCAAAGGTCCATCGACACGTCGAGGCTCCCCTGGGTACCTTTGCTAATTCAGATGCGCGTTTTTCACATATTCATATTGACATAGTCGGACCTTGGCCTGCCAGCGATGGTTTTTCTTATCTGCTGACCGTCATTGACCGTTTTTCGAGATGGCCTGAGGCCATACCCTTGAAAAACATCACCGCGGAGACAACAGCACGTGCTCTGGTGTCTGGATGGATCTGTCGTTATGGAGTTCTATCCAAAATAACTACCGACCGTGAACGACAGTTCGAGTCGAGCCTTTTCCTCGAGCTGTCAAAATTAATTGGTGCTAAACGCATTAGAACTACGGCGTACCATCCCGCTTCGAATGGTATGGTGGAGCGTTTTCACCGACAACTGAAGGCCTCTTTAATGGCCTCAATGGACTCGGCGCATTGGAGCGAGTACCTCCCTATTGTGCTACTAGGGATTCGGTCAACGGTGAAGGTCGACTTTGGATTTTCACCGGCCGAAGTACTGTACGGTGCCCCTCTGACGTTGCCCGGGCAAATGCTTGCCCCTATCGATCTTGATGCCCAAGATCACGCTTCCTACGTGTCCCGTTTGCGCTCCTATTTCCAGGATTTGCCGCCAATGGACACTAGGAAACAAACTGTCAAGACTGCTGTCCCGAGGGATATTGCCTCGTGGACGCATGTCTTTGTAAGGAAAGATTCTGTGAAGCCCCCGCTCACACAGCCTTACACTGGACCTTACCGTGTCTTAGCGCGCTCGGCTAAGCATTTCACGTTAGATATTAAGGGGTCCAGGGAGACAGTTACAATAGACAGGCTTAAGCAGGCGCACCTTGACACGGACGCTGTGGTTCCTGATCCACGAACCCCTTCGTATTTGCCTGTAGAGCGAACGACTGTTCCTGAACCACCATCATCGCCTGTCCCTACACCACCGCCATCGCCACGTTACAAGACCACGACCCGTTCAGGTCGTAGTGTCCACTGGCCCAAACAATTTTGCAGCACCGTCTATATTTAGACTATGTTAGCTGCACCTTTTTTTGCCTCTGTGTTTCTGCTTTTTCTTTGCCTTGTTTTTTTTTATGCATGCATGTTTTTTTTTGTTTTTTTTAAACATTTTTCAAATCCTTATTCTGGATTCAATTTTTGGTAGAGCGAATAGCTCCCCCTTGTTGCTTTGTTCGCCATCTTACTCCACATTTGAGTAATGACATCGATTTTCAATAATTTGAAAATCTGGCTCGAGGTACTGTAGTAAGACGCCTCACGTCCCTTGATAGAACAACGCCGGTTGAGAACGCGAGAAAGAAAAGACAGACAGCCACTGGAAAGCCGACTGATCACACGCCAGAAACCAGCCTCTGTACCACACCATTGTTTGTGCTACAACAAAAATAAACGTATATTTCCTCTCTAATTTCTGCTGTTAATATCATTATTATGTCACTCGTAACATCTATAACTAATACTGCTAAATATATATTTTTATTATATATATAAATTTTTATATATAAATATATATATATATAAATACATGGAAAGTTATATTTAAATTGTTGGGTTACAACGAGTAAATATTTATAACTGATATAAAAGCACTCAACAAGTATTTGGAGTATATTTACGATATTAAATAAATGGAAATTATATTTATAAAACCATATTTATTTCATTATATATATTTCAGGGATAACATATTAAAAATATGTTATGCCTTCTTCAGACAAAATACAATATAAACAGTCTTATAAATAGATAGATTCGACATACCTTTCAACTTTGACTAGCATTTGAAAAGTTGATTTGGTAGTAAAAATATTATGGACAGTTGTAAAAAGAAAGAAAGAAAGAAAGAAAGAAAAACGAAGAAAAAAGAAGAAATGCATGCAACTAAATAGAGAGAGATAGAAAGATAGATAGAGAGAAGAAATTCATGTAAAGAAACAGAGAGAGAGATATAGAGAGAGGAAAAAATAGAGGGAGATAGATAGAGAGAGAGAGAGAGAAGCGAGAGAGAGAGAGAAAATATAGAGAGATAGATATAGGTAGAGATAGAGAGAAAGAAAACTAGGTAGTTGAGCACCAGTTGAATGACGTATCAATGATACATTTATTTATTTATTTATTTATTTAGCTCTAGTATTAATGTAGAGAGAGATATATGTTGTTAGGTGATAAAAACAGCCGTTATATAGAGAGAAAAGAAAAATAACCAGACATAGACGAGGCAGATTTAAAACACTATGTTTCATCAATGTAGAAATATTAGTTCGTATAAAACAGGCATTATAATGTAAATATCAATTTATTCATGAATGAGACACGTATCTATAATGTGTGAAAAATAATGATCATATGTCTAGTTTAAAAATTCACAGGTTTATATCAGAGTTGAGATACAATAGAAGGTTATCACCAGATTCAATACTATAAACATCCATGTGAATTTACGTGATCAGCTCTGCAAATTCCTATTTCACACGAAAACATTCTCATTGTGCTATAAAAATTCTAGTATACATATATGTGTACATACACATATATATATAGAGTCTATATTAATTTTAACAATACTATTCTTGTCTTTACTCTACATGATTATCGTTCAAGCAGAAATAGAGAACAGATATCAATATATTAATAAAAATAAAAATATCAGAAACAAAAAATAAATAAACAGAAAACTAAAAAATATTAAAAATAAAAATATTAAAAATATTAAAAATAAAACATAGTATGCCCCGCAAATCCACCACGGAGATTAACCCTTCAAAGTTAATTGACAATATATTGTAAAGGTCATTATAAGCATCAGAATCAAGAGCAAACAAAACCAAAAATTATTTACTAAATCCTGTCTAGCAGAAACATTCCAAAAGTTTAGGATACCCATTCGGTCTACAGATGTTCTTATATTTAATATAGAAGTTTATCTAGTGTAAAATTTATTCGATATGTTTGGAGCATCAGCTTTTAGGGTAGTTTAATTATTCATGAAGAATGTTTAAAATAAAAAAGAAGAAATCGAAAGATTTATCGGCGAGTTTCATAAATAATTACAAATCAAACTAAATATACTACATTTTAAATTTAAATTCATATTTAAAAGTTGAGTTCAATCTATGTCTGCAGCAACTGAATAAATTTGTCCGTAAATTAAGGGAATTTTTAGATTTTAGTATAAAGAATATCTCCTCCGCGCAGAGGTCACATGTCTCAGAGGATGAATTAAAAGGAATCCCTCTTGAGACTATATTCCAAGCCGTCGAATATCTAACGTTATCATGCCTAAGTTGCCAGAGTGCGCCTGATAGTGCTGTTGAAGATTTTTTGCTTGGATCTGTGACAGAATTCTTGTGGTTATTATAGCGAAGTTTAAATTCCGTCGATGTGGAACCAACGTAGTTAAAAGAATTAAAGTCCGTTTTAACATTACAGTTGTATATTATATTTTTAACTAAGCAATTGTTATTTAACGGACATTTAGATCTATCTCTACAGTTACATTTGTTAACTTGGATATTATTTATGCTATTATCGGTATTTTGGCAAGGTTTTAAGTTCCTATTATTTATTCTATTAATATTTTGTGCTAAATTTTTGGTGGATGAGTAGGTTAATTTTATAGTATGTCTATTGAAAATTGAGTGATACCTATGTGTTCTAGGGAAGCGATTATCAAGAGCTTTAAAAAATAGTTTAGCGATGTGGGTTTTAATGTTTAGTGAGAAAGGGGGGGGCAAACCATATTATATTCCTAGTTCTATTTCTTTTTTGGCTTTTGGAATTATTGTAATGCTTTCTATTATAGTTGTTAAAGTTGTGGCCGTAATTAAAATAGTTGTTATTTTGTTTAGTTTGTCTATTATTATCTATGTACATAATTTTATCACTATATCCAGCTCTAGCTAACGCTTCATTGTAATATTGGTCTTTTTCGTCGAAAATCTTTTTACTAGATGAGATTCTAGAGATACGTTTTTGAACAGAGTTTACTATAGTATTTTTAACAGATCTGGGGTGGTTAGAGTTAAAGCTGACATAGTTTAAGTTTTCATTCAACTTGTGAAATGGATAGTGAAGACATGTGTTGAGATTTAATGTTACATCTAGGAAATTGACTATTCTATGGTTATTCTCAATTTCTATTTTTAGATTAAAGTAATTAAAAAATTGTGTAATTTGTTTTCTTTTTCTATTTAGTTCAGAGTTATTATTTTCAATAAGTAAAAGCATGTCATCTCTATATAAACCTCCGGTAGCACCGGGTATTTTTCTATGCAGCGAATTGATTAAAAATAGACCCACAAGGTCAGTTACCTGAGCTGAGTCGGATGATCCCATAGTAATGTCAAAATTGTTATCTCTATCTGCTCTGGTCCATTGTAGGTCATTAAATTCTATCAATGTTTTCCTAGCCGATAATATAATGTGCATTTCATTGCTAGTTAGGTCTGTATGTTTGAATGCGTAATTTAGTGCCTTATTTAGTAGATTAGGGGTAATAGAAGAATAATAGTTAGCAATATCTAGTTGAATAAACTTATTATTATTGTTATATTTAATTTCTTTAAACCACTCAACAACCTCTCCAGTTCCCTTCTACAAGCTCAAGTTAGGCAAACAATTCAAGTTTTTAATTTGCTGTATCACCCTGTCAAGAATGTTTTTGCTTAGTTTACCCAGGTCCGATTTTGATGGTGCAATCAATCTGACTGGCAAGTCATTTTCAAAATTTCTTTTGTGATCTTTCATATTGATCTTCGGTTTCCTGGGCACGAAAGGTTGTGTTCTGTTCTCAATTTCCAACTCATGCATTATACAAGATGCCTCAACATTCATTTTCTCAAGCTCGGCCTTATCTGCTACCTTGTACTTTTTCCTCAGTTCTTTCAGTATGAGGCCATTATACATGTCTTTTTGTACTCCATAGAGGTTGTTGGTCTTGTCAGATTTCACCAAGATCTTCTCAGTTTTCTCTAAGCTCTCAATATTATCCTTAATGCCTTTCAGATATTCCTGGCCTCTGAAGTTTCTCTTGAATTTGACTCCTTATTATTTTTATTTTTATTTATATATTGATATCTGTTATCTATTTCTGCTTGAACGATAATCATGTAGAGTAAAGACAAGAATAGTATTGTTAAAATTAATATAGACTCTATATATATATGTGTATGTACACATATATGTATACTAGAATTTTTATAGCACAATGAGAATGTTTTCGTGTGAAATAGGAATTTGCAGAGCTGATCACGTAAATTCACATGGATGTTTATAGTATTGAATCTGGTGATAACCTTCTATTTTATCTCAACTCTGATATAAACCTGTGAATTTTTAAACTAGACATATGATCATTATTTTTCACAAATTATAGATACGTGTCTCATTCATGAATATTGATATTTACATTATAATGCCTGTTTTATACGAACTAATATTTCTACATTGATGAAACATAGTGTTTTAAATCTGCCTCGTCTATGTCTGGTTATTTTCTTTTCTCTCTATATAACGGCTGTTTTTATCTCCTAACAACATATATCCCTCTCTACATTAATACTAGAGCTAAATAAATAAATAAATAAATAAATAAATAAATGTATCATTGATACGTCATTCAACTGGTGCTCAACTACCTAGTTTTCTTTCTCTCTATGTCTACCTATATATATCTCTCTATATTTTCTCTCACTCTCTCTCGCTTCTCTCTCTCTCTCTCGCTTCTCTCTCTCTCTCTCTATCTATCTTCCTCTATTTTTTCCTCTCTCATGAATTTCTCTTACATGAATTTCTTCTCTCTATCTATCTTTCTATCTCTCTCTATTTAGTTGCATGCATTTCTTCTTTTTTTTTCGTTTTTCTTTCTTTCTTTCTTTCTTTCTTTTTACAACTGTCCATAATATTTTACCTACCAAATCAACTTTTCAAATGCAAGTCGAAGTTGAAAGGTATGTCGAATCTATCTATTTATAAGACTGTTTATATTGTATTTTGTCTGAAGAAGGCATAACATATTTTTAATATGTTATCCCTGAAATATATATAATGAAATAAATATGGTTTTATAAATATAATTTCCATTTATTTAATATCGTAAATATACTCCAAATACTTGTTGAGTGCTTTTATATCAGTTATAAATATTTACTCGTTGTAACCCAACAATTTAAATATAACTTTCCATGTATCTTGCTCCAATACTGTTGAGCGCTTTATATTATAACTGAAAAAATGGAATTCTTTAAGATTATTTCCTCTTTAAAAGACATACCTCTACCTAGAAACAAAGACTTTATTAAACAATTAATAGATAAATCTGACTCTTTTATAAGGAGAATCAGGTGGCGAGCATTCCACTTTGATAAATCTAATATAAATGAAAATGTCTCGGACTTAGACAAAGTTTTCAAATCTAAAAGAAATCCACCCCCCAACAAACTTTTATTTGACTTTGAAAACGATATAATTTCTATCATACAAGGAGTCAAATTCAAGAGAAACTTCAAAGGCCAGGAATATCTGAAAGGCATTAAGGATAATATTGAATGCTTAGAGAAAACTGAGAAGATCTTGGTGAAATCTGACAAGACCAACAACCTCTATGGAGTACAAAAAGACACGTATAATGGCCTCATACTGAAAGAACTGAGGAAAAAGTACAAGGTAGCAGATAAGGCCGAGCTTGAGAAAATGAATGTTGAGGCATCTTGTATAATGCATGAGTTGGAAATTGAGAACAGAACACAACCTTTCGTGCCCAGGAAACCGAAGATCAATATGAAAGATCACAAAAGGAATTTTGAAAATGACTTGCCAGTCAGATTGATTGCACCATCAAAATCGGACCTGGGTAAACTAAGCAAAAACATTCTTGACAGGGTGATACAGCAAATTAAAAACTTGAATTGTTTGCCTAACTTGAGCTTGTGGAAGGGAACTGGAGAGGTTGTTGAGTGGTTTAAAGAAATTAAATATAACAATAATAATAAGTTTATTCAACTAGATATTGCTAACTATTATTCGTCTA
>OZ024749.1:24445466-24450466 GCA_964016885.1 Eledone cirrhosa | reverse complement strand
TATATATATATATATATAGTTTTAATATAGATGAGATTCTACAGGACTAGAACTGTTTCATTCTTTAGAAATCATCAGGAATCTGGGTATCAAAAAATAAGTATGGTATAAGAAAGGCAGAAAGAATTCTATAAACAAGTTTGGGATGGGAATGGGTGCCAACTGTGTGCTCAGTTTGCGCATGCGCCACATCCGGATGTCGGTGTGTGTTTGTGTTCATTTATCTATTTTTTATTTATTTACATGTTGTTGGTTGGTTGTTTGTTCTATGTGTGTGTGTGTTTTCATTTTGTCCTTAATTGTAAGTTGTGATGTTGCTGTTCCACTCATATTTTCTATTTAATTTTGGTTGTAATTCTTTTATGTTTACTGCCTCTGTAATTTGTATGAACATTGCATCTTTTCTGTGTGTACATTCTATTTTTATTTCTATGTTCTCTAATTTAACCTTGTGTTCTATCTTAGCATTTTGGTAGGGTACAGATGATTCTTTATTATCTTGAAGGTCTCGCCAGTGTTCATTTATCCGTTCCCCTCTACTACGTGCTGTCTCACCTATGTACACTATATTTTTGTTTCTACATTGTCCTTCAGTACATCTTATGCTATACACTACATTTCTAGTTTTACAGTTAATATGGAGGCTTATTTTACAGGTTATACATTTCTTATCTATACATGAGGGTCTTTGGAACGGGTATGTCTTGCTAATAAGTGTTTTTACGGAGGTACCTGGTCTTTCTACTATCTTAATATTGAGTTTATGTTTATTTAGGGCCCTTCTAAATTTGTAGGCTAGTTCGCCTCTAGGGGTTGTATTGATGGACATTACACTCTGGTATTTATTGCTATCATACCATGAGTTTATTCTATTGGCCTTGTTCCTAGTTCTTTCTATTCTATTCCAAAATGTTCTCTATCCTCATGCTCCTGTGGTGTTACCTCTCTTGTGTTAGTGATGTGGGGTTGCATTGCCTGGATGTAGTTTGGCAGGCTGTCAACCGACATTCTGCCAGACTTGTCTGTTGGAAAGCATGCTATCTCTCCATTACGAGAGCGCTGCATGAGCTTACGAAAGCCATTTGCAGATTTTTCTCCCAGTTGCTGGGCCTCTATTCTATTATGCTTCTTGATATACTGTTCTATAATATTTCTAACTTCGTATCTAGCTATACTAAATTGTGCTTCTGTTTGATCATCGACCTGCGACGGCAACTGCGTGCGTTTGTTAAATGGTAAAGTCGTGGCGTGGACTCGTCGCAGGTCGAATGATTTATCGGAGGGATTATAAAACGGAGAGTTCCAGGCTGCTGCTTTATGTGTACTAGTGCTATTGTTATTGTCAGTTGTGTTGTTTCTATTTCTATTTCCACCGACAGCCTCATGGTTGTTTCTATGTCTCTCATAATTACTCCTGTCTCTTTCCACTGGCTCAATGTTGTTATCTACCCTATATTGTGTGTCTGTGTGTTCATCTTGGTTATTCTCTTTGTCCTTAGTCTCCCTTCTCCTTTTCCTTTTAATCCTATTACTTTCCCTTATTTCTGTGATTTCTGTGCTACTGTCATTACTTGTTTTCTGTGTCTGTGTGTTTGTTAATATTGTGGTGGTGGTGAGAGGCATTGAATGCGTGTGTGTTGTTGTTGTTGTTGATGTGTGCTGTTGTTGATGTGTGTTGTTGTTGTCTCCGTGTGTGTTATCGTTGTTGTGTGTGTTGTTATTGTTGTTTGTGTCTGCGTGTCTGTTGTTGTTTCTGGGTATGTTGCTATTGTTATTGTTGTTGATGTGTGTGTTGTTGTTATTGTTGTTTGTGTCTGTGTGTCTGTTGTTGTTGGGATGTCTGTTGTATATGTGTGTGCGTATATTGTTGATTTTGTTTTTGATGCTCCAGCGTAGTTTTGTAAATGATTTTTCTGTTTCTGACAGACAACTAATCATATTTACCTTCTTGAATGTCGCAAATTTCGGCGGCAAACATAACACAGACAAAAATAGAATCTACACACAGAAAAGATGCAATGTTTAGACAAATTACAGAGGCAGTAAACATAAAATAATTACAACCAAAATTAAATAGAAAATATGAGTGGAACAGCAACATCACAACTTACAATTAAGGACAAAATGAAAACACACACACACATAGAACAAACAACCAACCAACAACATGTAAATAAATAAAACAAATAGATAAATGAACACAAACACACACAGACACCCGGATGTGGGGCATGAGCAAACTGAGCACACAACACACACACAGAAACAAAATGGCGTAGGACAGAAGAAAGAAAAGGCACAGAAACAAAGAGAGGAATCCCCAGTCACTGAAGAGGTCACAGAGTGTGTGACGAAAGGACTATGACTATATATAAACAACTATCTGGTTGTGGAACCAACCAACCAACCAGAAATTTATAGATTTGTAGATTTGTAAATTTATAAATTTATAAATATATAATAAATTAAATTGAAAGCAACTGGTGCGTGTGTTTCTTATTGGCAACATGACCCTCCCAAAGTATAACAATATATATATATATAATTATATATAATTATATATATATATAATTATATATATATATATATAATTATATATATATATATATATATATATATATATATATATATATATATAATTATATATATATATATATATATATATATATATAATGATATATATATATATAATTATATATATATATGTATAATTATGTATATATATATATATATATATATAATTATATATATATATATAATTATATATATATATGTATAATTATATATATATATATATAATTATATATATATATATATATATATAATTATATATATATACATATATATATATATATATATATATATATATATATATATATATATATATATATATATAATTATATATATATATATAAATATATATAATTATATATATATATATATATATATAATTATATATACATATATCTAATTATATATATATAAATAAAAATTATATATATATATATATATATATATATATATATATATATATATATATATATATATATAATTATATATATATATATATATATATATAATTATATATATATATATAAATATATTTCATTATATATATATATATATAATTATATATACATATATCTAATTATATATATATAAATAAAAATTATATATATATATATATATATATATATATAATTATATATATATATATATATAATTATATATATATATATAAATATATTTCATTATATATATATATATATAATTATATGTATATATATATATAAATATAATTGTATATATATATATAATCATATATATATATATATATATATAATTATGTATATATATATAATTATATATATATATATATATATAATTATATATATATATATATATAATTATATAAAATAAAGTTAAATAAAAGTCAAATAATTAAAATTTAGCTTCGTTTATTACTGCTATATATATTTCAGTGACAGCAATCTTTGGCTGTGATCTCTTCAGGCAGTTTGAATAAGTATGGTATAGACAAGTACATATGTTGTTTAGGTGTATAATATTGCCAATACTCTGATATGCCCAGTTCCTTGTTGGTTTATTATTTCCTCAGTGAAATAACAACCCAACAAGGAACTGGGCATATCAGAGTATTGACAATATTATACACCTAAACAACATATGTACTTGTCTATACTATACTAATTAAAACTGCCTGAAGAGGTCACAGCCAAAGATCGCTGTCACTGAAATATATATAGCAGTAATAAACGAAGGTAAATTTTAATCATTTGAATTTTATTTAACTTTCTTTTACACTACTCCGGATTAACCAAACCAACCTGCGCTCTTCGTCGAGTGCTCCAGCCTGCATACTAGGGTGTTGGTATACAACCAACATAAACTCAAAATATATAATTATATATATATATATAATTATATATATATATATATATATATAATTATATAATTATATATATATATATATTTATATATATATATATATATATATATATATATATATATATATATATATATATATATACATATATAAATATATATATATATATATATATATATATATATATATATATATATATATATATATATATATATATAATTATATATATATATATATAAATATATATATAATTATATATATATATTTATATATATAATTATATATATATATATAATTATATATATATATATATAATTATATATATATATAATTATATATATATATATAACTATATATATAATTATATAATTATATATATATATATATATATAATTATATATAAATATATATATATATATATTTCGTTTCTGAATTTGTTTAGCAAGATTCTTTATCTGAAATCGTGTGTTGAAACCGATATTGTTATACTTTGGGAGGGTCATGTTGCCAATAAGAAACACACGCACCAGTAGCTTTCACTTCAATTTATTATATATTTATAAATTTATAAATTTACAAATCTACAAACTTATAAATTTCTGGTTGGTTCCACAACCAGATAGTTGTTTATATATAGTCATAGTCCTTTCGTCACACACTCTGTGACCTCTTCAGTGACTCGGGATTCCTTCCTTTGTTTCTGTGCCTTTCCTTTCTTCTATCCTACGCCATTTTGTTTCTGTGTGTGTGTTGTGTGCTCAGTTTGCGCATGCGCCACATCCGGGTGTCTGTGTGTGTTTGTGTTCATTTATCTATTTGTTTATTTATTTATTTATTTATTGTTTGTTGGTTGTTTGTTCTATGTGTGTGTGTGTTTTCATTTTGTCCTGTGTGTGTTTTCATTTTGTCCTTAATTTTAAGTTGTGATGTTACTGTTCCACTCATATTTTCTATTTAATTTTGGTCGTAATTCTTTTATGCCTACTGCCTCTGTAATTTGCCTAAACATTGCATCTTTTCTGTGTGTGGATTCTATTTTTATTTCTATGTTCTCTAATCTACCCCTGTGTTCTATCTTAGCATGTTGGTAGAG
>OZ024749.1:24425466-24435466 GCA_964016885.1 Eledone cirrhosa | reverse complement strand
GAGTATGACCATTGCACGATATGCCATTATGAATAATCATTAATTAATACTATCGTGCAATGCCTGTGCGTGAAGATATTTTTAAAGTGAGGAAAGACTGTGCGCTGAGCCAATTCCACTCTCTGGGCAATAGTAATTATAACCCGAAAAGAAGAAAATATTAACATCATCAGTAACTACTGAGCCGCAGGTCTTATATCGGAGTTATCCCAGTTTCCTGAGTTGCCTTCTCCTAGAAGAATGTCCTGACAAAGGCCAGGGGTCCTTCACTGCCAGTGGTTTAACCGCGCGGTACATGTGTATGTACATATTTACACACTTTCGGATGGCCGTTGACACTTATGAGTTCGTTCGCCCTTTGTCAGGTTTTGTTTTTTGTCCTGCATGGTGTCCAAAATCACCCTCCTCACCAAGTAAACATGATGACATTGCCAGTTTAGTCGCAGACGACTCGACAGGCGACAGGTTGTACTGGGTTACATGTTACCTGTAGCATTAAAGAGTGACCCGACGTAGTATATATACATATATATATATAAATATACACATACATATCTATGTATACATGTGTGTGTATGTATACATACATATATTATATATATATATATATATATATATATATATATATATATATATATATATATATATATATATATATATTCATGTACTTATTTATATACATTTATTTACATACATATATATGCATGAGTCTGTGTGTATGTAAGTGTGTAGGTGTGAATGTGCATATGTATGTATATATGTATATATGAATATGTAAGTGTGTGTGTAGGAGTGTGTATATATTCGTTGTACGTATGTATGTGTCAGTATGTATATGTGTCAGTATGTATGTGTCAGTATGTATATGTGGCAGTATGTATATGCGTCCGTATGTATATGCGTCAGTATATATGTGTCAGTATGTATATGTGTCAGTATGTATATGTGTCAGTATGTATATGTGTCAGTATGTATATGTGGCCGCATGTATATGCGTCAGTATGTATATGTGTCAGTATGTATATGTGTCAGTATGTATATGTGTCAGTATGTATATGTGTCCGCATGTATATGCGTCAGTATGTATATGTGTCAGTATGTATATGCGTCAGTATGTATATGTGTCAGTATGTATATGTGTCAGTATATATATGTGTCAGTATGTATATGCGTCAGTATGTATATGTGTCAGTATGTATATGTGTCAGTATGTATATGTGTCAGTATGTATATGCGTCAGTATGTATATGTGTCAGTATGTATATGTGTCAGTATGAATATGTGTCAGTACGTATATGTGTCAGCATGTATATGCGTCAGTACGGAGATGCGTGAGTATGTATATGTATCAGTATGTATATGCGTCAGTGTGTATATGCTGTTACTATGTATATGCGTCAGTTTGTATATGTGTCAGTATGTATATGCGTCAGTATGTATATGCGTAACGTACGTATATGTGTCAGTATGTATATATGTCAGTATGTATGTGTCAGTATGTATATGTGTCAGTATGTATATATGTCAGTATGTATGTGTCAGTATGTACATGTGTCAGTATGTATATGAGTCAGTATGTATATGTGTAAGTATGTATATGTGTCAGTATGTATATGTGTCAGTATGAATATGTGTCAGTACGTATATGTGTCAGCATGTATATGCGTCAGTACGGAGATGCGTGAGTATGTATATGTATCAGTATGTATATGCGTCAGTGTGTATATGCTGTCACTATGTATATGCGTCAGTTTGTATATGTGTCAGTATGTATATGCGTCAGTATGTATATGCGTAACGTACGTATATGTGTCAGTATGTATATATGTCAGTATGTATGTGTCAGTATGTATATGTGTCAGTATGTATATATGTCAGTATGTATGTGTCAGTATGTATATGTGTCAGTATGTATATATGTCAGTATGTGTGTGTCAGTATGTATATGTGTCAGTATGTATATGCGTCATTATGTATATGCGTCAGAGGTTGACTTTGCCTTTCATCCTTACGGAGTCGATAAAATAAAGTACCAGTAATGCATTGGGTAATTGCTGTCCTTGTGCCTAAAGTAGAAACAATTATGTATATGCGTCAGTATGTATATGTGTCAGTATGTATATGTGTCAGCATGTATATGTGTCAGCATGTATATGTGTCAGTATGTATATGTGTCAGTATGTATATGTGTCAGTATGTATATATGTCAGTATCTATATGTGTCAGTATGTATATGTGTCAGTATGTACATGTGTCAGTATGTATATGTGTCAGTATGTATATGTGTAAGTATGTATATGTGTCAGTATGTACATGTGTCAGTATGTATATGTGTCAGTATGTATATGTGTAAGTATGTATAAGCGTCAGTATGTATATGTGTCAGTATGTATATGTGTCAGTATGTATATGTGTCAGTATGTATATGTGTCAGTATGTATATGTGTCAGTATCTATATGCGTCAGTATGTATATGTGTCAGTATGTATATGTGTCAGTATGTATATGTGTCAGTATGTATATGTGTCAGTATGTATATGTGTCAGTATGTACATGTGTCAGTATGTATATGTGTCAGTATGTACATGTGTAAGTATGTATATGTGTCAGTATGTACATGTGTCAGTATGTATATGTGTCAGTATGTATATGTGTCAGTATGTACATGTGTCAGTATGTATATGTGTCAGTATGTACATGTGTAAGTATGTATATGTGTCAGTATGTACATGTGTCAGTATGTATATGTGTCAGTATGTATATGTGTCAGTATGTATATGTGTCAGTATGTATATGTGTCAGTATGTATATGTGTCAGTATGTATATGTGTCAGTATCTATATGCGTCAGTATGTATATGTGTCAGTATGTATATGTGTCAGTATGTATATGTGTCAGTATGTATATGTGTCAGTATGTATATGTGTCAGTATGTACATGTGTCAGTATGTATATGTGTCAGTATGTACATGTGTAAGTATGTATATGTGTCAGTATGTACATGTGTCAGTATGTATATGTGTCAGTATGTATATGTGTCAGTATGTACATGTGTCAGTATGTATATGTGTCAGTATGTACATGTGTAAGTATGTATATGTGTCAGTATGTACATGTGTCAGTATGTATATGTGTCAGTATGTATATGTGTCAGTATGTATATGTGTCAGTATGTATATGTGTCAGTATGTATATGTGTCAGTATGTACATGTGTCAGTATGTATATGTGTCAGTATGTATATGTGTAAGTATGTATATGTGTCAGTATGTACATGTGTCAGTATGTATATGTGTCAGTATGTATATGCCATGTTCCACAATTTCTTTGATACATTGCCAGAGGGCTCCACTCTTTCTATTTGCTTTGTTGACCTATTTTCCTAAGAATATATTTGACCCTATTAGCAGCATTGTCATCGTCAGAAGCATCAACAGTGGTATCCTCTGCTGGATCACCATCATTATCATCTCCACGATCATTGTCGTCATCGTCGTCATCATCATCGTCATCGTCATCATCGTCATTGACAACGTCATCGTCATCATCATCATGAACATCGCCATCATCAGTATCAGCAGCATCATACTCATCGCCTACCATCTCATTTCTCTTCATATACTCTTCAACTTCTTTATCATCATGTTCATCTACCTCCTCTGCATCTTCATCATCTTTATCATCATCATCGTCTTATACATCGACTACCATCTTTTTCCCTTTATTCTCATCCTCATAATCTTCTTCATCGTCCTCATCCTCATTGAATTGAATTGACAGTATCGGTAGATGGTCGGACGCCATGCTTTCCAGCATAGTTACGTCCCTTTACGTTCTGAGTTCAAATCCCGCCGAGGTTAACTTTGCCTCTCATTCTTACGGGGTCGATCAAATAATGTACCAGTAATGTACTGGATAATTGCTGGCCTTGTGCCAAAAGCAGAAACAATATTACACCTTGTTCCTCCCCCTTCTACTCACTCGCTCCGTCCTCTTGTTCTACTTTTAATCCCACTTCGTCTCTCCCCTACCCTCACACTACTACTCTTCCTCCTCCTCATCATCATCTTCATGTTATTCATTCAAAACAACAATACAATCACCATTTTAGCACCAATAAAAAATCCACCATCACCACCACCTCCTCCACCAATCACACCATAACATCACCAGCGCCACTCACACCATACCATCACCAGCGGCTCTACCACCATACCATCACCAGCGGCACTCACACCATACCATCACCAGCGGCTCTACCACCTATACCATCACCAGCGCCACTCACACCATACCATCACCAGCGGCACTCACACCATACCATCACCAGCGTCTCTACCGCCATACCATCACCAGCGGCTCTACCACCTATACCATCACCAGCGGCACTCACACCATACCATCACCAGCGGTACTCACACCATACCATCACCAGCGGCTCTACCACCATACCATCACCAGCGGCTCTACCACCATACCATCACCAGCGGCACTCACACCATAACATCACCAGCGGCTCTACCACCATACCATCACCAGCGGCACTCACACCATACCATCACCAGCGGCACTCACACCATAACATCACCAGCGGCTCTACCACCATACCATCACCAGCGCCACTCACACCATACCATCACCAGCGGCACTCACACCATAACATCACCAGCGGCTCTACCACCATACCATCACCAGCGGCACTCACACCATAACATCACCAGCGGTTCTACCACCATACCATCACCAGCGGCACTACCACCATACCATCACCAGCGGCTCTACCACCATACCATCACCAGCGGCACTCACACCATAACATCACCAGCGGCACTACCACCATACCATCACCAACGTCTCTACCACCATACCATCACCAGCGGCACTCACACCATAACATCACCAGCGGCACTACCACCATACCATCACCAGCGGCACTACCACCATACCATCACCAGCGGCACTACCTCCATCATCGACACCACGACCAGCACCTACAATACCACCACCACCACCACAACCTCAACCAACACAATCAATACCAAACATCCAACACCACCACCACCACCACAACACCAACACTACCACCATCATCAACACCACCACCACCACAACAACAGCCCCAACACTACCACCATCATCAACACCACCCCACCACCACAAGAGCACCAACACTACCACCATCATCAACACCACCACCACCACAACAACAGCACCAACACCATCATCAACACCACCCCACACCAATACCATCACCAACACCACCACCACCACCACAACACCATCAGCACCACCATCATCAACACCACCCCACCACCACAAGAGCACCAACACTACCACCATCATCAACACCACCACCACCACAACAACAGCACCAACACCATCATCAACACCATCCCACCACAACAACAGCACCAACACCACCACCATCATCAACACCACCCCACACCAATACCATCACCAACACCACCCCACCACAACAACAGCACCAACACTACCACCATCATCAACACCACCCCACCACAACAACAGCACCAACACTACCACCATCATCAACACCACCCCCAGACCAACACCATCACCAACACCAACACCACCACCATTAAGCTATATATATATATATATATATATATATATATATATATATATATATATATATATTCAAACCAGTCTCTCGTCTTCAGTATCTGTATATATACATTTTACAGATCATTTTATTTACAGGTAGCTTTGTATTTCTTTAAACGCCTGTGCACATTTATCCATACGTAAATACACCCATACATACATGTGTGCGCGCGTGCGCGTGTGTACATACATGTATGCAAATATATGTATGCAAATATATGTATATCTGCGAATGTTTATATTTTTACGTTTATCTTTCCATTTACATTTTTGGACCTGTCCTTGTTTCTCAGTAAGTGTCATCAATCATTCTCTCTACCTATCTATCTGTATATATATATATATATGTGTGTGTGTGTGTGTGTGTGTGTGTGTGTGTGTGTGTGTGTGTGTGTGTGTGTGTGTGTGTGTGTGTGTGTGTTATGTTTATATATATTAGATAATTATATATACATATACGCATTTGCAGTTATATATATATATATATATATATATATATATATATATAAATGTGTGTGTGAATATATATATATATATACATAGATATGTGTTTTCATCTATATGTATATATATATATACATGTGTGTGTGTGCGTGTCTGTGTATATATATATATATATATATATATATATATATATATGTGCGTGTGTATATATATATATATATATATATATATATATATATATATATATATATATATATATATAAATATATTTCATTTATATATATATGGATACATAAAAACGATAGAGGATATATGAACACACATGATAACAGAGGTGTCAATGTAACGTTCGTTCGTTCGTTCGTTGATACTAATGTAGTAATGTAGGGCTGTGCTATGCTGTGCTAAGCTGTGCTATGCTGTGCTATGCTGTGCTATGGTGTGATGTGATGGGATGTGATGGGATTTGATTGTTAGATGCTATCCTAATCCAGTACGCCAGGCAGTTCCTTTGACAAATTCATTTTGAAAGGGATTTCAAACAACATGATGTCATTTGGTCAAGACATGTTCGTGATAGATTATATAACATTTCTCTGAAATGCAAAGCACACACATATTCTTCCCTCTCCATTTATGCATGAGTCATCGAGTCAGCTAGATTAAAAATCAATGAGTTGCACGATGGAATCATTTACTCTCATCTAGCGGTTTCATCTAGCGGTTTCACAGAGTCATCCTCGCACTTGTCTTCACCATCATCATCATCGTTATGACCACCGTCATCATCATTATGACCATCATCATCATAATTATCATCATTATGACCACCATCATCATTATCACCTCCACCACCACCACCATCATCATCATCGCCTCCACCACCACCATCATCATCATCATCATCACCGCCACCACCGCCATCACCTCCACAACCTCCACCATCATCATCATTATCACCATCCCCCATCATTAACATATATATACTCCTCCTACCCATCGTCATCTTCATCGTCATCATCAACATGATCATCATCTTCATCATCATCATCATCATCAACATGATCATCTACAACATGATCATCATCCTCATCACCATGCATAACATCAACATCATCAACAACATCATCCATATAACCATCATCATCATCAACATCACCAATATATCATCATCATCATCATCATATATGGCATCAACGCCACACTCCTCCTCATCAATATCATTATGATCACCACCAATAACCCCTTCATCGTGATGATGATGATGATGATAAATGATCATCATCATTATTGAGAAACTACTATAAAATGATGTTACGTTGAAAGAAGTAAATCTCACTCGTATTCTCATTTGAGCACATTATTTACAGGGAATAGCGAGGGCCTATGCCTCCGTTAATTTATCGTGATATTTCGCTCCTAATAACAGTCTTTCCCATCTCTGTTTGGTTGAGCACACTTCTCTGAGTGGCTATCGGCTGCCCTTTCTAGCAGAGGCCACTGGTTCACTGCCCTTAAACACGCTGTGACTTCCCTCTCCCACGTGTAGCTGGACAGTCAATTTTAAAATTCTCTTAGTGTTGTCTGAAATGTATAGCCTTACACACGCTGAGGAACCGAGTCTAACCCATTTCTTTCAACAAATTATTGGTGAAACATATCTTTGGATTAGTGTCTCTGGATTTGTACGTGAGTTATATAGTTATAGAGGTATTTATTTACGCTTTAATTTATATTTTTAATTATCGTGTCTATAGTCTGTCTTTCATAGGTTATAGATTCCATATACTGGTGGTTTTTTCCCTGTATTATTGATAACGCCCTGTATATCTCTCTTTGGTGTGTTACCTTTTCAACATATTATATTTTATATATATATATATATGTATATATATATATATATATATATATATATATATATATATATATATATATATATATATACACACATATATATATATATATATATAAATATACACACATATATATATATAAATATATATCTACACACACACACATATATATATATATATATATATAAGTATATATATATTTATATATATATATATATGTGTGTGTATATATATATTTATATATATATATGTGTGTGTATATATATATTTATATATATATATATATATATATGTATATATATATATATATTTATATATATATATGTTTATATATATATATATATATATATATATGTGTGTGTGTATATATATATATATATATATATATATATATATACATATATATATATATATTTATTGTTATACTTGGGGAGGGTCATATTTGTGTAATATTGCCAGAATTAATAACAGAACACACTCACTGTTTGGTTGCTTTTCGCTTTTCGCTTCTGTGTCTTTTATATCGGTAATCTAATTTATTCGGTCCTCAATGTTGCCATTGACTGACCAACGGTCAAAAATAATAAAGATACAATATAGACACAAACACATATATATAGTTTATCAAAGTTCTTTCGCTACACATCTGCAACATCGTCAGTGGTGCTATTGTTTCCTCCCGTGCTGGTGATGTTGCCAAACTTTTTATAGTATGGTGGGAAAGGAGACTTAAAGATCTCATTAATGAGAGCTCCATAGACCTCAACATCTACTCTCGTTACGTAGACGAAATCAATATAGTTATAAGAACATCCCCACTAGAGAGCACTAACAAGTTTGATTTAGAACGTAGTACAATGGAAAGCATCCAGCAGATAGCTAATTCCATACACCAGAGTATAACTGTAACTATCGACTACCCTTCCAAACACCCTAAAAATAGACTACCTGTATTAGACACGTAACTCTGGATTAACACTATAGATGAGAGAGCCCAAATTCTCCACTTAGACTATGCTAAACCCATGGCCTCCAAATACCTGATACTCAAAAACTCAGCAATGTCCAGTAGTGCTAAGTTTAATATTCTGATCGCAGATTTGGTACGAGTGGTGAAGAATGTGGCCCGCATGTGCGAGCCTACAGAAATAAAAAGAAACATCCAACACTTCATCAACCGCATGCAGTTCTCTGACTACAACCAAAGAGACAGAGTCAGAGTATACGAAGGAGACATGGAGAATTATAAGACCCTCATAGAACTGAACATGAAAGGAATTTGCCCATTATACAGGAGCAAATCATGGAATAGCTTAGATAGGGCTCGACATAAGAGAGGGAAAGCCCCCTCATGGTACGACAACCAGAGATACCAGAGTGTCATGTTTGTGGACGCTACCCCTGGAGGAAAATTAGCTAACCAGTGTAGAAAGGCCCTGAGAAAGACCCACTTAAAGATTAAGGTGGTAGAAAAGCCAGGAACCACCATAAAATCCCTGATCATCAAAACCTACCCTTTTAAGAAAACCCACTGTACTAATAGCAAATGTATCATATGTAAGGTAAACTCCCGGATAAACTGTAAAACTGGAAACGTAGTCTATAGCATAAGATGTACAGAGGGTACTTGCAGAAACATGACAACAACATACATAGGCGAGACAGCTAGTAGCATAGGTGAAAGGATAGACCAACACTGGGGGGAACTGAAAAGACGAAAAAACGGATCAGTACTATACGAACATTCCAGACAACAACACGACGGTAACATAGACAACATAGAAATTAGAATAATATCTAAACATAGAAATTAACAAGCAGATAGGCAAATCAGAGAGGCATGTGACATAGAACTTAGAAGGCCAAGACTAAACAGAAAGAATGAATGGAATAACAACAACACCCAAACAAGCAACACTGACCTAAGAGAAGTATAAATAAATACATACATAAATATATAAATAAATAAATACATACACAAGCACAATAACAACAAACACATATAAACACACACTAGTAAAGATAAAATACATTAACCAATACACAGTCAACCAATTACGAACACATATCAAACAAATC
>OZ024749.1:24412966-24417966 GCA_964016885.1 Eledone cirrhosa | reverse complement strand
CCCTCAATTTATCGAATGGGTTGTATTACCCGTATAGAAAGCCAAATGATACGCTTAATTACGTAAGTAAGCATTCCAAACATCCTGCCAGCATAACCAAGAACCTGGTAAGATACGTTTCGTTGAGGCTTTCCCGTCTATTTACTAACGAGCATATTTTCAACGACCATTCCACTTATTACAATGAAGCTCTTGCTCGGAGTGGATTTGTCGATAAGGTAGCATATACAGAGTACGGTAATAGACCTAGAAGTAATAGATCCCGTCGCATTTGTTGGTATAACCCGCCATATAATATGGAGGTGGTCACACCATTAGCTAAGATCTTTCTTTCCCTTATTACGAAGCATTTTCCCCCTACACATAAATATAGTAAAATGTTTAATAGAAATACTATTAAAATGTCTTACTCTACGACTCCTAACCTTGCACATAACATCACAGCTTCAAATTTAGCTAAACTACCTAACCGTAGGAACACGTGCAACCCTGTAGTTAGTACTAACTATAATTGTAGGAAGCAGATTGATTTCCCCCATCCGGGAAATGCCTCTCTAGTAACATTGTCTACAAATCTAAGGTTGAAACACCCACCTCCCGTAGGGCCTACATAGGGTTAACTGCCAATAGATTCAAGCAGTGTCTTTACAAGCATACCCATTCTTTTCGTTACCCTCTTAGAAGGAATATGACGTCACATTCAACTTATATCTGGAGTCTAAAAGACAACCACACCCAATTTAAGTTACACTGGGAGATCCTAGCTAGGGCTAGATCGTATAACGGAAATAGAAGACCATATGACCTTTGCGCCGCTGAGTCCCTGGAAATACTCTACGCCACAGACCACATCTTAAACAAAAAATCTGAGGCAATTTCGGCTTGTAAACATAAATTGCACAAAACTTTCCTGTATTACAGCCCCACATTATAGCCTAACGGATAGTACGATCTATACGTGGATTTTTTACGTCTTGATGTGGTAGCTAAGTATATGTTTTGTTTATGCCATTACGAGATTCATTCGGTTTCCTAGTTAGAATTTTGTCTACGACTTCAGCTATACCATTTACGTGGTTTTGTCTTTGCGTGCATTTGTTCTCCACGATCCACATATGAAGTATATCTTCGTTTTTTCCGTTCATTGCCAGAGAAAGTCTCTATTAACCATTAATGACGTATTATATTAATGACGTATTATATTCGTTTTTCCCCGTTCTTTGACAGGGAACGTTTCCACGAACAAAAGTATCGTCTTCCTGTCTTCCTCCGGTTGCAACGTGTTTTGAAATATCCACTTCTGCGTTTACAGATTGACTTTGTTAGTTTCAGAAGACCCCGTTAAGGGTAAAAGCAGCGATTCCTTGCTTAAACTTTAATCTGTTATTTTAATAAATGTTTTCTCTACAGTTCTTATATATTTGATATATATTTATCCTTATCGAGCGCTCTTTGGATTTTAGTCTTCATATATATTATTATTACTATAAAATGTGTATATATATATATATATATATATATATATATATATATATATATATATATATATATTTATATATATATATATAGCGGGTCCGGGTAAGTTTTTACATTCATATGAATTATTGATTTATTGATATTTTATCTGAGTGACCCGAATCTTCCTGGTCGTTATTTTTCGGCTGCATGGGTGATTTTAGGCATAATCTTTGTGTGTTGGTATTTTAACGATAGTTATAGCTCTGATTTATCTGAATTATTGAGCCCTCTGCCAATCATGTCGGATTTGTTTATCGTAAACTCGTGAGCTGATTTTCCGATACTCGATTATTCTATTATATTTAGCTCTAGACTTAGCTATTGACCAGTTAATTTTATTGTTCATTTTTTGTCGATTCTATTGAATGATGAATAGCTCCTGTTTATTTTAACATGTCTATCGAGCACTCTTATTCGATATGTGGTTTCCCACATTACCGAAAATTTTTCGCGGATATAGAGGTCATCTCCCTTGTTGGACTCCATGTGCGTCCCAGCTAAAGTTAGCTTCTTTATTCGTTTGGACATGACCCGTTGATAAAGTGTTCCGGTCCATCCGCTCTCTAGAAGTCTTATATATTTTTTATGTGGGCTGATAGGGGGCGGATTAAGGAATTGCAGAAACCCAAGAAGCTAGATTTACCATCTTTCTAGCGGGTCCGGGTAAGATTTTACATTCAGATGAATTATTGATTTATTGATATTTTATCTGAGTGACCCGAATCTTCCTGGTCGTTATTTTTCGGCTGCATGGGTGATTTTAGGCATAATCTTTGTGTGTTGGTATTTTAACGATAGTTATAGCTCTGATTTATCTGAATTATTGAGCCACTCATGTCGGATTTGTTTATCGTAAACCCGTGAGCTGATTTTCCGATACTCGATTATCCTATTATATATATATATATATATATATATATATATATATATATATATTTATATATATATACATATATATATATATATATATATATATATATATATATATATATATAGGAACCAGTAAGACCCCGACAGCTGAGCTCAAGCCGTTTCGACGGCTAATTCTGGACTGAATCCGTCCAGAATTAGCCGTCGAAACGGCTTGAGCTCAGCTGTCGGGGTCTTACTGGTTCCTATTACCCACTCTACTACCTCAAGTATTGCGTACTTTGGTGCGTTATGGTCCACCTGGTTCCTTACCACATTTCCTTCGTTATATATATATATATATATATATATATATATACACATGGTGAAGGCGTGTGGCTGAGTGGTTAGAGAATTGGATTCACAATCTTGAGGTTGTGGGTTCGAGTCCTGGACCGGTCGATGCGTTATCTCCTTGAGCAAGACACTTTATTTCACGTTGCTCTTTCTACCTGGAGTTGCGACCGATAGATAGTACTAGGAACTGGAAAGACCGATGGAAACATTGTTTCCTCGGTTCCATTTGACGAAAGTCGATCGATAAAAAAAATAAAAAATAAATATATACACATTATATATACACATGATATATATATATACACATTATATATATATATACACACTATATATATATATACACATTATATATATATACATATTATATATATATATACACACTATATATATATATACACACTATATATATATATATATATATATACACATTATATATATATATATATATATACATATATATATGTATATATATATATACACATTATATATATATATATATATATATATATATATACATATATACATATATATATATATATATATGCAAAAGTTTTATTTAAAATTGTAGGGTTACAACGAGTAAATATTTTATAACTGATATAAAAGCACTCAACAGATTTTGGAGTAGGTTTACGATATTAAACAAATGGAAACTATATTTATAAAACCATATTTATTTCATTATATATATTTCAGTGATACCATATTAAAAATATGGTATGCCTTCCACAGACAAAATACAATATATAAACCGTTTTATAAATAAATTTGACATACCTAGAACAGTGCAACTTCCATTTAAAAAGTTGATTTGGTAGTGAAAATGTTGAGGACAGTTAACCGAACTAACAACAATTTTAATCACAGTAACAACTTTAACAACTATAATAGAAAGCATTACAATAATTCCCAAAAGCAGAAAAGAAATAGAACTAGGAATATAATATGGTTTGCCCCCCCTTTCTTACTAAACATTAAAACCCACATCGCTAAACTATTTTTTAATACTCTTGACAAACGCTTCCCTAGAACACAGAAGTATCACTCAATTTTCAATAGACATACCATACAATTAACATACTCGTCCACCAAAAATTTAGCACAAAATATATAATAGAATAAATAATAGGAATCTAAAACCTAGCCAAAATACCGAAAATAGCTTAAAGAATATTCAAGTAAACAACTGTAACTGTAGAGATAGATCTAAATGTCCGCTAAATAACAATTGCTTAGTTAAAAATATAACATACAACTGTAATGTTAAAACTGACTTAAATTCTTTTAATTATGTTGGTTCCACCTCGACAGAATTTAAACTTCACTATAATAATCACAAGAATTCTTTCAAGGATCCAAGTAAAAAATCTTCAACATCACTATCAGGTTTACTCTGGCAACTTAAACATGATAACGTTGGATATTCGATGGTTTGGAATATAGTCTCAAAAGGGATTCTTTTTAATACCTCTTCTGAGACATGTGACCTCTGCGCAGAGTAGATATTCTTTATACTAAAATCTAAAAATTCCCTTAATTTACGGACCAATTTATTCAGCTGCTGCAGACATAGATTGAACTCAACTTTTAAATATAAATATAAATTTAAAATGTAGTATATTTACTTAAGATATTTAACTATTTATGAAACTTGCCGATAAATCTTTCGATTCCTCCAATTTTTTTTTAAACCTTCTGCATGAGTATATAAATTAATAAGATTAATTAAAGTACCCTATAATGGTGATGTTCCCAATCTATTGAATACATTTTTAAGCTAGATAAACTTCTATAATAAATATAAGAGCATTTGTAGAATACATTTTTTTTAATGATTTCTGCTAAATAAGGTTTGTTGAATAATTTTGGTTTAGTTTACTTTTCATTATGATTGCTTCTAATGAACTTGACAATATATTGTCAAATAAATTTGAAGGGTATTTTCTGTGGTTGATGTGCGTGGCATACTATGTTTTATTGCGTCCCTAGTTACTCTGTGGAGTGACCAAGATATTCTTGGCGTTTTTAATATATTTTTTTAGTATATTTTTAATATATTTTTAATATATTGATATCTGTTGTCTATTCTATGCTTGAACGATAATCATGTAAGTGAGGGCAAGAATATTATTATTAATATTAATGTACACTTTATGTCTATATATATATGTATGTACATATATGTATGGTGGAATCTTTTGTAACGCAATGAAGCTTTTCATGAAAATATGATTTTAAAGAGCCGATCACGTAAATTCACATGTGTGTCCATAATT
>OZ024749.1:24390466-24397966 GCA_964016885.1 Eledone cirrhosa | reverse complement strand
CCAACGTGACCATTTAGGTCGCCTGCAATAACTATATAGTCACTGTCGGTTATTTGGGAGGTAGCGAGCATCAGTGTCTCGTAGAATCTGTCTTTTATAGCGCGGGGCAGTCCGGATTGGGGTGCGTACGCAGATATTACTGTCACCGTAGTTTTATTGAGGACAAGTCTTATTTTAATTATTCTGTCGTTCACTCTATTTACGTCTATTATCTTATCTGCCCACTTTTCTGCTACCATGATTCCTACCCCACCCAACCCATTGTCATTTCCCACCCAGAAAAGCTTATAGCATCGCTCTTTACCCACGATGAATCTAGCCGACCCTCCCCTCCACCTGGTCTCTTGAATACAACAAACATCGACCTCCTTACGTTCAAGCATTTCTACAACCTCGTTAGAGCGACCCTTTAAGGTGCCTACATTTATGGTACCAACTCTGAAGTTTTGGATTGCGTTTGGAGGGTGGGAGCGGTTGGGCGCGGGGGGGGGATGGGGTTATGTTAGCCATCCTGGGCCGAAACAAGGAGGAGTTCTTGCATTCTCGTCCACGAGGTGAATTTGGCTTTATCTTTGGCATTGTCGCTGAGCGTCCACATTTTTCTCTCTTCAACTCTCCAGAATTCCGTAGTCCATCCATCATATCGAAAAGCAACCAGTTAAGCGATAGTATGGGCCTCTGACTTATGATTGGTCCACGTAATAATGGTGGTGCGTGGGGGCGGGAGGGAGGGATGATGGGTTGTTAGCGAGAATGTAAGGTTTAAGATAAGATCGCCGTATTTTGGGCATGATTTAACAATAAACGAAAATACAAGATTTGTTTTGTTTAAGAAATTACGATAGAGAAAATGCGGTGATAGGGAAAATATGATTTTTAGAGAAAAGATATGATATATAATGGTGAAAATATGATATAGTGTGAATTTAGGACATAGAAGTGATTGAATGAATGGGTTCGAATGGAGAGAAGAATCGAGAAAAAATTTTGGGCATAATTTAACAATAAACGAAAATACAAGATTTGTTTTGTTTAAGAAAATACGGTAGAGAAAATGCGGTGATAGGGGAAATATGATTTTTAGAGAAAAGATATGATATAGGATGGTGAAAATATGATATAGTGTGAAATTAGGACATAGAAGTGATTGAATGAATGGGTTCGAATGGAGAGAAGAATCGAGAAAAAAAAAAATATATATATATATATATGTATATATATTTATATATATGTGCTTATATGTATATATATATATGTATATATATGTATATATATATGTATATATATATGTATATATATGTATATATATATATATGTATATATATATATATATGTACATATATGTATATATATATGTATATATATGTATATATATATGTATATATATATGTACATATATGTATATATATGTATATATATGTATATACATATATATATGTATATATATATGAATATATATATGTATATATATATATATATATGTATATATATATATGTATATATATATATATATATATATATATAAATTAATAAAATAATGAATAAACAAAAAAACAGTTCCTTATATTAAAAAAAATTCATCATTTTACGATCGTTTCTAGGATATACATGAGTTAGAGTTGGTATGCATATTCTATAGATCTATGTACAATATTTATACAAACTATCAGAGGGAATATACATACCTACACATATATATGCTGTCTTCAGAAATAATGATATTTGTTTATTGAAAAAACAAAGATTCAATACAATAGGTCTGTTTGGGAACAGGTTTTGAATTGACCAATAGAGAGATAGTGAGGGTCAGGATAGTAATATAGTAGTAGAAGAACCTTAAATTATGGGTAGAGGAAGGTAGATTTCAGTTTTGGATGGAAAAGAATATTATGAATGAAGGATTATTTTAGGGAAGAAATAGGTCTTATGCTGACCTCAGAAATAATTTTATTTATTCAGTGAATAAAACCAACAAAGATCTAATATATTCCGTCTGTATGGGAAGAGGTTTAGAATTAACCAATAGAAAGTTAATAATTGGCCAAATAGTAAAAGAGTAGTAATTGAAGCTTATTTTAGGGGTGAAAATATGTCAGGTGGTCAGTAAAAGGTATACAAGCAGTTGCTGTTATAAAATAGTAATGCCAATACAAATATCTAAGATGACTAAAGTTATAAGATAAGAATGTTAGTGAAAAAAATACATCTATGAAAAGAATATAAATTAATTTAATTGATGGGTATAATTTATATTGATAAAATTATACTAATACATATAGATATGATAAATAAGAGTTAGATGCAGTTGAAAAGTGCTGTTAAAGATGAGGGGAAATTAAAAGAATATAAAAATAATATTAAATCAATTTATATTCTTTTCATAGATGTATTTTTTTCACTAACATTCTTATCTTAAAACTTTAGTCACCTTAGATATTTGTATTGGCATTACTATTTTATAACAGCAACTACTTGTATACCTTTTACTGACCACCAGACCTATTTTCACCCCTAAAATAAGTTTCAATTACTACTATTTTACCATTTGGCCAATTATTAACTTTCTATTGGTTAATTCTAAACCTCTTACCATACAGACAGAATATATTAGATCTTTGTTGGTTTTATTCAATGAACAAACAAAATTATTTCTGAGGTCAGCATAAGACCTATTTCTTCCCTAAAATAATCCTTCATTCATAATATTATTTTCCATCCAAAACTGAAATCTACCTTCCTCTACCCATAATTTAAGGTTCTTCTACTACTATATTACTATCCTGACCCTCACTATCTCTCTATTGGTCAATTCAAAACCTGTTCCCAAACAGACCTATTGTATTGAATCTTTGTTTTTTCAATAAACAAATATCATTATTTCTGAAGACAGCATATATATGTGTAGGTATGTATATTCCCTCTGATAGTTTGTATAAATATTGTACATAGATCTATAGAATATGCATACCAACTCTAACACATATATATCCTAGAAACGATCGTAAAATGATGAATTTTTTTTAATATAAGGAACTGTTTCTTTGTTTATTCATTATTTTATTAATTTATCTTGACTCTGTTTTCCGTTTATTTTTCACCGAAAGTAGTTTTTGAATGCTTCTTCTCTTTTCATGATATCCGGATTACATTGAGTTCTTTATACGGATTGGACACAACCGTAAACTTTTGGTAGATTTATCTACATACTTTGCTCCTATTTTCATGGGGATATTCTTAATTTTATATTGTATGTGTATATATATTTATATATATATACATATATGTGTATAACTTTATAACTCCATATACAAATAGTTGAGCTCTTTTTCTTGTCCATTATCCATATCACAATGGAAAAACAATACTTGGGCACTTTTTAAAAGAATATACCATTACCTTCTAAGAATGATTTCTTACTTCTTATGATACAAAAAACCAACCAATTTATCAGAAGAGTCAGATGGAGGGCCTACCACTTCGATAAAAAAACAAAATGTACTGATGGGAAATATTTGTATGATGTCACTACATATAAAAATCCACCACACAACTCCTTACTTGAAAACTTTGAGAAAGACCTTTTTAATTTAATCAAACACCTCAAATTTAAGAGGTATAAATCTAATTTTCAAAAGGACCTTGATTCTACCCTATTGGACCTAAACAAATCTAAAAAAATCCATGTCCTCTCGAACAAAACTGGAAATCTATATCACATGGATATTGAAAATTACAATGAGTTCATATATAAAGAACTCAGGAAAAATTATAGAAAAACAAATAATGCGTCACTTACCAACATCAACAACAAAACACACAGCATAGTGAATAGACTTAATATTGAAGATAGAACTGAACCTTTGGCGTTGAAAAGACCACACTTCAACCTGAAAGATCATAAATCTAACTTTAACTCTAATCTTTCTATAAGGCTTTTATATGCCCTTCCAAATCTGATATTGGAATAATTAGTAAAACAATTTTAGATAGAGTCATCCCACAACTAAGAAAACATGTTAATTTACGACTCTGGGAAAACACATCCCAGGTAATTAACTGGTTTAATAATATTAGAAATAAATCCTCTGCTTCATTTCTACAATTTGATATAGATAATTATTATTCTTCTATATCACCTATACTCCTGAACAAAGCCTTGATATTTGCTAAAAATAGATCTAACTTAACTTTGGATAACATTAATATTATTACACATGCTAGACTAACACTATTGGAATTTCAGAATGAATACTGGACCAGAAACACATATAGTAATCTATTCGATATTACTATGGGCTCAAGCGATTCTGCCCAAATTACTGATCTTGTGGGCCTCTTTCTTCTTTTTAACATAAATGCTTCTTTTCCCCACCTTAAATGTGTTTTATATCGTGACGACTGTCTTCTTCTTTCCAATAACCTTAGCCTCTCAGAGATAGAAAAAAATAAAAAGCTTATTAGAACTTTCCTCAAAGACTACTATAGTCTAGATATTACATTTGAAAACACAAGTAAAGTAGTTAATTTCCTAGATATAACATTAGACTTATCTACGGGTATCTACCAACCTTACCATAAACCCAACCAAAATTTACACTACATACACTCACAATCTAATCACCCTAAATCTATCCTTAAAAACCTTGCATATAATATATCACTTAGAATTTCTAACCTTTCGTCTAACCAAGATGTATTTGATAAAAATAACGAAGCTCTAGCTAGAAGTGGCCACAAAAATAGATTAGTATATATACCTTCTACCAATAACACTACAGACATACAACCTAATATTACCAACAAACACCAAATGAAACATACACACCTAAATGCCACTCACACTATACACCAAAACACCAACATAAAACCAAATTTCTCTAACTCTTCTAATATACAGTATAGTAACTCTCAAACAACTACTCATCCTACAACTCTAGTAAATGTTAATAATAAAACTCCTAATAAACAAGCTAAAACACCTAAATCAATAATTCTAACTAAAAATGTGTGTGGTGGGTCATTAAGAATAATTCTCTTAATAAACATCAGGAGGCATCCTATAAAAAACAATAAACAACATCGAAACCGTAATAGACGAGTTTGTTGGTACAATGCTCCATTTAATTTACAAATTAAGGATAATATACCTAAAACATTATTTAATATCCTAGAGAAAAACTTCCCGCCAAACCACAAATACCATCAAATCTTAAATAGATCAACGGTTAAATTCTCCTACTCAACAACCAAAAACATAAAACAAAATATAAGTGCCTATAATGCATATAAATGTAAAAAAAAACATGAGTATACCACCAGTACATCAAACTAACCATAATATCTCCTCAGATACAGGATTCACGAAAAGTTGTAACTGTAGAAACAAGGCAAACTGTCCATTAAAAGGAAATTGCCTTGTTAATAACATAGTATATAAATGTAAAGTTAACACTAAGGACTCAATTTATTCATATATAGGAGCTACCTCTAACAGATTTAATGTAAGATTTAATACCCACAAACATAGTTTTAAAAATGCCGCACTAGCTAATACAACATCTCTAGCTGAAATAATAAATAGTTATAGAAAGAGGAATATAGAATATGACCTGACCTGGAGTGTGCTCAAAAGGGCCACCCCTTATCAAAATAGTAGAAATGAATGTAGATTATGTTCCCAAGAACTTTTTGAAATAATGAAATCTAAGGATATCCTATTAAATAAGCGACAGGAATTAATAATATCGTGTAATCATAAACTGAGAAAAACCTTTAAATATTATAAACCTAATTAATATATACTTTAGAAATTAATTTATAAATTATTTTTAATTTAGTTAACCTATAATTAATATTCTACTACTGATGAACTGCATAATTCTGCTTTAAAAATTATAAACCTAATTAATATACACTTTAGAAATTAATAGATAAACTATTTTTAATTTAATTAACCTATAATTAATATTCTACTACTGATGTACTACATAATTTTGCTTACCTTCTTACAAATATCATTTCCTAAAACTGATACCATTAAGTAAACATATATAATGTTTTAACTTCAGGTTATGACTCTATGTTCCTTGAAAACTATATATATTTACTATTTCTCACTAATAAATTTAATACCCCCCCCCCAACAATTATATGTATATATGAGTGTATAGTTGTGTGTATGTGTATGTTTATGTATGTATATATGCATGTATATATCTATGTATATATATATATATATATATATGTATATGTGTGTATATATGTGTATATATATATATATCTATATGTGTGTATGTGTGTGTGTGTATACATATGTATATATATGTGTATATGTAAGTGTATATAAAAACAAATAACGAAACAAAATTAAATTTCGTTTCGTTTGTAACTCACTTTTGTATGACTGACGCTTAAACAATTAAGTTAAAAATGTACATCCACATATGTATACTGAAATACTAGTATGCATATGAATACACACACGTATACATATGTAGATGTACCAAGTTTTTCACTGGTCACTTTACTGTGAGTGTCCAGCTATTCTGTATGTAATAGCATACAGAATAGCTGGACACTCACAGTAAAGTGACCAGTGAAAAACTTGGTACATCTACATATGTATACGTGTGTGTATTCATATGCATACTAGTATTTCAGTATACATATGTGGATGTACATTTTTAACTTAATTGTTTAAGTGTATATATGTATATGTATATATATATATATATATATATATATATATATATATATATATATATATATATATATATATGTGTGTGTGTATGTGTATATATATGTGTATATATATATATATATATATATATATATATATATATATAAGTATATATATATATATATATATATATATATATTATTTTTATATTCTTTTAATTTCCCCTCATCTTTAACAGCACTTTTCAACTGCATCTAACACTTATTTATCATATCTATATGTATTAGTATAATTTTATCAATATAAATTATACCCATTAATTACATTAATTTATATTCTTTTCATAGATGTATTTTTTTCACTAACATTCGTATCTTAATACTTTAGTCACCTTAGATATTTGTATTGGCATTACTATTTTATAACAGCAACTGCTTGTATACCTTTTACTGACCACCTGACCTATTTTCACCCCTAAAATAAGCTTCAATTACTACTATTTTACCATTTGGCCAATTATTAACTTTCTATTTGGTTAATTCTAAACCTCTTACCATACAGACAGAATATATTAGATCTTTGTTGGTTTTATTCAATGAACAAATAAAATTATTTCTGAGGTCAGCATAAGACCTATTTATTCCCTAAAATAATCCTTCATTCATAATATTCTTTTCCATCCAAACTGAAATCTACCTTCCTCTACCAATAATTTAAGGTTCTTCTACTACTATATTACTATCCTGACCCTCACTATCTCTCTATTGGTCAATTCAAAACCTGTTCCCAAACAGACCTATTGTATTGAATCTTTCTTTTTT
>OZ024749.1:24380466-24385466 GCA_964016885.1 Eledone cirrhosa | reverse complement strand
TGTGCAATCATTTTCTTCAGTTCATCGTGGTTTTCGGGTGTCCGTATGGCTCTGGTCCACCCGTTCCATCTATCTGTGTGGGTTTTCTTGGCCATTGAGGTAATGGTAGGTGGTCTGCCTCTTGCTGGTCTTGTAGGGCACAGGTTGCTAAGGTCATAAGTGTCTAGGTAACTATTACTATGGGTAAGCTTAAGTAGAAGTCCCAGCTCACTGGTATCAATCCCACGGAACTCAACCTTGCTCTCGCTGATCATTTCGACGCATTTCTCCACAGCAAAATCCACGTCAATAGATGGATACAGGGACACAACATCCATACTGCCTATTATGCAGTTTGTTAGGTCCCCAGATCGGTTACCCGCGTCGATTCTGCTGAGGAGGTCCTCCGTGCTGTCACACACATCTGGGGACATCTCAATGATGGGGCGTATGATCAGGGAGAGGAAGTAGGACAGTCTGTAGTTACTAGCAATGTTAGCCCCACAGACTGGCCGTGTTGGTGGTCCCGCGACAGGGTCCCAGCCCGTTTTATGGTCTTTTCGAAGCCCATACAACGCCGGCACGTCATTGTTCCAGGCCTGGAAGTTGTTGGCAGTCCTTTTGTTGGGCTGCATTATATTTGTCCACATCACCATATGGGCATTGAGGGTTTTTTCTCTATCCTCATGCTCCTGTGGTGTTACCTCTCTTGTGTTAGTGATGTGGGGTTGCATTGCCTGGATGTAGTTTGGCAGGCTGTCAACCGACATTCTGCCAGACTTGTCTGTTGGAAAGCATGCTATCTCTCCATTACGCGAGCGCTGCATGAGCTTACGCAAGCCATTTGCAGATTCTTCTCCCAGTTGCTGGGCTTCTATTCTATTATGCTTCTTGCTATACTGTTCTATAATATTTCTAAGTTCGGATTTAGCTATACTAAATTGTGCTTCTGTTTGTTCATCGACCTGCGACGGCAACTGCGTGCGTTTGTTAAATGGCAAAGTCGTGGCGTGGACTCGTCGTAGGTCGAATGATTTATCGGAGGGGTTATAAAACGGAGAGTTCCAATACCAACAATAGCAACATACCCAGATACAACAGACACGCAGACACAAACAACAATAACAACACACACGGAGACAACAATAACAACAACACACACATCAACAACAACAACAACAGCAACATACCCAGATACAACAACAACAGACACGCAAACACAAACAACAATAACAACACACACAACAACGATAACACACACACACACGGAGACAACAACACACATCAACAACAACACACATCAACAACAACAACACACACACATTCAATGCCTCTCACCACCACTACAATCTTAACAAACACACAGACACAGAAAACAAGTAATGACAGTAGCACAGAAATCAGAGAAATAAGAGAAAGTAATAGGATTAAAAGGAGTAGGGAGACTAAGGACAAAGAGAATAACCAAGACGAACACACAGACACACAAAATAGGGTAGATAACAACATTGAGCCAGTGGAAAGAGACAGGAGTAATTATGAGAGACATAGAAACAACCATGAAGCTGAGGCTGCTGCTGTTGGTGGAAATAGAAACAACACAACTAACAATAGCGCTAGTACACATAAAGCAGCAGCCTGGAACTCTCCGTTTTATAACCCCTCCGATAAATCATTCGACCTACGACGAGTCCACGCCACGACTTTGCCATTTAACAAACGCACGCAGTTGCCGTCGCAGGTCGATGAACAAACAGAAGCACAATTTAGTATAGCTAAATCCGAACTTAGAAATATTATAGAACAGTATAGCAAGAAGCATAATAGAATAGAAGCCCAGCAACTGGGAGAAGAATCTGCAAATGGCTTGCGTAAGCTCATGCAGCGCTCGCGTAATGGAGAGATAGCATGCTTTCCAACAGACAAGTCTGGCAGAATGTCGGTTGACAGCCTGCCAAACTACATCCAGGCAATGCAACCCCACATCACTAACACAAGAGAGGTAACACCACAGGAGCATGAGGATAGAGAAAAAACCCTCAATGCCCATATGGTGATGTGGACAAATATAATGCAGCCCAACAAAAGGACTGCCAACAACTTCCAGGCCTGGAACAATGACGTGCCGGCGTTGTATGGGCTTCGAAAAGACCATAAAACGGGCTGGGACCCTGTCGCGGGACCACCAACACGGCCAGTCTGTGGGGCTAACATTGCTAGTAACTACAGACTGTCCTACTTCCTCTCCCTGATCATACGCCCCATCATTGAGATGTCCCCAGATGTGTGTGACAGCACGGAGGACCTCCTCAGCAGAATCGACGCGGGTAACCGATCTGGGGACCTAACAAACTGCATAATAGGCAGTATGGATGTTGTGTCCCTGTATCCATCTATTGACGTGGATTTTGCTGTGGAGAAATGCGTCGAAATGATCAGCGAGAGCAAGGTTGAGTTCCGTGGGATTGATACCAGTGAGCTGGGACTTCTACTTAAGCTTACCCATAGTAATAGTTACCTAGACACTTATGACCTTAGCAACCTGTGCCCTACAAGACCAGCAAGAGGCAGACCACCTACCATTACCTCAATGGCCAAGAAAACCCACACAGATAGATGGAACGGGTGGACCAGAGCCATACGGACACCCGAAAACCACGATGAACTGAAGAAAATGATTGCACATGCGGTAGGGGCCAGCATAAAATTAACCCTTAAGGAACATATGTTCAAATTTAATGGTAAAACATATGCCCAAGAGGAAGGAGCAGCCATTGGTGTTAGCATTGCAGGCGACATAGCTAACTTGTTCATGGTATGGTGGGACAGTAGACTTAAACAAAAACTTAAAGAACAATTAGAAGACAGCTTAACCCTGATAATGTACTCCCGCTACGTAGATGATATAAACATCGTAGTTAAGACACCCCCACTAAAGAACAGTCAGGAACCTGAGAAAAACACAATGGAAAGCATCCAGCAAATAGCAAACTCCATCCACCAGAGCATTAGAGTTACTATAGACTACCCAAGTAGACACCCCAACCATCGATTACCTGTACTAGACACAGAGCTCTGGTTAGATACTATTAACAACCAAAAACAAATCCTCCATTCCCATTATGCCAAACCCATGACTTCCAAACATCTGATCCACCGAAACTCGGCCATTTCGGACCATACCAAAATCAACATACTGATTGCGGATTTGATACGGGTGATGAGAAATGTGTCCCGCATGTGCAACCCCGAAGAACTAGAGAGACACATACAACACTTTATCCACCGTATGCAGTTCTCTGGCTACAATCAGAGAGATAGAATCAGAGTGTATAAAGGAGCCAGAACCAAATGGGAAAAAATGGTAAATAATGACATAAATGGGACCTGCCCCTTGTATAGGAGCAAATTTTGGAATAGAATAGAAAGAACTAAGAACAAGGCCAATAGAATAAACTCATGGTATGATAGCAATAAATACCAGAGTGTAATGTTCATCAATACAACCCCTAGAGGCGAACTAGCCTACAAATTTAGAAGGGCCCTAAAGAAACATAATCTCAATATTAAGATAGTAGAAAGACCTGGTACCTCCGTAAAAACACTTATTAGCAAGACATACCCGTTCCAAAGACCCTCATGTATAGATAAGAAATGTATAACCTGTAAAATAAGCCCCCATATTAACTGTAAAACTAGAAATGTAGTATATAGCATAAGATGTACTGAGGGACAATGTAGAAACAAAAATATAGTGTACATAGGTGAGACAGCTCGTAGTATAGGGGAACGAATAAATGAACACTGGCGAGACCTCCAAGATAGTAAAGAATCATCTGTGCTCTACCAACATGCTAAGATAGAACACAGGGGTAAATTAGAGAGCATAGAAATAAAAATAGAATCCACACACAAGAAAGACGCAATGTTTAGGCAAATTACAGAGGCAGTAAGCATAAAAGAATTAAAACCAAAATTAAATAGAAAATATGAGTGGAACAGCAACATCACAACTTACAATTAAGGACAAAATGAAAACACACACACACATATATAAACAACTTGCAATTGAAAACACACACAAAATGAAAACACACACAAGACAAAATGAAAACACACACACACATAGAACAAACAACCAACCAACAATAAATAAATAAATAAACAAACAAATATAAATAGAAAAATAGAAAAATGAACACAAACACACACAGACACCCGGATGTGGCGCATGCGCAAACTGAGCACGCAACCCACACACAAACAAAATGGCGTAGGATAGAAGAAAGGAAAGGCACAGAAACGAAGAAAGAAATCCCCAGTCACTGAAGAGGTCACAGAGTGTGTGACGAAAGAACTATGACTATATATATATAAACAACTATCTGGTTGTGGAACCAACCAACCAACCAGAAATTTATAAATTTGTAAATTTATAAATATATATTAAATTAAATTGAAGTGAAAGCAACTGGTGCGTGTGTTTCTTATTGGCAACATGACCCTCCCAAAGTATAACAATATCGGTTTCAACACACGATTTCAGATAAAGAATCTTGCTAAACAAATTCAGAAACGATATATATATATATATATATATATATATATATATATATATATATATATATATATATATATATATATACATACATATATATATATATATATATATATATATATATATATATATATATACATATACATATATATATATATAAATACATATCAATATATATATAGAAATACATTATATATATATATATATATATATATATATATATATATATATATATATATATATACATATATATATATATATGTATATATATATATATATATACACATATATACATATATATATATATATAGAAAGGATAAAAAGGACGATTGATTATTCCTTCATTACATTTATTGATAGGTAACGCGCTTTTCGCCACTGATCAGCTCAAGGTTCGATCTCTATCGATCCTACCCGACTCAATAATCCGCAGCTCGACGGTCCTTCTTAAAATGCTATAAGA
>OZ024749.1:24372966-24375466 GCA_964016885.1 Eledone cirrhosa | reverse complement strand
CAATGAGATAATATATTCCATTATCATACAAGAATCGATATTGTGTATTAAAGACTAATTTCATTAATTATCCGTGTTATTTTTCTCCAACATTTCCCCAATATACCTGAAAGAAAATATTAATTAAATCATGGCACTAATGAAATATATTTAATTTATACTATTAGCATATCTATCTATCTATCTATCTATTCTATATATCTGTCTGCCTATCTATCTATCTATCTATCTATCTATCTATCTATCTATCTATCTATCTATCTATCTATCTTTTTATTTTTATACATTGTTATTGCCTCCTCCTTATTGAGGACGCCTTGTTATGTAAACTCCCCCATTGTACTTGTCCCACTTTTTGATGCCCTGGTGGCAAATAAAAAGAAAGTTATCTATCTATCTGCCTATCTATCTTTCTGTCTACATCTTTCTATGTCTGTCTATCTATCTATACATATATCTACCTATGTATCTATCAACTACTCTCTCTCTCTCTCTCACTCACTCCTATATAATGATTTACGGCATTCATATCAGCGCTCTGCTCTGAGTTTAAACTCCACTGATGTCAAGTTTGCCGTTCCTCCATCCATTCACAGTTGATAAGACTATCATTACTCGGGCCGCGATTTCCTGTATATATCTCTTTCACTGTCATTCTCTAACTCACTATTCTTCTCTAGAAGAAATCTGCTATATTGAAACATTCGTGATGTTTATAAATGAGCTAGATAAGTCGTTTGCCAAAGTGTGGCAGGTACGAATACATCAAGAGTTAGGGGATCATGTCTGCATGCATTAGCATATGTAAGTGAATGTATCTATTTATAAGATATAATCGGTGTGTTTGAGAGCAGTTTCTTTTCAGTGTCGATTCGTGCTTGAATTTTTCGGTGTATAACTTCTTCTTAAGTCTTATAAGTATCATATAAATAATATATTTACAAGCGTCAAGCTGTTATGCGAAGTAAAAACCATTGTACGTAAGCGAGTTTGGAATACGTACATACACAGAGGCACACAGACAAACAGACACGTACACACACAGGCACAAAGACACACACACACATGCACAATGACACACAGACACAGAGACACAGGCACAAAGACACACAAACACAGGCACAAAGACACAAACACACTCACACACACAAACACACACACACACACACACACACACACACACATATATATATATATATATATATATATATATATATAATATTTATATATATCCTGGCTCTGCCAGGTACAAAAATAACCTAGAAACGTCGTATGTCAATACAGTGCCTTTACGAGTTCCACAGGATTTATGGGGCCATGCATGCATCCTTACTTTCTGGGGTGCATGCGATTGAGTATAATAATATGCAATCAGTGCGCATAGGTTGGTATTGTACTGAAACCTATGTTAAAGAACGGACTCTAAATAAATCTTTCTCCTCTAACCTTTTGTTTTTACTAGTATTATACCTTCAATCATCTTTCTTGACCGGTGCATCACGTGGTAATTTCTCCCTCCGCCTTTCAGATTTTCTCACTTGCTGCCAACGTGTCTGGAAAGCGTGTTCCCCCTGAGGAGTTCCTTGAAAAACTGGTGTGTCTCACAAAGATTTTGCATATCTATATGGTAAAATTGTTGCAAACTGACAAGCGAAACTGTACACTCGGGACTTTGAAAAAACAATAGGTATATATCTGTGACTATTACTACTTCTTATTTTATAATTTGTTGTTATATATATATATATAAAATAGAGGCCTGCAACTTGATTTCGAGTAATGCTATCGGTCGATACGTAAGCATGAACATCACGGACGTGGTTTTTTAGTCCAGCTAGTGACTTGCCTATGGCTAGTAATACCATGTATCGCAAGGAATGGCACTTATCAAGCAATGACTGCGCTTGAAAAGGTTTTAAGTGAGGGAAGGCTTTGCAACGGGCCAATCCCACTCTCTGAACACGGAATACATTTTCCCCCAAAATAACCGGTCTACATTTTTGGGTGCAAAGGAAGGCGAAGGTTTTATATCAGAGTAACCTTCTACTAGTTCAATATACATGTGTGTGTGTGTGTGTGTGTGTGTGTGTGTGTGTGTGTGTGTGTGTGTGTGTGTGTGTGTGTGTGTGTGTGTGTGTGTGTGTGTGTGTGTCTGTGTGTGTGTCTGTGTGTGTGTCTGTGTGTGTGTTTATTTAGTTACATAATAAACAACAAAATACAATTATTCCGTTACCAAATGTTTCAGGAAACTAGACGATGTTAACAGAAATAATTATATTGAGATGTTTATTATGTAATTAAATAGGTCTGTCTTATACATTGAGTCCTCTTCTTTCGATTACCTTTTCTACTGAAATATATTTAAATCAGGAAAGAAGATTGACATGGTTTGCAATACAAAAAGGTTTTTAATCTCACAATTGTCAAAAAAGGTTTTTAATCTTACAATTGTCAGCAATGAGATTAAAAACGTTTTTTGTATTGCAGACCATGTCAATCT
>OZ024749.1:24355466-24357966 GCA_964016885.1 Eledone cirrhosa | reverse complement strand
CGAAATAACCACTGCAACCTCCACAAGCGTCGGAGGTTCTGCGAGAGCTACTTTCACAGGACTTTCTGGAATGAGATTGAGGAAATCTTCACGGACGACAGACGGCTGATTCAAAAGATCATCAAAGTGCTCTCGCCACCTTCGTAGAATTCCTTGTGAGTCACGAAGAAGTTCTTTGCCATCCTTGCTGCGAAGCGGTGTCACCAAAGAAGAAGACGGTCCATAAACCTCACGCAAGAGACTGTACAACAGCTTTGTGTTATTGGAATCTGACGCAGTTTGTATCTCACCAGCCTTCTCACTCCACCACTGATCCTTCATCTGAGAAAGACTCCGCCTAACACGTGATTTTACATCCCTGAGTACCTCATGCAACGTATTCCTCTCCTGTGGTTTTGCCGTCAAGTAGCGTGACAGAGAACGCCTCTTATCAGCCAACAAGTCTTCTATATGTACATCATTCTCATTAAACCAGTCCTGATGTTTTCTCTGCACCAATCCCAGAACACGCTTGCCTACATCATAAACCGACTTTTTAAGGGTCGGCCAATCCTCACCAAGATCTGCAGCCTGCATCTCTTCTTCCAATGTCCTCTTCACATTCTTATCCTTAAGACGAGCAGCATTCAATCTTTTGGACAGCGCAACACCAGAAGCCCGGATTTTACGTTTAGTGATTAGTTTCACTTTTGTGCGTACCAGGTGGTGGTCCGTCCAGCACTCAGCTCCACGAAGAACACGAACACACTGCACATCCTGTCTGTCACGCATACTGACTAGGACGTAGTCCAAAAGATGCCATTCCTTAGATGCAGGTTGCATCCATGTGGTCTTGAATTTGGTATTTTGTTGGAACATGGTGTTGGTAACACACAGATCCAGCTCCTCACACATCTGCAGCAGGAGTATACCATTGTTGTTTCACTTTCCCACCCCATGCCTTCCGATTACATTCCCTGTGTTAAAATCCCTACCCACGCTAGCATTAAAGTCACCAAGCACGATGACTTTGTCTGCCTGAGGGATATTTCTTAAAAAAAAAAAAAAAAAAAAAAACTTTTCAAGGCATGGTAAAAGGACACTTTTTCTTCATCGACAGAATTCATAGTTGGAGCATACACACTCACCAGTGTAGCATATCTTCCTTTGTCCAGCGGAACTCTCATGGGCATAAGACGCTCACTAATCCCTACTGGGAATTCTTCTAATTTATTCACAAGCAAATCCTTCCCCAGCCTCTCTTCTGGTTCCTTCATCTCTTCCTTTCCAGAAGAATGTATATTCTCCACAAAATTCCGTAAGATGACCATCTCCAGCTAACCTCGTCTCAGATAAAGCCACGATGTCAAGATCGTAACGTCGAAGCTCCTTTGCAACAAGAGCGGTCCTTCGTTCAGGACGCTCCAAGGAATCCCTGTCAAGCAGCGTCCGTACGTTCCAGCAGCCAAGACTAAATGCCTTGTTTGGCTCTATTACAATGGCACGATGACGAGCGGGCCCAGGTTGTGATAAGCTGGGGTCCCAGTCCTTATTGCCAATTATGTTTTTTGTTCCAGAACCTAAATTGCCAATTATCTCTTTTATATTGTTCTGGAACATCATTGAATTGGGAAAAAAAAATAAAAAAATAAAAAAATGTAAAAAAAAAATAATAGTAATAATAGTAATAATAATAATAATAATAATAATAATAATAATCCCTTAACAGCAAATCCTACCCCAGCCTCTCTTCTGGTTCCTTCATCTCTTCCTTTCCAGAAGAATGTATATTCTCCACAAAATTCCGTAAGATGACCATCTCCAGCTAACCTTGTCTCAGATAAAGCCACGATGTCAAGATCGTAACGTCGAAGCTCCTTTGGGACCCCAGGTTATCACAGCCTGGGCCCGCTCGTCATCGTGCCATTGTAATAGAGCCAAACAAGGCATTTAGTCTTGGCTGCTGGAACGTACGGACGCTGCTTCACCAGTGCAACAATATCCTCAAAGCAACAGCAAATACGGTGAGGAAACTACTTGGTATAAAAGCGTGAGGAAACAACAGACAAGAAAGAGCAGAGCCGTGGTGGAAGAAGCGACTGAGTGGGCAAATCGGGGAAATGAGAAATGACATAGGAAAGCTTGAGTCACTACTGAATGGGACACTAAAAAACATAGGCACTAAAAATAGGCTGGAAATAAAATACAAAACTAGGAGGAAAAAGCTAAATATTATCATAGAGGAACTGAAGCAACGCATTGTAGCAAAGAGTGCAAAAATCAGGCGATACGAGAACAGAGTCAGTCAGTATAAACAGAACCGCATGTTCGACAACAACCAGAAGATGCTGTTTGGACAGCTTGAGGGGAAAGAAAGAGGCAACGACTTGATCCCTGGGGCGGAGCAAACTAAAACATTCTGGAGAGGAATATGGGAGCAGGATGTTAGACACAATGCCCAGGCAGGGTGGATTGAGACAGTACAGAGGGAGATCGGTGAGCAGGCACAACAACAAACTGA
>OZ024749.1:24342966-24350466 GCA_964016885.1 Eledone cirrhosa | reverse complement strand
AAGAGAACAGGGCCATAGAAAACATTAAAACAAACCCTAAGGCCTTCTTTAAATTTGCAAAATAAACAGCCTCAGTACACTGCAAGATTGGGCCTCTCTTCCATACGGACGGTTCATTAACCGAAAACCCACAAGAGATATGTGAAATACTGAACGAACAGTACAAGTGTGTTCACATGTCCACTGAGGCACATGCTAATAACGAAGCCAGAGGAGTTCTTTGATGCAACAACACTACATGAAGAAATGGCAACCATCAACCACATAGACAATACAGAGGAGGATGTGGTGTACGCCATTGATGAAATTAGAACAGACTCCGCTGCTGGACCTGATGGATTCCCAGCAGTTCTCTTAAAAATATGTAAGCGGGCCTTAGCAACTCCACTGAAGATGCTCTTCAGAAACTCCTTGGCTAGCGGTGTAATACCTAGGGAGCTGAAAGAAGGCACAATATGTCCTATCCATAAAGGAGGTAGCAGAGCGGTGGCCAAGAACTATAGGCCAGTCTCCCTGACGTCGCATATCAGTAAGGTCATGGAGCGAGTCGTCAGAAAGAAACTGATCATTTTCCTCGAGGAAAATGACCGCCTGACTAGCACGCAACATGGCTTCCGCCCAGGAAGAAGCTGTCTTACACAGCTGCTACATCACTACGACTGGGTACTGAAACAACTTCTAGACAGCTCACATGTGGACGTGATATATCTTGACTTTGCGAAAGCCTTTGACAAGGTCGACCACGGAATGATATGTCACAAACTACACAGACTCGGCATAACTGGAAAAGTAGGTGAGTGGCTGCATGACTTCCTAAAGGAAAGAAGCCAGGCAGTCACAGCAAATGGGGCCGTCTCAAAGGAAACACCAATAACAAGTGGGGTGCCCCAGGGGACAGACCTGGGACCACTACTGTTTTTGGTGGCTCTCATAGACATACCCTCTGTAGTGCATACAACATCATCCCTCACTAGCTATGCTGATGACACAAAGATAGCACAGGCAATCAAAAACCCGACTGACGGTGCCCTTTTACAGCAAGATCTGGATGCCATATACAAATGGGAAGAAGAAAACAACATGCAGCTTAATGCTGGCAAATTCCAAGCCCTACAATACAAACCTCCAAACAAACCTGCAAACACAAATATAGTACAAAACAACTACACAGGAACAGGAGGGACCGATATCCCCGTGTCAAAATCGATACGAGACCTGGGCATAGATATGAGCGATGATGCATCTTTTTCTTCACACATCATGAAAGTGGCGACAATGTGCAGACGACTCGCTGGCTCGATCTTGAGGACTTTCCGGACAAGAGACCGAGACACCATGTTGACACTATGGAGGACATTTGTCCTAAGCCGCCTGGACTACTGCTCCCAGTTGTGGTCACCCCATAGTGTCAAACTAACCACGGAGCTTGAGGCAATCGAGCGAAGCTACACCAAGAGGATTGCCAAGATGAGGGAGACAAGCTACTGGGAGAGGCTAAAGGAACTGAACCTCTACTCCTTGGAACGAAGACGGGAGAGATACACAGTGATCTACATGTGGAAAATCCTGGAGGGACTAGCATCAAACTTTGGAAGCTGGACAAACGTCGAACAGGACGTCATTGTGTGGTGCCAAATGTCCCGACTTCCACATCTAGACTAAGGAGCAGGTATTGCAATAGCCTGGGATTCAAGGGCCCTCAAATCTTCAACAAGCTGCCGAGGGATCTGAGAGATTTGCATGACATGGTGGTGGATGTCTTCAAGAAACATCTCGACGCCTTGTTATTCAGGATCCCGGATGAGCCCACAGCAAGACACGAGGGAAACCTAAGGGCAGCAGCAACAAACTCCCTCTTACACCTGTGGTCAACCTATGCAGGCTGGAGATAAAAAGTGTAGCAACAAGGGCGGTGCCCCAGCATGGCCTCAGCTACGGTTTTTTTTATTTTGCTGAATCTACGTTCTGTACTCTTGTATTATATTTTTTTCTCACTTACCTCCCCTTATATTTCATCTTTTCCTATGTCACCCCCTCCCATATATTCTTTTTGCCTTGCCCTTCACATACCTATGTGTATGTGTATGTATATTTATGTGTATATATATACATATATATATATATGTGTATATATATATATATATATATATATATATATATATATATATATATATATTTGTTTGTGTATATGTATGTATATGTAGATAGACCAGGTTTTTTTCATTCTGAAGATTGAAGGAAAATTTTTTTGCTTTTAAGAAACCACTGGTGAATGGAATAATTGCCTTATGTTGCTTATTACTTTATTACTTTACTACTATATATATGTAAGGTTCATATGAATTATCTAAGACTGAGTATATGTGTATGTATGTGTATATATACTTATATATATATATATATATATATATATATATATATATATATATATATATATATATATATATATATATATGTATCTGTGTGTGTGTGTGTCTGTATTTGGTTGTGCGTGTTTATGATATGTACGTATTTGTATGTGTATAATTGTATAGCTATATATGTATATGTGTGTGTATATGTATACATATATATGTGTGTGTGTATTTTTATATTTATGTATATATGTATATGTATGTGTATATATATATATATATATACATATGTGTGTGTATATGTGTGTGTATAATTATATACGTGTGCGTGTGCGTGTTTGTGCATGTATTTGTGTATGTGTATGTATGTGTTTATGTATTTGTATATGTATATTTATGTGTGACAGTGTGTGTATGTATTTACTATCTCGTACGTGTGTATACGTGCTTTTGTGTGTATTACTTTCCACGCGTGTCTGTCCAGCTACCCGCCGTTTGTATCGCTAGCAAACATTTGTTTTTCATATATATATTTTTTTTTTTCTTATATTTATTTGCGTGTGTTAATATGTAGAGGAGTGCATTTATATATGTGTATGTATGTACGTGTGTATATATGTATGATTGTGTGCATGTATGTATATGTATGTGTGTATGGCTATGTTTGTGTATGTGTATGCTCGTACATATATATATATATATATGTATATGTATATATATATATATATATATATGTATGTATATGTGTGTATGTATATGTATTTATATTTATGTTTCTGTGTATGTATGTGTGTATGTATGTGTGTGTGTGGTTGTATATATGTATTTGTATGTATGGATGTGTTCATATTTATGTGCGTATGTATATATGTGTATATGTATGAGTATTTGTGTATTTATATACACATATATGTGTGTATATATGTGTGTGTGTGTATGTATGAGTGTATGTATATATATATGTATATATATATATATATATGTGTGTGTGTGTGTATGTATGCTTTTGGGTGTGTGCGTGTTATTGTGTGTGTGTTTGCATATGTAGTTTTATTTTATTTTACCTTTCCTTCTTCCTTCTCCAGCTTCACTTTCATATACATTGCATTTTTGTTTTTAAAATCCAAATTCAATAAACAGACGAGGATTTTTTTCTTTCTGAGGATTGAAAGCAAAATCTTTTGCTTTTAAGAAACCAGTGGTAAATGGAATAATTGCCTTATGTTATTTATTACACAACTATATATATATATATATATACATTTATACATATATATACATATATATACATTTATACATATTTATACATATATATATATATATATATATATATATATATATATATATATACATTTATACATATATATACATATATATATATATATATATATATACATTTATACATATATATATATATATATATATATACATTTATACATATATATACATATATATATACATTTATACATATATATACATATATATATATATATATATATATACATTTATACATATATATACATATATATATATATATATATATACATTTATACATATATATATATATATATATATATACATTTCAAATATATATATATATATATATATATATATTTATATATACACATGTATACATATCTATACATACATTTATACATATATATATATATATATATATATATATATATATATTAGTATTGAAATTTCCGTTGGAAACAGAAAAGGTCATAGAAGTGAAGAGTGCTCTATGTAATTATCAGAGCAAAATTTATATTTTTGCGTTTCTTTTGTGATATATGCGTGTATGTGTATGTATGTACCCCTTTTTTGTCTTCTTTTCTTTAAAATTTTTTTCTTTAATATTTTTCTTTCTAATTTATTGTTACATTTTTATAAATATATCGAGATTGATACTTTCCTTTAATTATTACACTCCCTTACCTCTTTTACTTCCGCATCTAAGCGTACGTGTATGTAGGTGTGTTTATGCGCGCGCCTTCATATTCATATTCTTATGATGTATCTATTCTGTCTGTAGATTACAGACATACAGATACACTTGCCCTAAATTTTATGTTTACGCACACTTTTTCACTATACGTATACACATGTGCATACACATATATGCACATCTGTGAGCGTATATACATACATATACACACACCTAACTATATTTCTTGATAGATTTTTATATATTTCAATTTCTAATTCATTTGTCTATATCCTTTTTTTGATTTTCTTGATGAGACTTTCCAAGTATTTACCCATGTTTTATATTGCCTCGTCTGACGAACGAATGAAGACGTTTCTTTCGTATTTGCCTCATTCGGGAAACCTCTGGTAATGAGGTAATTATATTGTATTGATTTTTATACATTATATATATATATACATATATATACATATCTATACATACATTTATACATATATATATATATATACATATATACATATCTATACATACATTTATACATATATATATATATATATATATATATATATATATATATATATATATATATATATATATATATATATATATATATATATATATACATATATATATATATATATATATATATATATATATACATATATATACATATATATATATAAAATACGTAGTTAAGAAAGCCACAACATTGCAGAGGGAAATCTCGAGGTAGGAAGTGAAAGATAGATAGGAAAAACAGGTGAAAGTGAAAATTGAGAGAGACAAAGATGAAAACAAAACAAAGGTAGAAGGGTTACCGTAGTGGAGATTTAATCCCAATATTTCGGGCTCACGCCCATCAACGGGGGAAAGTTCCAAAACGGGGGGGGGGGGGGAAACAGGCCAAGCGGAGAAAGTTGTGATGTTGTTAAGACAGGAATGCCGTTATGGGGAGAAAATTATTTAAAATTTAAACGAGGGAAAGAATGCGCTTACGCGTGATAGGCTGTGGCAAAAGCTACTGACCAAATGGGTTAAATCAAGAGGGTGCGCTAGCGTGTGAAAGCCGTAAGATATGTGTGTGTAAATATATATGTGTGTGTAACTGTGTGTATAAGTGTAAGTGTGTATATGTGTGAGTGTGTGTGTGTGTGAAAGATAGTGGGCTGTAGAAGCTGGAAATCAAAGGGTGTGAAAGGTGGTAGGTTGTAAAACATGTGTGCGTGTATAAATATAGATGTGTGTGTGTAAGCGTATGGGTATACATGTGTGTGTAACTGTGTGTGTATATGTGTGAGTGCGTTTGTGTGTGAAAAATAGTGGGCTGTAGAAGCTGGAAATCAAAGGGTGTGAAAGGTGGTAGGTTGTAAAAACATGTGTGCGTGTATAAATATAGATGTGTGTGTGTATGCGTATGGGTATGCATATACGTGCGTGTGTGTGAAGATAGCAGGCCGTAGGCTGTGAATGGTCACTATGGTTAAGTTAGCCATGTCAGCTCATTTCTCTCAGCCCGGTTGTTAAGTGGGGGTCTGAGGTTCTTAATAACAAGTGCTTCCTTTATCCTTAAGGATCCGATGCTGCGTTCAGTCGCTAGGACTGTGACCAAGGGTCTACCCTGTGGGTTTCCGCATTTAAGGATGTGTTTACGGAAGGAAGATGCGTTGGTGTTGATATGTTCCTTGATACGAACATGTAGGGGTCGGATGGTGCTACCTATGTAAAACTTGTTACATTTATCGCATTGAATCTTATATACGACATAGGTGCGTAGGCAATCTTCCCCCCGTATCGGGCAGTTGCTGAAGGAACACGTCCCATCTGACTCGTCGGGTTTGTTGGAGAGGCATCTTCGCAGCGAAAGTCCTGTGTGGGCCAAATGTATGTCAAGTCCCTCCGTCCGTATGGCCCTGCGGATGGCGTTCGTGGTATATTCACTCAGGTGGGGGATTTTAAAGAAGCACCTGCTTTTATTTAAGTTTCTAGTGGGTGTCTGTCTATTGGGTCTGGGGTCTCTAATTCCGTTAATCAGTCGCTTGGGATAACCATTAGATCTGAGTAGATTACGGAATTGCGCGGTATGGGTGAGACCACCCATCGGGTCGCTGCATCTGTTAGTGATCCGTGTCAGTTCATTTAGGACATAGCCTCTCTTAGCGTTGTTGGGGAGGGCTGAGTTATAATGCACAAATAAGTCCTTGCACGCTGCTTTGCGGTAGAAGGTGGTGTTTATGTCTCCTTCTTCCGAGATGTTGATACGGAAGTCGAGGAGGGCGAGTGACCCGTCTTCTCCTGGGTGTTCGATGGTGAAATCGACGTGATGGTCAGTATCGTTGAAGATTTGGTGAATTTCATTCGCCATCTCCCGGGAAGAAGTAAGTATCAGGATGTCATCAACGTATCTGGAGTAGAAGGCGACGGCGTTGGGTTGGCAGGTATTGAGTGCCTTGCGTTCCAGGTGGTCCATGTACGAGATCGCAAGTATGCCGGACAGACTAGAGCCCATAGGTAGCCCAGAGATTTGTTTGTACGTGTGGCCGAGGAAATTGAAGAGTGCATCCACAACGAAGGAGAGGAGTTGGTGGATGTCCGTGTGTGTGAGTCCGAAGCAGTGTAAGTCAGATCCTCGGACTCGTTCGGTCAACAGATCGACAGCTGGGGATGCTGGTACGGAGGTATAAAGGGCGACCACATCAAGACTGAAGGCATAACCGTTGTCCTTTCTGGTGTTGGGCGCCAGATGGTGTAGTCGCTCTAAGACCTCCTTTGAGCTGCAGACGTGGGCTGGTAGTGTGTGTAGAATGGGTTTCAGTAGTGTGGAGAGCAGCCACGATATTTTGTAGAGTGGGCCCTCCACGCTAGAGACAATGGGCCTGATTTTCAAATCGGGTCCTTGTTTATGTGTTTTAATCAGGTGGAAGAAGGTGGGTAATTTGCTGTTTCGAGTCACTATGTTGTTTTTTACCTTCTTTGGCAGTTATCGTTGGACACAGATGTTTTCCATATGGTGTTAATGCCTTCCTCGATTAGAGTCGAGGAGGTCCCTGTGACCTTATTAAAAAATGTTCTTATTTTACGTCTTTTATATATATATATACATTTATACATATATATACATATATATATATATATATATATACATTTATACATATATATACATATATCTGTATATGTATATAAATTTATACATTTATATACATATTTATATATACA
>OZ024749.1:24335466-24337966 GCA_964016885.1 Eledone cirrhosa | reverse complement strand
TGTACGAAGAAGGAGAGGGAGTTAATATGTATTGAGATTAAAAAGTTTGATGATAGAGAGAAAAGAATAATGTATTGCGGATGAATATTCTAACGTCAAATTAAAAAAAAAAAAAAAAAAATTGTGTGTATGTTTACAAGTATTATGGAAATTTGAAAATTAACGAAGAGAAAAAAATTATTAAGGTTTGTGTATTGAAGGATTTGAGAAAAATAATGTGAAGTTAAGGTTTGTATATTGAAGGAATTGATAATATGTGAGAAGAAAGAGTTAATATGTATTAAGAATGAGTTAGATGATGGGGAGAAAAAAATAATAAATTAAGAATGAATAATCTAGCGTCAAAAACAAATGTATATGTTACGAAGGATTTTACAAGGTGAAGATAGAGCGAGGGTAATGAGTAAACAAGTATTATAGAGTGCATAATACTCTTTGAAGTAAGGTAGGAAGATGGGTATATTTTAAAAGAGGTGTATGTATATGTGCCTTTGAGAAAAGATTCTAAATTGATAAAGAATTGAATATTAGCTGTATACTTTGTGAAAAGTCTTATGGAATTTATGCAAGCAGATAGAAAAAAATCTGTACGTCTATTTATTATAGAATCTAGATTAGAGATAATGGTAAATTTTTCATTTAGGCAGAGATTACAGATTTTAGATAGAGAGCTGTTTAAGTATGAAGACGCAGAAGAAACCTTCTTCCAAAAGATGGTATATTTAATGTTTTTGTCTTTCTAGGACCATATGAGTTCTGAGAGAGCCGTGTTGGTTCTTTTACAAACTTAAAAGAACCAACACGGCTCTCTCAGAACTCATATGGTCCTTGAAAGACAAAAACATTAAATATACCATCTTTTGGAAGAAGGTTTCTTCTGCGTCTTCATACTTAAAAAGCTCTCTATCTAAAATCTGTAATCTCTGCCTAAATGAAAAATTTACCATTATCTCTAATCTAGTTTCTATAATAAATAGACGTACAGATTTGTTTTCTATCTGCTTGCATAAATTCCATAAGACTTTTCACACAGTATACAACTAATATTCAATTCTTTATCAATTTAGAATCTTTTCGCAAAGGCACATATACATACACCTCTTTTAAAATATACCCATCTTCCTACCTTACTTCAAAGGGTATTATACACTCTATAATACTTGTTTACTCATTACCCTCGCGCTATCTTCACCTTGTAAAATCTTTCGTAACATATACATTTGTTTTTGACGCTAGATTATTCATCCTTAAATTATTATTTTTTTCTCCCCATCATCTAACTTATTCTTAATACATATTAACTCTTTCTTCGCACATATTATCAATTCCTTCAATATACAAACCTTAACTTCACATTATTTTTCTCAAATCCTTCAATACACAAACCTTAATAATTTTTTTCTCTTCGTTAATTTTCAAATTTCCATTGTAAACATACACACAATTTTTTTTTTTTTTTTTTTTGACGTTAGAATATTCATCCGCAATACATTATTATTTTCTCTCTATCATCAAACTTTTTAATCTCAATACATATTAACTCCCTCTCCTTCTTCGTACATATTTTTCCCTTCGTTAATTTTCAAATTCTTTTAATTTATACATTATCTTCCAACGGTTTTCAACCTCTCTATGTAAAACAATATATCTTTTCTCAGTTATAAAAACTATCTCTTTCTATCTATCACCCATCTCTCCCTCTCCACCTTCACTCTCATTTCCTCCCCTTTTTTTCATCCTTTCCACTCCCCCCTCTCTAAACAAAATATTTTCCCAATATCACACATCAATCTAAAATTACTTTTCATATGTTGATTTAAAACTGCACTATCCACAAGTGTTTTTTAGCCTTCATATCATGTCCTCCTGTTTTATCTGATGAAAACACAAATATTATTGCATGATGATGTTTGTTTTTGAAATGCGCATAATAAAATACATGGAACTCCTTTAACCATCTTTTGATCTTATATACTATGTATACTCCAGTCCTACAAACTGTAGAGTGCTTCTTATCCGATATCTGCATTGCTTTATTGTACTACAATAAAACTCACCTCCTACATATACATATATATATATATATATATATGTATATAATAGAGTGTTCGGAATTCTATTTCAAAGAAGGACAACGTTTCATAGTAAAACACAATTTCACATGTGCATCGGAAAATCTAATATATGTATTAACTTGCTCAGGTTGCCGAGAACAATACATAGGCTAGACCAAAAACAGCCTCCGCCAACGCATGACTGTCCATAGATCCCAAATTAAAATACGGGAATACAGGAAAATACCACTGAGTGAACACATTGATACCTGTGCTGCCCAAAATCATCCCAACTTCAGAATCTTTCCCCTCTACAAATTTAAAGATAATGCCACCCGCACCCAGCGCATCAGCAAGGAATCTTACTATATTAACGAATACGGACCCCGTCTAAAGACTTCTCCCTAAGACGAACCCACAAGATACACACGTCAACATACATACCT
>OZ024749.1:24325466-24332966 GCA_964016885.1 Eledone cirrhosa | reverse complement strand
ATACTTAGCTCCCACATCATGACGTAAAATATTCACGTATAGATCGTGCTATCCGTTAGGGTATAACGTGGGGCTGTAATACAGGAAAGTTTTGTGCAATTTATGTTTACAAGCCGAAATTGCCTCAGATTTTTTGCTTAAAATGTGGTCTGTGGCGTAGAGTATTTCCAGTGCCTCAGCGGCGCAGACGTCACATGGTCTTTTATTTCCGTTATACGATCTAGCACTAGCTAGGATCTCCCAGTGTAACTTATATTGGGTGTGGTTGTCTTTTAGACTCCAGATATAAGCTGAAAGTGACGTCATATTCCTTCTTAGAGGGTAACGAAAAGAATGGGTATGCATGTAAAGACGCTGCTTGAAACTATTGGCGGTTAACCCTATGTTGGCCCTACGGGACGTGGTTGTTACAACCTTACATTTGTATACAATGTTACTAGAGAGGCATTTCCCGGATAGGGGGCAATCAGCCCGATTCCTACAATTACAGTTAGTACTAACTACAGGGTTGCACGTGTTCCTACGGCTAGGTAGTTTAGCTAAATTTGAAGCTGTGATGTTATATGCAACGTTAGGAGTCGTAGAGTAAGAAATTTTAATAGTATTTCTATTAAAAATTTTACTATATTTATGTGTAGGGGGAAAATGCTTCGTAATAAGGGAAAGAAATATCTTAGCTATATATATATATACATATATACATATATATATATATATACATATATATACATATACATATATATATATATACATATATATACATATATATATATATACATACATATATATACATATATATATATATACATATATATATATACATATATATATATATATATATATATATATATATATATATATATATACATATATATACATATACATATACATATATATACATATATATTAATATATATATATACATATATATACATATATATACATATATATACATATATATATATACATATATAGACATATATATACATATATATATATATATATACATAAATATATATATATATATACATATATTTATACATATATATATATATATATATATAGGAACCAGTAAGTCCCCGACAGCTGAGCTCAAGCCGTTTCGACGGTTAATCCAGAATTAGCCGTCGAAACGGCTTGCGCTCAGCTGTCGGGGTCTTACTGGTTCCTATTACCCACTCTACTACCTCAAGTATTGAGTACTTTGGTGCGTTATGGTCCACCTGGTTCCTTACCACATTTCCTTCGTTATATATATATATATATATATATATATATATATATATATTTATACATATATATATATATTTATACATATATATATTTATACACATATATATATATATATTTATACATATATTTATACATATATATATATATATTTATACATATATATATATATATTTATACATATATATACATTTTTATACATATATATACATTTTGCCTGACGGTTTGAACTTTACAACACCACCTGCCTCTTTGAGGACAAATACCAACCATTCTAGCATCTACAAACTGAACAATGAGAATTAAGACTATTCCTGCTGACAACATTAAATTATTTCTAACAAGCTCATATGTCCCAAGGCTCTGATACCATCAATACTATAAACACAGAGCTGGCATATCTAAGAACTGACTAACTGCCTGATGAGGTCATAGCCATTAAATGGCTATGGCTATCATCAATTATATATAGCAGTAAATAAAGGTTTATGAGTTCATGCAATTGACATATGTTTCGTCATTATATATATATATATTTGTACACATATATATATATATATATATATATATATATATATATATATATATATATATATATAGATGGAAAGTATATTTAAAAATTGTTGGGTTACAACTAGTAAATATTTATAACTGATATAAAAGCACTCGACAAATATTTGGAGTATATTTACAATATTAAATAAATGGAAACTATATTTATAAAACCATATTTATTTCATTATATATATTTCGGGGATATCATATTAACAATATGCTATGCCTTCCTCAGACAAAATACAATATAAACAGTTTTATAGATAAATAGATTCGACATACCGAACAACACCGACTTGCATTTGAAGAGGTTGAACTGGCAGTGAAAAAATGTTACACAGAGAGAAAGAAAGAGAAAAAAAAAAAAAAAAAGAAAGAAAGAAAGACATAAAACGAAGAAAAGGAAGAAAAAGAAGAAATGCATGGAACAAAATAGAGAGATGGAAAGATAGATAAAGAGAAGACTTCATGTAAAGAAACAGAAAGAGATATATATATAGAGAGAGAGGAAATAGAGATAGATACATATATATATAGAAAATTAGGTAGTGGGAGGTCAGTTGAGTAAATGTATCAATGATACATTTATTTATTTATTTATTTATTTAGCTCTAGTATTAATGTAAGGGAGATATATATAGAGAGAAAAAAATATAGAGAGAAAAAAATAGTGAGAGAAAAGATTTAAAAATAGCCAGATATATTCGAGGCGTAAAAACCCTATGTTTTAATGTATTAGTATTTATAAAACTTCCACTATATTGTAAATATCAGTATTCCTGAATGAGACAAGTATCCATAGTGTGTGAAAATTAATTATCTTATGTTTAGTTTTTTAAAAAAATTCATATGTTTATGTGATAGCTACAAACATCCATGTGAATCCACATGATCAACTCTGCAAACTCTAGGTTCACGGAAAACATTCTCAATGTGGTATAACAATTTGAGTATACATATATGTGTATTATTATTCCTGTCTTTACTCTACAAGATTATCTATCAAGCAGAAATAGAGAGCAGATTTCAATATACTAATAAAAATATATATCAGAAACAAAACTAAAAAAATAACAATAATAATAATAAGTAATAATGAAATAGAATAGAAAACTAAAAAAATATTACGAAAGAATATTACATATTAAAAATATTACATATTAAAAAATTTACATATTAAAGATATTAAAAATAAAAATTAAAAATATTAGAAAATACTACAATAATAAAAAATAAAAATAAACCACAAAGATCAACCCTTCAAAATTAATTGACAATATATTGCCAAGTTCATTATAAGCATCAGAGTCGAAAAACAGACAAAGCCAAAAATTATCTATCAAATCACATCTAGCAAAGATCATTTCAAAAAGTTTATGATGCCCAATTTGGTCTACATGTGTTCCTATATTTAATATTGAAGTTTATCTAGTGTAAGGTTTATTCAAAATATTTGGAGCATCAGCTTTTAGGGTAGCTTAATTTTTCATGAGGAATGTTTAAATAAAAATAAAATAAAAATAAACAATAAAAAAGAATAAAAAGAAGGAATCAAAGATTTATCGGCTAGTTTCCCATATAAATATAAATCAAACTAAATATACTACATTTTAAATTTAAATTTATATTTAAACGTTGAGTTTAATCTATGTTTGCAACAACTGAATAAATATGTCCGTAGATTAAGGGAATTTTTAGATTTTAGTATAAAGAATATCTCCTCTGCGCCGAGGTCACATGTCTCAGAGGATGAATTAAAAGGAATCCCTCTTGAGACTATATTCCAAGCCGTCGAATATCTAACGTTATCTAGCTTAAGTTGCCAGAGTACGCCTGATAGTGCCGTTGAAGATTTTTTGCTTGGATCTGTGAAAGAATTCTTGTGGTTATTATAGCGAAGTTTAAATTCCGTCGATGTGGAACCGACGTAGTTAAAAGAATTAGAGTCAGTATTAACATTACAATTGTATACTATATTTTTAACTAAGCAGTTGTTATTTAACGGACATTTAGATCTATCTCTACAGTTACATTTGTTAACTTGTATATTATTTATGCTATTATCTCTAGGTTTTAAGTTCCTATTATTTATTCTATTAATATTTTGTGCTAAATTTTTGGTGGATGAGTAGGTTAATTTAATTGTATGCCTATTGAAAATTGAGTGATACCTATGTGTTCTAGGGAAGCGATTATCAAGAGCTTTGAAAAATAGTTTAGCGATGTGGGTTTTAATGTTTAGTGAGAAGGGGGGGGGGCAAACCAAATGATGTTCCTAGTTCTATTTCTTTTTTGGCCTTTGGAATTATTGTAATGCTTTCTATTATAGTTGTTAAGGTTGTTGCCGTAATTAAAAAAGTTGTTACTTTGTTTAGTTTGTCTATCATTATCTATGTACACAATCTTATCAGCATATCCTGCTCTAGCTAATGCTTCATTATAGTATTGGGCCTTTTCGTCGAAAATCTTTCTATTCGACGAGATCCTAGAGATACGTTTTTGACAGATCTGACATAGTTTAAGTTTTCATTCAACTTGTTAAAAGGATAGTGGAGACATGTGTTGAGATTTAATGTTATATCTAGTATACAATTGTAATGTTAATACTGACTCTAATTCTTTTAACTACGTCGGTTCCACATATTAAATATAGGAACACATGTAGACCAAATTGGGCATCATAAACTTTTTGAAATGATCTTTGCTAGATGTGATTTGATAGATAATTTTTGGCTTTGTCTGTTTTTCGACTCTGATGCTTATAATGAACTTGGCAATATATTGTCAATTAATTTTGAAGGGTTGATCTTTGTGGTTTATTTTTATTTTTATTTTTTATTATTGTAGTATTTTCTAATATTTTTTATTTTTATTTTTAATATCTTTAATATGTAAATTTTTTAATATGTAATATTTTTAATATGTAATATTATTTCGTAATATTTTTTTAGTTTTCTATTTTATTATTACTTATTATTATTATTGTTATTTTTTTTGTTTTGTTTCTGATATATATTTTTATTAGTATATTGAAATCTGCTCTCTATTTCTGCTTGATAGATAATCTTGTAGAGTAAAGACAGGAATAATAATACACATATATGTATACTCAAATTTTTATACCACATTGAGAATGTTTTCCGTGAACCTAGAGTTTGCAGAGTTGATCATGTGGATTCACATGGATGTTTGTAGCTATCACATAAACATATGAATTTTTTTAAAAAACTAAACATAAGATAATTAATTTTCACACACTATGGATACTTGTCTCATTCAGGAATACTGATATTTACAATATAGTGGAAGTTTTATAAATACTAATACATTAAAGCATAGGGTTTTTACGCCTCGAATATATCTGGCTATTTTTGAATCTTTTCTCTCGCTATTTTTCTCTCTCTATATTTTTTTCTCTATATATATATCTCCCTTACATTAATACTAGAGCTAAATAAATAAATAAATAAATAAATGTATCATTGATACATTTACTCAACTGACCTCCCACTACCTAATTTTCTATATATATATGTATCTATCTCTATTTCCTCTCTCTATATATATATATATATCTTCCTGTTTCTTTACATGAAGTTCTTCTCTTTATCTATCTTTCCATCTCTCTATTTTGTTCCATGCATTTCTTCTTTTTCTTCCTTTTCTTCGTTTTATGTCTTTCTTTCTTTCTTTTTTTTTTTTTTTTTTTCTCTTTCTTTCTCTCTGTGTAAAATTTTTTCACTGCCAGTTCAACCTCTTCAAATGCAAGTCGGTGTTGTTACGGTATGTCGAATCTATTTATCTATAAAACTGTTTATATTGTATTTTGTCTGAGGAAGGCATAGCATATTGTTAATATGATATCCCCGAAATATATATAATGAAATAAATATGGTTTTATAAATATAGTTTCCATTTATTTAATATTGTAATATTGTATATATATACATATATATATATATATAATTATACATATTTATATATATATATATATTTATACATATATATATAGATATATATATATATATATTTATATATACAAATGTATTTATACATATATATAAATATACATATATATTTATAAAAATGTATTTATACATATATATAAATATAAATATATATATATACAAATATATTTATATATATATATTTATACATATTAAATATAAATATACATATATATTCATACATATAACATAAATATACATATATATTTATACATATAATATATAAATATACATATATATTTATACATATAATATATAAATATACATATATATTTATACATATAACATATATATATACATGTATATTTATACAAACATTATGCATATACATATATTCATACTTATATATATACATATACCTTTATATATATATATATACATATATCTTTATATATATATATATATACATATATATGTATATATATATACTTATATATTTATATATATATACATAATATATTTTATATATATAAATATATATTTATATATATATACATATATATATACATAAATATATATATATATATATGTGTGTATATGTATATACATATGTATGTATGTATGTATATATATATATAGTATTACCTATATAGTTACATATATATATATATATGTATGGATCGTGTATTATCTTTACGATTAATGATTTATTTCGTAGTGTACGCTGACTTAAAGAGAAAGAAACATTCTAAAAGATTCCCCTGACTCTATTAAATCTGGTTAATAACTAATAGAATAAATATGTTTTGAATACACATTCTGCCACTAAAATATATAAATACTTACATTTGTAAACTTACCTTCATACCATCCACACTCCATCAATCACGCTCAAATACACACACACACACACACACACAAACAGACACTCATACAGAGAGAGAGAGAGAGAGAGAGAGAGAGAGAGAGACACTCATACACAGACACTCATACACACAGACCCTCATATACACACACATACATACACACACACAGACACTCATACTCTCACACATTCACAAACACACACACTCATACACACACACACATACATATAGACACTCATACACACACAAACATACAGACACTCATACACACACACACAGACACACACACTCATACATACACATATATATATATTATATATATATTTATTATATATATTTCGTTTCTGAATTTGTTTAGCAAGAGACTTTATCTGAAATCGTGTGTTGAAACCGATATTGTTATACTTTGGAGGGTCATGTTGCCTTTTCAAAAACCCTCATGTATAGATAAGAAATCTATAACCTGTAAAATAAGCCCCCATATTAACTGCAAAACTAGAAATGTAGTGTATAGCATATAGTGTACATAGGTGAGACAGCTCGTAGTGTAGGAGAACGGATAAATGAACACTGGCGAGACCTTCAAGTAGTAAAGAATCATCTGTACTCTACCAACATGCTAAAATAAAACACAAGGGTAAATTAGAGAACATAAGAGAAATAAAAATAGAATCTACACACAGAAAAGACGCAATGTTTAGACAAATTACAGAGGCAATAAACATAAAAGAATTACAACCAAAATTAAATAGAAAATATGAGTGGAACAGCAACATCACAACTTACAATTAAGGACAAAATGAAAACACACACACACAGAACAAACAACCAACCAGTAACATTTAAATAAACAAATAAATAAATGAACCTAAACACACACAGACACCCGGATGTGGTGCATG
>OZ024749.1:24302966-24310466 GCA_964016885.1 Eledone cirrhosa | reverse complement strand
ATTCTAAGTGATATATTATATGCAAGGTTTTTAAGGATAGATTTAGGGTGATTAGATTGTGAGTGTATGTAATGTAAGTTTTGGTTAGGTTTATGGTAAGGTTGGTATATACCCGTAGCTAAATCTAAAGTTATATCTAGGAAATTTACTACTTTACTTGTTTTTTCAAAAGTAATATTAAGATTATAATAGTCTTTAAGGAAAGTTCTAATATGCTTTTTGTTTTTTTCGATTTCTGAAAGGCTAAGGTTGTTAGAAAGAAGAAGACAGTCATCACGATATAAACCACCTTTGAGGTGGGGAAAAGAGGCATTTATGTTGAAAAGGAGAAAGAGGCCCACAAGATCAGTAATTTGGGCGGAATCGCTTGAACCCATAGTAATATCAAAAAGATTACTGTATGTGTTTCTGGTCCAGTATTCATTCTGAAATTCAATAAGTGTTTGTCTAGCATGTGTAATAATGTTAATGTCATCCGAAGTTAAATTAGATCTATTTTTAGCAAATATTAATGCTTTGTTCAGGAGTATGGGTGATATAGAAGAATAGTAATTATCTATATCAAATTGTAGGAAAGAAGCAGAAGATTTACACCTAATATTTTTAAACCAATTAATTACCTGGGAGGTGTTTTCCCAGAGTGGTAAAATAACGTATTTTCTTATTTGTGGGATGACTCTATCTAAAATTTTTTTGCTAATTATTCCAATATCTGATTTGGAGGGACATATAAGTCTAATAGAAGGATTAGAGTTAAAGTTAGATTTGTGATCTTTCAGGTTGAAGTGTGGTCTTTTCAATGCCAAAGGTTCAGTTCTATCTTCAATATTTAGTTTTTTTACTATGTTGTGTGTTTTGTTGTTGATGTTGGTGAGTGACACATTATTAGATTTTTTATAATTTTTTCTGAGTTCTTTATATATGAACTCATTATAATGTTCAATATCCATATGATACAAGTTACCAGTTTTGTCCGAGTGGACATGGATTTTTTTTTAGACTTTTTTAGGTCCAATAGGGTAGAATCAAGGTCCTTTTGAAAGACGGATTTATACTTTTTAAATTTGAGGTGTTTAATTAAATTAAAAAGGTCTTTCTCGAAGTCTTCAAGTAAAAAGTTGTGTGGTGGATTCTTGTAAGTGTTGAAATCATACATATATTTCCGATCTGCTTGTTTAGATTTCCTATCGAAGTGGTAGGCTCTCCATCTAACCCTTCTGATAAAATTATTAGTTTTCTGAATCATAAGGAGTAAGAAGTCGTCCTTAGAAGGTATTGGTATGTTTTTTAAGGAGGTTCCTAAATATTGTTTTTCCATTGTGATATGGATGATGGACAATTGAAAGAGCTCAACTAAATGTATATGGGTTTACAAAATCATACATATATATATGTTTATACATAAATATAAAATTAATACACACATACAGTACAAAAATACGAATATTTCCGTGAAAATAGGAGCAAAATTATGTAGATAAATCTACCAAGAGTTTACGGTAGTGTCCAATCCGTATGAAGAACTCAATGTATTCCGGATATCATGGAAAGAAGAGATGTAATGAAAATCCACTTTCGGTGAAAGATAAACGGTATACAGAGTCAAGATAAAATATTAAACAAATAATGAACAAACAATTCCTTATATTAAACAAAAAAAGTTCACTATTTAACGATCGTTTCTAGGGTATATATGTGTTATAATTGGTATGCATATTTAACAGATCTATGTACAAAATTATACAAAATTATACAAATTATCAAGATTAAACATACATACCTAACTCATATATACGCCGTCTTCAGAAATAATGAAGTATATTTATTGATAATAACAACAATTCAAAATATCAGTTCAAAATTGACCAATGAAAACACAAAGGGTTAAAAGCAGTTTGGTGTGTGTATATACATGTAAAAACCTTACACATATTTTACAATAATGTGTGTATAATTTGTATGTGCATACTAAAAAGATGGATGCAAACACAAAATTTCAAGGTTAATATCTCTGTAAGCTTAATGCGCTGATAAGATACGCAATGATACTTATGGAGTCAAGCATATAAATATATTTTTTTCATACTCATACATATCAGTATAATCACACATACATGTGCGTATATGCATAAATATACACATAACCACGAACATACAAACACACACACTCCCCCACTCACATTTATATATGTGGATATAAAATCATAAGCAAATAGAAATTAAGTCACTCACATAAAAACACTGGTACACACATTTCAAGATCAAGATACAGAAATTAGGTGGGAGGGGGGGGGAGGGGTCAGTATTAGATTGTCAGACCAGACTGCCTAATATAAATGTATCTATAAATTAAGAAAAATAAAAAAATAAAAACAATAAAATATAATAAATATAATATAATGTATATACACATACAGATATACATACACATACATACATGTACGCGCACATAGAGATATTTACACATACATACATACACACATACCTATACAGTCATACACACACATACATTTACACGAACATACACATACACATATAAAAAGATATAAATACACACACACTCACGCGCAACACATACACACATACACATATATATATATATATATATATATATATATATATATATACACACACACATAGACTCATATATATATATATACACATACATATATATATACAAACATATATATCCACACACTCATACCACCATAAATACACATATAAACACCCACATGTATATATATATATATATATATATATCCACATACACACACGTACACATATATATATATATACATATATACACATACATATATATATATACACACACATAAAAAACAGACATGCACATATATATATATATATATATATATTTCATTACTCTTATATATACACATAGTATATATACATACACAACCTCACTTATATACATATACACATAAGTTATATTACAATAATAATAAAGAATAATATATATATATATATATATATATACACATATACATATATACATATATATATATATATACATACATACATACACATACATACATACACATAAATATATACATACATAAATACACACATACGAATAAAGACATATATTCACACATAGACACCTATATACACATATATATATATATATATATATATATCTATATATATATATATATACATATATATATATACATATATATATACACATACACACACACACACACACACAGACACACATACACACTCACATATATATATATATATATGTGTATGTGAGTGTGCGCAAATACACATATATATACACACACACATACAAACACACACAAACACATACATATGCATACGTGCACACACACACACATATATCACATAGATACGAAGATAAACATATAAATAGAGAGACATACAAATATATACAGAACCCATATACACATACATACAAACACGCATATACATATACATACACATATACACATATATATATATATTCCTATATACAAGCATACACATACATACACATACATACATATACATACACATATACATACCACACATTCACATACACATACATATATAATACATATATAAACATATATATACATACATATGTATGTACAATCATATATACACACTCAATCTTACATTCATATTTACATGCTCATATATGTATTTTTATATTTAGAAATAAATACCAAAACCTATATAGACACCCACCTACACATATATTCATACATATATGCTTACAAAACCAGATGATAATAGTATGGGGGAAAGGGGGGGTTTGGAGAAGGGGATCAAAGTAAATATATGTTTCAAGAAACATATAATATTTTCCGTATCTTAATTCAATGTATGTTCTTACATATTTTCAGTGCTAGGAAATACGAAATCTATGCATCTCAAAACAAAAAAGTATACCATTAATCATATGTTAACTAAACCAAAGATAGTCAACATATTGATTTCCAAGGTGTAAATTAGTTAGGTTTATAATATTTGAAGCAGAATTATGAAGTCAAACAGTAGTAGATTATTAATTACATTATAACTAAATTAAAGTTAATAACGTTATGGTATCAATATTAGGAGATGAATTTAGTAATAGGGAAAAGAAACCCAAATAAAAATAAAATAAAGTATTACATCGGTAGTAGCATATAAATTATATGTTAACTAAATTAAAAATTATATATTTATTTCAATAGTATACGTTAATTAGTATATGTTAATTAGGTATACAATACATAAAGCAGATATTGTATTTCATCAATAGCATAATATAATTATATGCAAATAAAAATCAAAATTAATACGCATACATATACATATACATACACATACACATACATATACATATACACACATATATATATATATATACATATATATACACATATATACATATATAGTCACATAAATATACATACAGATACACATACAACACACACATATACATATACATATAGATATACATATCTTTTTCAAAAAATTGCACAGAATATATTAACTAGGTATATATCCAAAACACATCCCATTCTATGATTACATGACATTCTGCAATTCGTCTGTACAAGGATACTAATTTTAAGCAAATTAAAATTAAAGTTTTAGGTTGATTAAAACTAAAACCAAATAATAAATATATTTCCAAAATGTATATTAATTAGGTCTATAATACTAAAAATTCTTTCTCCGTCATAGGATACATGATATTATTTTGTTATATTTTATCTGTAAAAGAATTATAATAAAAAAAAAAAAAAAAAAAAAAAAAAAAAAAAAAAAAAATTATAATAAAAGGTTAAAATAAATTAAAATTAATCTATAAATTAAATTACTGAGTATATATTAGTAATATTTAAAGGTTTTTCAAAATTTATGATTACATAATATTTTCTCATCTGTAATAAAATATTAATTAAATTAAATTTATAGGTTAACTAACATTTAAATTAAATTAAATTCTAGAATAATGTTATTAATTAGGTTTATAATATTTAAATGTTTTTTTTAGTTTATGATTACACGATATAATTAATTCCTGTCTTTTATTTAATAAGATATCCCTAGACTTCATTATTTCAAATAGTTCTTGGGAACATAATCTACATTCCTTTCTATTATTTTGATAAGGGGTGGCTCTTTTGAGCACACTCCAGGTCAAATCATATTTTATATTTTTATTTTTATAACTATTGATTTTTTCTGCTAGAGATGTTGTATTAGCCAGTGCGGCATTTTTAAAGCTATGTTTGTGGGTATTATACCTTGTCTTAAAATTGTTAGAGGTAGCTCCTATATATGAGCAAATAGAATCTTTAGTTTTAACATTACATTTATAGACTATGTTGTTAACAAGACAATTCCCTTTTAATGGGCAGATTTTTTTTTAATTTAATTAAACACCTCAAATTTAAAAAGTATAAATCCGTCTTTCAAAAGGACCTTGATTCTACCCTATTGGACCTAAAAAAGTCTAAAAAAATCCATGTCCACTCGGACAAAACTGGTAACTTGTATCATATGGATATTGAACATTATAATGAGTTCATATATAAAGAACTCAGAAAAAATTATAAAAAATCTAATAATGTGTCACTCACCAACATCAACAACAAAACACACAACATAGTAAAAAAACTAAATATTGAAGATAGAACTGAACCTTTGGCATTGAAAAGACCACACTTCAACCTGAAAGATCACAAATCTAACTTTAACTCTAATCCTTCTATTAGACTTATATGTCCCTCCAAATCAGATATTGGAATAATTAGCAAAAAAATTTTAGATAGAGTCATCCCACAAATAAGAAAATACGTTATTTTACCACTCTGGGAAAACACCTCCCAGGTAATTAATTGGTTTAAAAATATTAGGTGTAAATCTTCTGCTTCTTTCCTACAATTTGATATAGATAATTACTATTCTTCTATATCACCCATACTCCTGAACAAAGCATTAATATTTGCTAAAAATAGATCTAATTTAACTTCGGATGACATTAACATTATTACACATGCTAGACAAACACTTATTGAATTTCAGAATGAATACTGGACCAGAAACACATACAGTAATCTTTTTGATATTACTATGGGTTCAAGCGATTCCGCCCAAATTACTGATCTTGTGGGCCTCTTTCTCCTTTTCAACATAAATGCCTCTTTTCCCCACCTCAAAGGTGGTTTATATCGTGATGACTGTCTTCTTCTTTCTAACAACCTTAGCCTTTCAGAAATCGAAAAAAACAAAAAGCATATTAGAACTTTCCTTAAAGACTATTATAATCTTAATATTACTTTTGAAAAAACAAGTAAAGTAGTAAATTTCCTAGATATAACTTTAGATTTAGCTACGGGTATATACCAACCTTACCATAAACCTAACCAAAACTTACATTACATACACTCACAATCTAATCACCCTAAATCTATCCTTAAAAACCTTGCATATAATATATCACTTAGAATTTCTAACCTTTCTTCTAACCAAGATGTATTTGATAAAAATGCGACCTTTTATAATGAAGCTCTAGATAGAAGTGGCCACAAAAATAGATTAGAGTATATACCTTCTACTAAAAATACTGAAAGCATACAGCATAATATTACCAACAAACACCAAATGAAAAGTACACACCTAAATGCCACCCACAGTATACCCCAAAATACTAAATCTTCTAATATAAAGTATAGTAACCCTCAAAAAACTACTCATCATACAACTATAATAAATATTAATAATAAAACTCCTAATAAAAAAGATAAAACACCTAAATCTACAAATATAACTAAAAATAGTTGTGGTGAGATCATTAACATTAATCCTCCTAGTAAAAATCATGATACAACATATAAAAATAATAAAAATAATAAACAACATAGAAACCGTAATAGACGAGTTACTTGGTATAATGCTCCTTTTAATTTACAAGTTAAGGATAATATTGCTAAAAAATTTTTTTATATCCTTGAGAAAAACTTCCCGCCAAACCACAAATACCATCAAATCTTAAATAGGTCTACAGTTAAATTCTCATACTCTACAACAAATAACATAAAACAAAATATAAGTGCATATAATGCATATAAATGTAAGAAAACCATAAGTATACCACCAGTACATCAAATTAACAATAATATCTCCTCAAATACAGAATTAACGAAAGGATGTAACTGTAGAAACAAAACAAACTGCCCATTAAAAGGGAATTGTCTTGTTAACAACATAGTCTATAAATGTAATGTTAAAACTAAAGATTCTATTTGCTCATATATAGGAGCTACCTCTAACAATTTTAAGACAAGGTATAATACCCACAAACATAGCTTTAAAAATGCCGCACTGGCTAATACAACATCTCTAGCAGAAAAAATCAATAGTTATAAAAATAAAAATATAAAATATGATTTGACCTGGAGTGTGCTCAAAAGAGCCACCCCTTATCAAAATAATAGAAAGGAATGTAGATTATGTTCCCAAGAACTATTTGAAATAATG
>OZ024749.1:24270466-24275466 GCA_964016885.1 Eledone cirrhosa | reverse complement strand
CGAATTAAGCCACGCCGAGTATTTTCATTTACTGAAAGGGGAAATTTATTTTTCCAAGCACTCTAGGTGAGCTCGTTCGCCACGGAGCTGGTCGCGCCGCCATTAAAACCCACCCAACAGTCCGACAGAAAGTTGGAACTTTAAAATTTAGCTTAGAGAAGTAAAAGAGTAATGGTTGATAGCTACAAGAAGGAAGATAGAAAGAGAGAGGAAGGAAGGTCGATATTAATGTCACACCACAGTCGGGCCAGGAGTGGCGCGACAAAATTTTCACAGGGACTCGCATCTTAGCAGAGGTGAATATATTGGGGGTCAGTGTGTAACAATGTTTAGACTTATAGGATGAAGTTAAAAAATTAATAAATTAATAATCAATATTCCATATTAAAGAGGTTAGAAAACTTAAAGCTCAACAGTTTCAGGTTGATATATATAATAGTTCCGATTTGTTCTGTAATTTAAAGGTACTATTTGGCGGTTAAAACACCGGCCGCGCCCCAGGCCCCATGGCTAATTAAGCCACGCCGAGTATTTTCATTTACTGAAAGAAGGGGAATTTATTTTTCCAATCACTCCAGGTGAGCCCGTTCGCCAGGGAGCTGGTCGCGCCGCCGCTAAAACCCACCCAACGGTCCGACAGAAAGTTGGAACTTTAGAATTTTGCTTAACTCTATCGGATGAAGTTGAAAGAATTCAGAATAACATTATGAAACTAAGGAGTAAGAGGATTGAGAATTGAACAAACAGAAAATTGAAGATTAGACATTCAAATAACTTCTATGAGGTTTTGGGTTGCGGGGTTTAATTAAATAGTCTTTTATGAAGAAACGTTAATTGTATTATGTATATCTGTAATTTATCCTAGTGGGATGTAGAGTACGGGATATAGTCGTGTAATGTTTAATTTTTGTTCTCAGGAGGAGACATTCTAGTGTCGTGTGCTAATGGGTACAGGTCCCAATGTGAGGAGTAGAAATACATGGATACATAGAAGTGGAATACGTGGAAGAGCTAATGGGTACAGGTCCCAATGTGAGGGGTAGAAATACATGGATACATAGAAGTGGAATACGTGGAAGAGCACATTGGTACAGCAGAGGTATAAATATATAAACATATCAGGGTCTCGATTTTTACCTATTACATTCACGTATTATATTTCGAATACCTGATGATATCACCGGATTCATACGGAACCCGGTCATTGAAATGATCATAGTATAATAAACCTTTCAAGGATTTACACAAATCCAGCCTCCTGTGATTTCATTATAATATTATATATATATATATATGTACAAACATACATATGTATATATATAATATATAAGATCAAAAGATGGTTAAAAGAGTTCCATGTTTTTGAAATGCGCATAATAAAATACATGGAACTCTTTTAAACATCTTTTGATCTTATATATTATTTATACTCCAGTCATATAAACTGTAGAGTGCTACTTATCCGATATCTGCATTGCTTTATTGTACAACAATAAAACTCACATCCTACATTATATATATATATATATATATATATATATATACAAACATACATATACAAACATACATATATATATATACAAACATACATATCTATATATATATATACAAACATATATATATATATATATACAAACATATATATATATATGCAAACATACATATGTATATATATATTATATATATACAAACATACATATGTATATATATATATATATATAGAAACATGTATATATATATATATATATATATATAGAAACATACATATATATATATATATATATAGAAACATACATATGTATATATATATATATATATATAGCTCAACATCCGCGTGTGTGTACTATATATATATATATATATATGTGTGTGTGTGTGTATAAATATATGTATATATATATATATGTATGTGTATATATATATGAATATTTATATATGCGTGTGTATATATATGCATAAGAAATTGTTTCGAGAACAATCATATATTTATAATGACAATCAAATATTGTGGTACAGTATTATTCTTTGTAGTTGATTAAAGTATAACACGTGATATTGCAAGGAGGTGGTTGCTAGTAACTCCAGCATTCGTTCGCCTGTTAACGCCAATCAGCGGCGATACTTTTAAAACAATTGCTTACATATATACATACATAAAGAGATATATCACTACATACATACATGCAGCCATATATATGTTCATACATACGTACATACATGTATAAATACATACATACACACATACATTCACACAGGCACATGTATATATATATATATAAATATTTATATATATATATATATATATATATACATATATACATACATATATATATACATACATAGACACATACATTCACACAGGCACATGTATATATATATATATATATATATATATATATATATATATATATATATATATATATATATATATACATACATATATACATACATATATATATACATACATAAACACATACATTCACACAGGCACATGTATATATATATATATATATATATATATATATATATATATATATATATATATATATATACATATATACATTCATATATATATATACACAGTTATATATTCTAGTTGTTATATATACACATATATATATACACATATATATATTCATATATAAATATATATATATATATATATATATATATATATAGTATGCACCCACATACATACATATCCCGTTTCGTACAATGAATTCTAGGAAATATATAATAGAATCTTTCGAAGAAGTCATGCACAGGAAAAGCCACAAAGTATTGCCAGGTAATAAACTTTATACATCCATGTTTCAAATTTCGAACGAAGCGATTTTAATGAAGATTACAATGTCAAACATTAGATTCGTCCATTTCTGATAAAATAAACAGACGTTATATCTCTACGCATTTTAAAATCCCGATTCAAAATATATAATTAATTAAAATTCGAATAATGGCTACGTGAACGCGACTGATTTAATTGAAATGAAATTAAATCCTAGTCATTGAATTCATGACATCCTGATTGCGTGACATTTATTTCATAGTAGAAAAAATATTATAATATTATCTCTCGTACATACAATTATTTTCTATTAACAAATTTGCTTTACGCTCCTTTCTTTTCATTTCAACGTCGAATACGTTTATAAATTTAGTTAAATAAAATGTCTATGGGGTTGGACGGAGTGGTGGTCAATAACTCAGTCACAGAGTGTATAGCCACCATTTTCATACATCGAAATCAATCAAAAACACTAAATTTTTGTGATAATTTGTGATAAATTCTTTATGGAGAGCGGATGGGGATATTGGCTGAAATGAATGCTGATATTATTATAAGTGGATTGGCAGTATCGGTGGAGGGTCGGATGCCATGCTTTCTAGCATAGTTATGACCCTTTATGGTCTGAGTTCAAATCCCGTCCAGGTTAACTTTGCCTTTCATCCTCATGGGGTCGATGAAATAAAGTACCAGTAATGAACTGTGTAATTGCTGGCCACGTGCCTAAAGTAGAAACAATTATTATAATATTACTAGACCACCCTTGGCCCATGTGTCACGTTCACTTCAAAATATATTTTAAAATCATGTTCGCTTAAAAATAATTTCTAAAAAATTTAAATATACTCACACATGTATATAATGTGAAATGAAACTGGAAGACCCATATATATATACGTGTGTGTGTATATATATATATAAATGTGTGTGTTTGTACACATATATATATATATATGTCTATGTGTGTGTGTGTCTATGTATATATATATATGTGGGTGTCTGTGATCTATATACTCTGGTCATAGACACATACATAGACACACACATATACACACACACACACATTTATATATACACGACAACACCAACAGCTCTCTTTCTCACTCTATCTCTCTCTCATTCTCTGTCTCCTCTCCCTATGTCTCTCTTGCAATCTACTCTCTCGCAGCCACTATCTCTTTCTCCCTACCCTTCTCTCTCTCTCTATGTTTATGAAGGTACCCAAAAACCCCATATCTTGGGAACCCGTGCTTCGCTCTATGTGAAACTTGTTTCATTCCATTTGTATTCCCATTTCAGGGGTAAGTTCCTTTCAAAGTATTTTCCCATTATGCGCCATTTCGGCTGTATTGCATTACAGAGAGGCTAGCAAGCAAGCAAGCAAGCAAGCAATTACAGACTTTTATTAATATATATATTCTGTCACGAATACGTTTAAGTATCTACAACGTTAAAGCGAACACAAATATTGTTTTTGAATTTTCGGCAAAGTCTGCCGTAAAATCGAACGGCATGAAAATGAGGATGATCAAATGTTTGTATTGTTTTCTATAAAAATGACGATGTGATCAATGTAGCAATATATTTATTATTTTGTTATATGAGAATATTTGTAACACCTGTGAACAGGGTAAGATTTAGACCATGTAGGACCCGGCGCACCTCAGGTTGAGGGGCTGGGGACACATACACAAACAATGTTAGACATTGTGGGGCCCAGGTTACTTCAGTTTTAGGTGGCCCTTCATACACAAAAAATTTGCCTACGCCACAAATATCCAATTTTACATATCAAAAGAAGCTTCGTGCAAGTAACTGAAATTGAAATGTTGTATATACAGGTATTAAATTAAAACTCGTAATAGTAAAAAGCTAAGTAGAGGGGACACATATATTGCAGTAGCCATCGCTAGGTGGGCCCCACAGCACAGGAGACCAGAAGAAATTTCCCCTTTTGACTCCATTTACTCCGACCCTGCCTCTGAGTAATATTACGTTATCAAAAACATCAAACAGAGCGATTTTGCTTCTTATGGTTCGAGTATATGTAACTCACTTTATCTCTGTATTTACTGGTATTTTCTCTCATTAACAATATATCATCGAATTATTTAATAAAGCTTTCAAACATATATGTTGTCTTTGTCCATAATATCATTTACCAATATTAAGTATAATTAAATTACAATTTCCTTTCAAAAAACGGAATGAA
>OZ024749.1:24262966-24267966 GCA_964016885.1 Eledone cirrhosa | reverse complement strand
TTTAAGCAGCAGAAAGTGATGAAGAAGGAAACAAGTCCCAGATTTCTATGAATATAAATTTGGTGGAATCGTGAACGAGAGAATAAAGACCATCAAACCTGGTTGAAATGTGAGCAAGGAAGGAATTTCGCACAGGTCTAACAGGAGGAAGAAGGGGTCTGGTCTGCGAATTCGCTAAACATAAGTTCTGTGAAGTCACAGACGAGAGAGAGAGAAAAATAATTCATACTGGCTTGGCCAAGAGCCCGCGAGAAGGGGATTACGGACAGGTCAAACGGGAAGAAAGGGGAGGGGAGAGTTAGTGACAGAGAGTGAGTGAGTGAAAGGTGAGGAAGAGCCTAACAGAGAGAGAGAGCCTGCTAGAAAGGGTAAAGACACAAAGAACGAAACAGACTGGTGGCGGCGGAGGAAAAAATATATGTGTAACCTGAGGTATATGGCCTTTAATGCGACGAAATGCCTACGACGGTTGGAAGGCCACTGATGGGGACAAACTTTTTCATATGTAACCCATTTGCAGCGCCGCAGCTCCATTATTATCATATTTACACATATATTTTTTCCTCCGCTGCCACCAGTCTGTTTTGTTATTTGTGTCTTTATCCTTTCTAGCAGTCTCTCTCTCTCTGTTAGCCTCTTCCTCACCTTTCACTCACTCACTCTCTGTCACTACCTCTCCTCCTCCCCTTTCTTCCCGTTTGACCTGTCCGTTATCCTTTTCTCGCGGGCACTTGGCCAAGCCGGTATTAATTTTTTTTCTCTCTCTCTCTCGTTTGTGACTTCACAGAACTTATGTTTACCGAATTCGCAGACCAGACCCCTTCTTCCTCCCGTTAGACCTGTGCGAAATTCCTTCCTTGCTCACATTTCAACAAGGTTTGATGGTCTTTATTCTCTCGTTCACGATTCCACCGAATTTATATTCATAGAAATCTGGGACTTGTTTCCTTCTTCATCACTTTCTGCTGCTTAAACCATTTTGTTTGTTTACCCTATCGTCCCCTTTATTTACGTGTCCCAACGACTTTTTTTTAGCCGTTGCTCGCACCAACCTGAGGTATATGGCCTTTAATGCGACGAAATGCCTACGACGGTTGGAAGGCCACTGATGAGGACAAACCTTTTCATATGTAACCCATTTGCAGCGCCGCAGCTCCATTATTATCATATATATATATATATATATATATATACATATATATATTGTTATACTTTGGGAGGGTCATGTTCCCAATAAGAAACACACGCACCAGTTGCTTTCACTTCAATTTATTATATATTTATAAATTTACAAATTTATAAATTTATACATTTCTGGTTGGTTGGTTGGTTCCACAACCAGATAGTTGTTTATATATAGTCATAGTCCTTTCGTCACACACTCTGTGACCTCTTCAGTGACTGGGGATTCCTTTCTTTGTCTCCGTGCCTCTCCTTTGTTCTGTCCTACGCCATTTTGTTTCTGTGTGTGTGTTGTGTGCTCAGTTTGCGGATGCGCCACATCCGGGTGTCTATGTGTGTTTATGTTCATTTATCTATTTGTTTATTTATTTATTTATTTATTTACATGTTATTGGTTGGTTGTTTGATCTACGTGTGTGTTTTCATTTTGTCCTTAATTGTAAGTTGTGATGTTGCTGTTCCACTCATATTTTCTATTTAATTTTGGTTGTAATTCTTTTATGTTTATTGCCTCTGTAATTTGTCTAAACATTGCATATTTTCTGTGTGTAGATTCTATTTTTATTTCTATGTTCTCTAATTTACCCTTGTGTTCTATCTTAGCATGTTGGTAGAGTACAGATGATTCTTTATTATCTTTAAGGTCTCGCCAGTGTTCATTTATCCGTTCATTTATCCGAACGGATAAATGAGCGCACATAGAACACACATAGAACAAACAACCAACCAATAACATGTAAATAAATAAATAAATAAACAAATAAATAAATGAACATAAACACACACAGACACCCGGATGTGGCGCATGCGCAAACTGAGCACACAACACACACACAGAAACAAAATGGCGTAGGACAGAACAATGGAGAGGCACGGAGACAAAGAAAGGAATCCCCAGTCACTTAAGAGGTCACAGAGTGTGTGACGAAAGGACTATGACTATATATAAACAACTATCTGGTTGTAGAACCAACCAACCAACCAGAAATTTATAAATTTATAAATTTGTAAATTTATAAATATATAATAAATTGAAGTGAAAGCAACTGGTGCGTGTGTTTCTTATTGGCAACATGACCCTCCCAACGTATAACAATATCGGTTTCAACACACGATTTCAGATAAAGAATCTTGCTAAACAAATTCAGAAACGAAATACATATATATACATATACATATATATATATATATATATACATATATATGTATACATATACATATATATATACACATATATATATACATATACATATATACATACACATATATACATATTGGCGTCAGCATAGCTGGTGATGTTGCCAACCTTTTCATGATATGGTGGGAAAGGAGATGTACTCTCGTTACGTAGACGATATCAATATCGTTATAAGAACATCCCCACTAGAGAGCACTAATAAGTTTGATTTAGAACGTAGTACAATGGAAAGCATCCAGCAGATAGCTAATTCCATACACCAGAGTATAACTGTAACTATCGACTTCCCTTCCAAACACCCGAACAATAGACAACCTGTATTAGACACGGAACTCTGGATTAACACTATAGACGAGAGAGACCAAATTCTCCACTCACACTATGCTAAACCCATGGCCTCCAAATACCTGATACTCAAAAACTCAGCAATGTCCAGTAGTGCTAAGTTTAATATTCTGATCGCAGATTTGGTACGAGTGATGATGAATGTGTCCCGCATGTGCGACCCAACAGAAATGGAAAGATACATCCAACATTTCATCAAACGCATGCAGTTCTCTGGCTACAACCAAAGAGACAGAGTAAGAGTATACGAAGGAGCCATGGAGAAGTATAAGACCCTCATAGAACTAGACATGAAAGGAGTTTGCCCATTATACAGGAGCAAATCATGGAATAGCTTAGATGGGGCTAGACATGAAGATAGGGAAAGCCACCTCACAACAACCAGATATACCAGAGTGTCTTGTTTGTGAACGCTACCCCTGGAGGGAAATTAGCAAACCAGTGTAGAAAGGCCCTGAGAAAGACCCACTGAAAGATTAAGGTGGTAGAAAAGCTAGGAACCACCATCAAATCCGCCAGATAAACGTAAACCTAGAAACGTAGTCTATAGCATAAGATGTACAGAGGGTACATGCAGCAACATGACAACAACATACATAAGCGAGACAGCTCGTAGCATAGGTGAAAGGATAGACCAACACTGGGGGGAACTAAAAGGACGAAAAAACGGATCAGTACTATACGAACATGCCAGACAACAACGCGACGGTAACATAGACAACATAGAAATTATAATATCTAAACATAGAAATGACCCAGCAGATAGGCAAATCAGAGAGGCCAGTGAAATAGAACTTAGAAGGCCAAGACTAAACAGAAAGAATGAAAGGAATGACAACAACACCCAAACTAACAACACTGACCTAAGAGAAGTATAAATAAATAAATAAATAGATACATAAATAAATAAATACATACACAAGCACAATAACAACAAACACATATAAACACACACTAGTAAAGATAGTATACATTAACCGATACACAGTCACCCAATCACAAACACACATCAAACAAAACACTATAACACGCAAACGCATGCGCAAATAAGACGAAATAAAAGAAAGAAAGAAACAAATAAATAAATAAATATATAGACAGACTAAATAAAAATGGCGTAGACATAAAATGTAACGGGAGGAAACAATAGCACCATTGACGATGCTGCAGATGTGCAACGAAAGAACTTTGATAAACTATATATATGTGTTTGTGTCTATATTGTATCTGTATCATTTTTGACCGTCGGTCATCAATGGCAACATTGAGGACCGAATAAATTAGATTAACCGATCTAAAAGACACAAAAGCGAAAAGCGAAAACCAACCAAACAGTGAGTGTGTTATGTTATTAATTCTGGCAATATTACACATATATGACCCTCCCCAAGTATAACTATATATACATGTATATATACATACATATATATATATATATATAGTGTGAACTTCTGTGACTGCCCAACCTGGGATGTCTCCATTGCATTGCAATGGTCAACTCAATCGAGTGTGGACATAGCACCTGTTAATTATAAATCTCATTTGAGCATTTGATTGTTGTGATATGGCTAACTGTAACACTTAAGGCGTTCGTGTGCCCCTGATATATTCAAAAAATATATATCTTATCTCACTTTACTTTATTTTATTTTATTTCATTGTATTTTATTTTATATAATTTTATTTTATTTTATTTTATTTTATTCTTTACCCTTTATCTTTATTATCTGTATATTTTATATATATTTTTTATATTTTTTATATATATTATTTGTCTATTTTTTATCTATTTTTTATCTATTTTTTATCTATTTTTATCTACTCTTATCTATCTTATCTATTTTTGTCTATTCCTTATCTATTCTCTATCTCTTATCCATGGTTAATCTATTTTTTATCTATGGTTAATCTATTTTTATCCTTTGTTTATCTTACTTTTACCCATTGTATTTTTACCCATTGTATATCTACCATTTATCTCTTAGCTTTTGCATACTCGTCCATGATATGTTATTTGTATTAGTCTATACTATATGTGTTGCATATGGCTGCCTGTTGTGTGGTTGCATGCGGGTGCTCATGCTTATGCGTATGCTTGTATGTAACTGTATGTTAACAGCACCCTGCCCAACTGCGAGTGATAGCACCTCTTATTTTTCAATGCTTATGTTTCAATGTTTATTTTTTATTTCTTCAATGTTATTTTTTACTTTTTACTATTCTTTATCCTCCAATTTTATTTTCTACACTATCTCACTCGATTCACTCTACTCTT
>OZ024749.1:24245466-24250466 GCA_964016885.1 Eledone cirrhosa | reverse complement strand
ATTTTGTTTGAATCTGGGACATGCCTGCGTAATGAGGGTTAAACATATTAAAATGTGTTATAAAGAGAAGAGGGGAATTACACGATCAGTACCAACATCAGTTTGTAAAAGAAAACGAAAGTATAATTATATACATTATTTGAAATCTAATACTGATGGTATATATGTATGATTATTTTTTTTTTGTGAGTGTATATGTAAGGGGTAAGCGAATTGTATGGAATTGAAAAGAGAAAAATGACTATATATATATATATATATATATATATATATATATATATATATATATATATATATATATATATATAAAATCATGTAAATAATATAGAAATAGTAAGTAAATCGATATAAAAGTGGTAGTATGTGGAGTAGAAACAGTATAACTCTATTTCCATCAATTTATGTTTGATAGGTGGTTATATATATATATACATTATTTGAAATGAGATAGGGCCGATTTTAGTACTTTTCATTAAACGACAATATCAAGGTAGCGGATTATTTCCATCTTAATCGCAATTCTTCCTTCTTAGCAATTATGAAAACTTGGTTATATGACAGAAATGTTGTTAAAAACAAATAGAAAAAAGATATGTCATTATATAGAATATTCTCCATTACATACGTCTTTATCGGTACATACTGTTCCTTGTAATAATAGCTCTCCTTTTCTGTATATAAGCATATGTATGTAAAAGGTAAACAGGAAAACAAAAGCACAAAACAAAGGGCACAGTACCTAAAAAAATATATATTAGTTTAACCCTTGAAATATATATATATATATTTATATAATTATATAAAAACAAACATACAAATAAATATATACCTTCCATATACTGTAGCGATTATTTCTGTTTACCTTTTACATACATACAGAGAGAGAGAGAGAGAGAGAGAGAGAGAGAGAGAGAGAGAGAGAGAGAGAGAGAGAGAGAGAGAGAGAGAGAGTAATTAAGTCAAATATTTAAAATTTGGCTTCGTTTATTAAAGATGTACTGCTATATATATTTCGGTGATAGCCTTCATTGGCTGTGACCTCTTCAGGCAGTCCGAATTGGTGTGGTACACATGTTGTTTTACTCCGTAAGCAACCAAGATATACTGAAAAAAAAAAATATATATATATATATATATGTGTATGTTTTATATAATCTATATACTTTAGATACATTATAAAACTCTTTTTTAAAACAATTGTCCCTCACATTTGTTCCGTGCTATTTCCAATTTCACCCTTTCTCTATAACCACTGTTTTGTATAGATCCTCACTTCCCTTTTAAAATTCACAAACACACACACACACACACACATTTATATATATATATATATCACAGCATTATTATTAAGACATGAACACCTGAAACTACTTCGTTTTTCCTTATTCTATATATATATATATATATAAGAATTAAAATACTAGAGTGGGTTGGAGTTAAACACCCTTTTCGTATTATAGAAATGACAGTAAAGGTATAGCTCAATGTAATTAAACAGAGCCGAAGAATTATGAAAATAAACCAAAGAAGCCTTCAATACATCAAAAGTCTTTATTAGCCAACAATGTTTCGTCCTATTAAGGACTCATCAGGGCAATTAAAGCTATAAGAAGCACTATATCAGCACTATCAGCACTATATATATATATATATATATATATATATATATATATATATATATATAGAATAAGGAAAAGCGAAGTAGTTTCAGGTGTTCATGTCTTAATAATAATGGTGTGATATATATTTCAATGGCGACAGTGGTCACACTGTTCCGTGCGCCAGTGTCGCGACATCGTCAGACAGCTTTTTACATAATAAGGTTATGTTTCCGAGGCAATCCAAATCGAATCGACATGAGAACGGACGAAGTGTGTGCTCTTGGGTTCTTCGTCCATTCCCCTGTATATATATATATATATATATATATATATATATATATATATGTGTGTGTGTGTGTGTGTGTGTGTGTGTGTGTGTGTGTGTGTGTGTGTGTGTGTGTGTGTGTGTATGTACGTACGTACAGGTACTCTATTTTCAAGATTCAAGATTCTTGATGTCCCATCGTTTGATGAGACATTGTTGATTCTGGAAGTGTCATTCTGCCAATAAAACATACGCACCATTGATTTTGTGTCGGAGTTTTTATTAGTTAGAAAATTTCCCATTTCTCGGTTAGTTTATTACGGATGTTTATTTAATTATCAATTTTATATTCTCAGAACATTCGAACATTCTTTTTCAAATCTAATGAAATATATATATATTAAAAAATCTGTTTGGAAATATAGAGCGGATCAACTTACCTTCTCAGGGATGCAGGTGAATGGCCTCTTATTTTCTTTAATCCGACAATTGTGGCTGCAAGTAAAGGAGGAAGTATGAATTTGCATGATCTAGGATCGACTTTAACGTAAGGTCACTTAATCGAGGATCTCATATCACTAGTTATAATTGTGGTGGCTGACTCCGGCTATTGATAAAGGACACCGTGAATCTTGTCCTATTCAATCCAATTCCTATAAAATTGAACTGTGAAGAGTTTTTCTATCTCTGCTGGTGATGTTGAAAAATGTTTTGTGGAGTACTTTAATGGGTAGGAACGTGGCTCGTGTTTAAAGAATTGGATTCACAATCGTTGGAGTGGGAGGCTGTTTCCCGGACTGGCTGATGCGTTATGTCCTTGAACATAATATCTGCAGATATCATCAGTAGATAATGCGTCGATAAAAAAAAGTACCAGTAATGCACTGGAGTAATTGCTGGCCTTGTCTCAAAAGTAGAAACTATTATTATAGTCTGAGTTCAAATCCCGCCGAGGTTAACTTTGCCTTTCATCCTTACGGGGTCGATAAAATAAAGTACCAGTAATACACTGTGATAATTGCTGGCATTGTGCCTAAAGTAGAAACAACTATTATTATATAAATGCGGTGGCTTGGCAGTATCGGTAGAGGGTCGGACGCCATGCTTTCCAGCATAGTTACGTCCCTTTACGATCTGAGTTCAAATCCCGCCGAGGTTGACTTTGCCTTTCATCCTTGCGGGGTCGATAAAATAAAGTACCAGTAATGCACTGGGTAATTGCTGGCATTGTGCCTAAAGTAGAAACAACTATTATTATATAAATGCGGTGGCTTGGCAGTATCGTTGAAGTATTGGAGCATATAGTTTCCCTCCTTTTCTTTCTGAGTTCAAATTTGCTGAGGTTAACTTTGTCTTTCATCATAATAAAATAAACTACAGTACCCCTGGCAGTGGAGATTTCTGGTGTCCTCGGCCCTACGGCTACCTCCCTACTCACCACCATAGGCGATGAGCAGGCCAGCCGCAGGTGCGAGCCCCGCGAGTTGGAGTGGCTTTTCCAGCGCGTCTCCCTTGCCGTCCTCCGGGGAAACGCCTTCTCCATTCTGACCGCCGGGGCTGTGTGTGTGTGGGGGGGGGGGGCATCGCGTGTCATTCCATATTTAATTATGGTCGGTGTGGGTATGTTTAAGTGGGTACTGGAGTCGATCTAATCGACATTCCCATCGCCCTAAATTGTTAGCCCTGTGTATAAATCAGAAACCATAATTATTATCCCGCCGAGGTTAGTTTTGCTTTTCATCCTTAAGGGGTTGATAAAATAAAGTACTATTAACGCACTGGGGTGAATTTAATCAACTTTCCTTCACCCCATCCAAATTGTTGGCCTTGTACCTAAACCGGAAACCATAATTATTATCCTGGTGAGGTTAGCCTATCCCGTCATCATTATGGGGTTGGGAAAATAAGGTACCATTAACGCACTTAATCAACAACATTTAACCAACTTTCCCTTCCCCAAAAATTAATGGACGCACGCCTATATTAGAAACCATAATTAGTATCTCAGCGTGGTTAGCTTTGCCCTTCATCCTTAAGGGGTTGATAAGATAAAGCACCATTAACGCATTTGGATCAATTTAATCAACTTTCCCCTCCACAAAATTTGTTGGACAAGTGCCTATATCAGAAACCATAATTATTATCCCGCCGAGGTTAGCTTTGCTTTTCATCCTTAAGGTGTTGATAAAATAAAGTACCAGTCACGCACTGGGGTCGATTTACTCAACATTACCCATCCCCAAAATGGTTGGCCTTGTGCCTATATCGGAAAACATTATTTTGTTTCAGGTGAATTGGCAGTATCGGTAAAGGGTCGGACATGATTTTCAGCGTAGTTACGTCCCTTTACTATCTGAGTTCAAATCCCGCCGAGGTTAACTTTGCCTTTCATCCTTACGGGGTCGATAAAATAAAGTACCAGTAATGCACTGCGTGATTGCTGGTCTTGTGCCAAAAGTAGAAACAATTATTTTGTTTCAGGCCTGTCATGAATTTGGAATGGTAAATCAATGAACTTCCCACCTACTGGCTACAAATATATTCGGTCATTTAAAGTTCAGAAACATAAAATCCCTTTTAAAACGTACGTCAACTAACATGCAACGTCGAAGGAAAAGAATTAAAAGTACAAATACATTTCTATTGGAACAAAGTGAAAAGTCTCGTCTTGAGACGCCTGTTGTTTTTGTTGTTTTTGTTGATGTTGATTTTGTTGTTTTTGTTGATGTTGATTTTGTTGTTTTTGTTGATGTTATTTTTGTTGTTTTTGTTGATGTTATTTTTGTTGTTTTTGTTGATGTTATTTTTGTTGTTTTTGTTGATGTTATTTTTGTTGTTTTTGTTGATGTTATTTTTGTTGTTTTTGTTGATGTTATTTTTGTTGTTTCTATTGATGTTATTTTTGTTGTTTTTGTTGATGTTATTTTTGTTGTTTTTGTTGATGTTATTTTTGTTGTCTTTGTTGATGTTATTTTTGTTGTTTTTGTTGTTTTTGTTGTTGTTGTTTTTATTGTTGTTTTTGTAGTTGGTGTTGTTTTTGTTGTTGCTATATATTGTCAAAATAATCGTTGTTGTCGTTGTTGTTGCTATTGTTTTTTGTTGTTGTTACGCTTGTGTGACTGTTGCTCTCATTA
>OZ024749.1:24225466-24232966 GCA_964016885.1 Eledone cirrhosa | reverse complement strand
GTGTCAGTTATAACTTTACGTTCGTAAATTAAGTTTTTATCAAGACAATGGTTGTTGAGAGGACATTTATTTTTAGCAGGGCAATTGCAATTGCGATTAGACAGATTATTAACGAGTGACCTAGTGCTATCTATAGAAGGAATTGGATTGGAGAAGTTATTTGCGATAGGAATAATAGTTTCTTGATTTAGAATGGGATTAAGAACATTTAGCGAAGTTGTGTCCAGTGACACCAATATTGGACAGCTTTCTCAGTATAATATTGTGATCAACCCTATTGCTGAAATCAATGTAGATAATATCAGTGTTGGAACCCTCTCCCAAGGCTCTCAAAATGTCATCAAAGTGATGCATTAGCTGCGTCAGGCAATCCCTTCCATTACGGAATCCATGCTGGTTGGAGTTCAGCATATATATATATATATATATATATATATATATATATATATATATATATATATATATATATATATATAAATATATATAGATATATAGATATATATACATATTTATATATATATATACATATATATACATATATATACATATATATACATATATATATATATACATACATATATATATATATATACATACATATATATATATATATACATATATATATATATATATACACATTTATATATATATATATATATATATATATATATACATATATATATATATACATATATATACATATATATATACATATTTATATATATCTATTCTATTCTAAGGCGGGTAAAATTCCCGAGATCCAGCGGTCTCTGTCCCTCATTATTGCTGCCATGTCCTGCGTCTCCAATAGACCATTGTCTGTCCTTAGGGCATCAACATACGTTAACCTTGGTCTTCCTCTTCTAGTGTGTCCATGTAGGGGCTCCCAAAGGAGCACTGACTGCAATGTCAACTCTGGATGTCGGTGAGCATGTCCAGCTAACCTCAGTCTCCTCTGTGCTGACTTTGAGCTGACTTTTGGGATGCTCCCATACAGCTCTGAGATTTTCATCCCAAGTGTATACTGATTAATGTTCAGAGCCATCCTCAGCATTCTCGTGTAGCACCCATCCACCATCTGAGTGAGTTTCTTGGTCAGTGTCCAAGTCTCAGTCCCATACAGCAGCACAGACTCCAGGCGGATTTTCAGGTCTCTACGAAGGTCCGACTTCCACACCGATCTCAAGCTGCGGCACGCCTCCCAGGCCTTGCTCTTCCTCTCAACCACATCATCTTCTGTATTCCCAATCATTGCTCCCAAATACAGGAAGACCTCAACCAATCCTAGCAGCTTCCCGCTTACATTAGTGATCCCCTCTGGCTTCTCAACATTCTCTACCAGATGTTTTGTTTTAGCCTCATTCATTCTCAGCCCCACACTCATCGACACTGTCTCAACCTCCCACATCAAATCCTCTGCCTCCTTCACTGTATTTGTCACCAAAACTATGTCGTAGGTAAATTCAGCATCCGATACCTTTTTCGCCCTAACTCTCCTGCTCTGAGCCGGTGCCACAGTAAAGCCAGAGTCCTGGTGTTTCTCCAGTGCAAGGCGCATACAATAGTCCACTACGATGATAAAAAGTTAGGGAGCCAATGTATCTCCCTGGAGCACTCCAGCCAGTATCTCAAGGAACTCTGTCATCCCATCAGGTGTAATGACTTGGGCTTTGGTGTTGGTGTAGAGCAGTGATATCAGGTCCACTATCTTCTTAGGGATTCGATAAGACTGTAAGATCTTCATCAGGCAGTAACGGTCCACAGAATCAAAGGCCTTCCTAAAGTCAATGAAAACCATAACCGCAGGAAGGCACTTTGCTCTAGTTCCCTCTAATATCCTCCTCAGCATCAGGATGTGATTGGTGGTTGATCTACCCCCTCTGAAGCCGTTCTGTTCGTCCCTGAGCTTCTTCTCCATCTCAGGCTGGATCCTGTTAAGAATCATCCTGTTGAGGGTCTTTGTCACAAGTGACGTCAGTGAGATCCCCCGGTAGTTGTTGGTGTTAGAGAGATCTCCCTTCTTTGGCACTGGGACGATGTTACTGACATCCACTGATTCGGGGTAACTCCTCTCTCCAGTGCCCCGTTACAGAACCCCAGGATGATATCATCAAAATCACACCTCTTCATCACCTCTGATGCCAATCCATCTTCTCCATGAGCCTTGCCCTCCTTGATCCTCTTCTTGGCTCTCTGAAGCTCCTCTCTGGTGAAGTGCTCTGTCTCAACATCCAGTTCCTCAAACAGCCGCCTGATCTCCCCAGTGCTCAGGGCTGTGGAGGGTGGCTCTCCAAGTAGGGTCCTAAAATGGTCTAGCCATTTCCTCTTCCTATTCTCCGGCCCCGTTCCCTGGATCTGACTCGAACACCTTCTCTTCCTCCCTGTGATCTCGTTGATGATCATCCAGCTCTTCTTACATCCAGATCTGTCAACCGCTCTGTCCACACTTCTGATCTTCTCTATCAGTGCCTCCTCTCTGACCTCAGTGTAAGCGGTACAGAGTCCTTCCCTCATCACCTCCACAGTCTCCATCCTCTCCTCCGTAGGATCAGCATAGAATTGGTCCTTGGCAGCTTTCAGGTGTTCTCTGGCTGCACACACATTTGGGTTTGCAGAGCTGACGTGCTTCCCTTTGTTCTTTTTCCTCGGCCCCAGGGTTTCACTTGCTTCCGCCACTGCATTGGAGAAGTGCCCGTACCTCCTCGTCACACTCTCTTCAGTCCATCCAATCTCTCTCTCCTCTGACACTCCACAAAGAGCACTAAACCTGTTTCTCACTTCCACTGTGAACCTCTCCTGTAGCTTATCATCTTCCTTGAAATCTCCCCAGTCATAGAGTGCTCTCCGGGACCGAGCCTTGGTCTCCGTCAAGCCCACCAGGACCCCACTCACAACAAGCCGGTGGTCACTACCCAGTGCATCGAAATAGCTGCATGGTTCTGCGTTCAGAACACCATTCCGCCACCCTTTTCTCACCAGAATGAAATCAATCTGGGACCCGGACAGGTGCACATCCGAGATGCAGGTCCACGTCCTCCCCAGACTCCTCCCAAACCCCAGGTTGGCCGCCATCAAGTTCGCCTCCAGCAGGGTGTCTCTCAGTAGTCTTCCATTTCGGTTGGTGTTGTTATGGAAGTACCAGCAAGGATCTTCACTGCCCTCCTTACTCACATGTGCATTGAAGTCCCACAAAACAAGCAGGTTTGTGTATGTATGTGTGTTTTTATATCTGTTTTTACATCTATGTTCTTTTTTTATTTTATTATTTTTATGTGTGTGCATGTTAGCGGGTCAACGTGCGTGAGTGTATGTATGTGTGTGTGTGTGTGTGTGTGTGTGTGTGTGTGTGTGTGTGGACGTACTGCATGTATGGATGTGTATGTGTGCATATGTATATATATATATATATACTTATGTGTGTGTATGTGTGTGTGTGTATACAGTCGCGTAGGTACGCGTGATTAGATATACATGGGGCGATGTGTATGTATATATATATGTGCATCCTGTGTATGTATGTACGCTTGCATACGCTTTTGTCTGCACGTATTGCATGTATATATATTTTTTTTATAGATATATGTTACTTATAGATATATGTGTGTATGTACGCGTGTACCATGTTTGTTTTCTTTTCTTTACTTTGCAATTTTTTCTTTCTAATTTATTGTTCCATTTTTATATCTATATCGAGAATGATACTTTCTTTTTACTATTACACCCCCTTACCTCTTTTTCTTCCGCATATAAGTGTACGCGCGTGTGTGTGTGATTATACGCGTCCCTTCATATTCTTATAATGTATCTAATACCCTGATTTTCTGTATACCTGTCAACCAGACAATCGTATCATGTCTGTGTCTATGGTTACATATACACAGATATACTTACCCTCATACATATATTTACGCACACATTTTCACTATACACACACATTTGTACATACTTCCATATGTATATCTGTGAGTATATATACATACATATATATACTCACCTAACTATATTTCTTAAAAATTTTTTTAATATATTTTATATTTTATTTTTTTATTTTATATGTCTATTGTATTACCTTTATCTATATATATATAATTTTTTGTTTGCATTTCTTGAAGAGACTTTCCAAATATTTCTCTATGTTTTATATTGCCTCGTCCGACTAACGAATGAAGACGTTTCTTTCGTATTCGTCTTATTCGGGAAACCTCTGGTAATGAGGTAATTATATTGTATTGTCTTTTATACATTAAATTTTGCTCTGGTACTTACATAGAGCACTCTTCACTCCTATGACTTTTTCTATTTTCAACGGAAACTTCAATACCTACATATATATATATATATACATATATATATATATACATATATATATATATAAATATATATATATATATATATACATATATATATATACGTATATATATATATACATATATATATATATACATATATATATATATACATATATATATATATACATATATATATATATATATATATATATATATATATATATATATATATATATATATATATATATATAAGATAAAAACACTTGAGTGCATTAGATATCCCCGTGTCAAAATCGATACGAGACCTGGGCATAGACATGAGCGATGATGCATCTTTTTCTTCACGCATCATGAAAGTGGCGACAATGTGCAGACGACTCGCTGGCTGGATCTTGAGGACTTTCCGGATAAGAGATCGAGACACCATGTTGACACTATGGAGGACATTTGTCCTAAGCCGCCTGGACTACTGCTCCCATTTGTGGTCACCACCTAGTGTCAAACTAACCACGGAGCTTGAGGCAATCCAGCGAAGCTACACTAAGAGGATTGCCAAGATGAGGGAGACAAGCTACTGGGAGAGGCTAAAGGAACTGAACCTCTACTCCTTGGAGCGAAGACGGGAGAGATACGCAGTGATCAACATGTGGAAAATCCTGGAGGGACTAGCACCAAACTTTGGCATTGGGAGCTGGACCAACCGTCGAACAGGACGGCACTGTGTGGTGCCAAAGATCCCGTCTTCCACATCTAGAATAAGGCGCAGGTATTGCAATAGCCTGGGATTCAAGGGCCCTCAACTCTTCAACAGGCTGCCGAGGGATCTGAGCGATTAGCATGACGTGGAGGTGGATGTCTTCAAGAAACATCTCGACGCCTTGTCCAGGATCCCGAATGAGTCCACAGCAAGACACGGGGGAAACCTAAGGGCAACAGCAACAAAATCTCTCTTACACCAGTGGCCAAACTATACCGGCTGGAGATAAAATGTGTCGCAACAAGGGCGGTGCCCCAGCATGGCCTCAGCCGGATGGCTGAAACAGGTAAAAGAGCAAAAGAGTATATATACATATATATACATATATATATATATATATATATATATATATATATATATATAATCATATATATATATATATATATATAGATATATATATATAAATATATATATATATATATATATATATATATATATATATATATATAATCATATATATATATATATATATATATATATATATAAATATATATATATATATATATATATATATATATATATGTATATATATATAAATATATATATATGTATATATAGATATATAGATATACATATATATATATATGTATATCAAGAAGACGAAAAGTCATATGATTCCAGTTCCTCGGACGACTAAAAACACACCCAGGAGCTGGACATATCGATGCATTGACAGAGTGGAACACACTTCAACAACATGTGTACCTCTCTTTTCCACACCAATTCGGACTGACTGAAGAGGTCACAAACAATAATAGCTATCACAGAAATATATATAGCAGATTATAATGTATAATAAACGAAGCCAAATTTTACATGTTCGATTTATTTTACATTACTCCAGAGTAAACAAATCAACCTGCGTATCTCGTCGAGTTGTCCATTCTGCATACTGAGGTGTCGGTAAACAACCAACAAATACTCAATATATATATATATATATATATATATATATATATATCATCATTAAATGATGATTTCTTTCGATTGAAACATTCCTTGTTCTATATATATAGTAAGAATAATAAAGGCGAGGAGTAAAATCCCTAGAGGGCTCGATCAGGATAAATATATATCAAATATATAAGAACCCTAGAGAAAATATTTATTAAAATAACAGATCAAATTTTAAGCGGAGAATCACTGCTTTCACCCTTAACGTGATCTTCTGAAACGATACTTTGGTTCGTGAAGATGTGATATGATATTATATATGATATATATATATATATACAAATGATAAAGACTTCTTTCGGTTTCGAATGAACATGGGATTTGAACATAGTTCCCCTACGTAGCACAAGCCGAGCAAAGTGTATGCTTTGCGGGTTTAAAGTACAGCCATTTACGCTCTGATTTCAAATTCTCCCGATGTTAGCTCTGCCTTTAATCTTAACGGGATCTTCACGGGATCGAAAAAATAAAGTACCAAGAACGCACTGAGGTTGATATAATTGACTTTCCCCTCCCGCAAAATCGGTGATCCGGTGTCTAAGGCAATCTATTATTTGAAAACACAATGTATAATAAGGCCTATTTAATTTGAAAGATATGATATATATGTCCGAGAATTGTAGCTGCTATTTGTTGGCGGTAAATGACGCCATGGTGACGTTAATCTTCAAAACTTATATGTTGTTAAACTATATAAGCGTCAAGTAAGGCCGAGGCTATTGCGTTTGGCATCACCTTGGCTGTAGTGAGACATCTTCTGGGAAGGCTTGTCAGTATATAGAAGAGTGTTAAAATGGCAAAGCCAGTGAATGGTAGGTGATTATACACACATAAACACAAATTTTCATGTATCTATCTAGCAATCTCTCTCTTTCTCTCTCTTCATATATATATATATATATATGTATATTTATATATGTATATACACACACATGCATATATAATGATTATAATATATATATATATATATATACAGTCATACATATACACATATATACATGCATACATAGTTATTATAGTGTTTGTATATATATATAGTCATACATATATATATATATGCATATATAATTATTATAGTATATATATATATATATATATACATACACAGTCATACATATACACATATATACATGCATATATAATTATTATAGTGTATATATATATATATATATAGTCATACATATACATATATACATGCATATATAATTATTATAGTATATATACATATATATATATATACACAGTCATACATATATACATATACATATATACATGCATATATAATTATTATAGTATATATACATATATATATATACACAGTCATACATATATACATATACATATATACATGCATATATAATTATTACATTAAATATATATATATATGTATATATATATATATATATATATATATATATATATATATATATATATATATATATATATATATATATATACATATATATATATGCATGTAACCCAGATCGGGTTGAGAGTTAG
>OZ024749.1:24220466-24222966 GCA_964016885.1 Eledone cirrhosa | reverse complement strand
GACCACTGTGCTACCATTACACCAATACCCACCCCATCTCCTTCCATTCGAATTAGAAGCTATGAACTTAGCAAGTGAATGATAAACAAGCAAATCATAAACGTAAACATGTAAGAATGTTTTTGAAACGGTGCGCGCGTTTGAAATTAGAAATTATAAGCTTTCACCGTATTTTAGACTAAAGAAATTTCTAGCCTAATAGTGGGGTTTATGAAGATATATAAGTATATATATATATATGTATGTATATATGTATATATATAAGTATATATATATATATGTATGTATATATGTATATATATAAGTATATATATATGTATATATATATGTATATATGTATATATATAAGTATATATATATATATGTATATATATATGTATATATGTATATATATAAGTATATGTATATATATGTATATATACATGTATATATGTATATATATAAGTATATATATATATGTATATATATATGTATATATGTATATATATGTATATATATAAGTATATATGTATATATATATGTATATATGTATACATATATATATATGTATATATATATATGTATATATGTATATATATGCATATATATAAGTATATATATATATATATATAGTATACTAGGGAGAGGATCAGGGGTGTATAACACTCCACTTATCCAGCAGGCAGTATAAGGTTAGCTCAATGTCTGAGGACAGAGCCGTGATATAATAAATAACAAAGAACGCCTATAGCATATGCATATCTTTACTTGCTAACATTGTTTCATCCGCACTATAAGTGGGACTCATCAGAGCATAAAGGTTAATTACATACCATACAAGCAATAACAAATCCAAGACATTGAAGAATGAAAAATAATAATAGACGATAAAGGATATTAAGGAAGTAAAAGTAAAAATAAGAATAGGAATAAAAATAAAAATAAAAATAAAAATAAAAATAAAAATAAAAATAAAAATAAAAATAAAAATAAAAATAAAAATAAGATAATAAAATAAACAATGAAAAATAAGGGGTGCTATCAGTCACAGTTGGGCGGGGTGCTGTCAACATATAGTTACATACAAGCATACACATGGATAAGAGAACAGACAAGAGTAGATAAGATAGATAGGATTAGGTAAGAGTAGGTAAAAAATAGGTGAAAAACAGACTTATAATATATATAAGAAAATATAAAGAAATACATAACAAACTTACATATAAAATATAAAATATACAGATAATAGTGATACAGGGTAAGGAATGAGATAAAATAATATAAAATTAAAATTAAAATTATATAAAATAGAACATAATATAATATAGTCATAAAATAAGATAAAATAAGATAAAATAAGGTAAACTAAAATAAAATAAAATAGACTAAATTAAAATAATATAATATAAGATATAATTAAATGTAATTAAATAAAATAAATGAATAAATAAATAAATAAAATTAAATAAATAAATAAAATTAAAATTAAAATTAAAATTAAATTTAAATAAATAAATAAATAAATAAGTAAATAAATAAATAAATAAATAAATAAATAAATAAATAAATGGAATTAAATAAGTAAATAAATAAAATTAGATAACATGAAATGAAATAAAATAAAATAAAATGAAATAAAGTAAATTGAGATAAGATATATATATTTTTAGAATATATCTCTTGAATATATCAGGGGCCCACGAAGGCACTAAGTGTCACAGTTATGTGTATCACTTGACCATTTTTTTAAAATATATTTCTTGAAAATATCAGGGGCCCACGAAGGCACTAAGTGTCACAGTCACCAGTATCACTTGACCATTGCAAGGCAATGGAGGCGTCCCAGGTTGGGCAGTCTCAAAAGTTCACTCGAAAGTCGCGGGTGTGCATTCACACAGTTGAGCGGTGGGGTAATCACAAACCGGTTCACACCCGGGCAGGAGTCCAATGGTCAGAGAGAGGTGCATCGAAGGAAGGCAGGAGAATTCACGTGCATTAGCAAGCGAAGTGCAGGCGGGTTAGCCAAAGCAAGCAGACACAGTTGGAGCGCATACAAAAGATATATAAAAAGACAGAAGATATATAAAAAATAGCTTCAAGAGCCATGAAGTCACCGCATTGGGACATCACAAGATTGTACACATCAATATGTTCAGCACGTATATGCACATATACACACCACATGCATATGCAGAGACGGTATACATATATATATATATTTTTTTTTATATATACAGACATATACAACCACCTACACCCATACACATATAAATGTAAATGTAAATGTATACACGGACACACACGCACACACACACAGCGTAGGACACCCGGGTCAAAGCTGATATTAAACACCGAACTACCACATTAGGCCAGACCCACCACCACGGATAATACATTCAAAATAAATACATACGATGAGATGTAGTAAAATAAAGTTGAAATCCTACGGAGATAATCGTGTCCGCACGTGCCATTGCCCGATTCAAGTGTACACAGACCGTTAGTAACTACGGAGGGCTAT
>OZ024749.1:24197966-24210466 GCA_964016885.1 Eledone cirrhosa | reverse complement strand
ATATAGAAACATATGTATATATTGACCCACAGTGGGTTGACATCCATTATAATAATATAGCATGGTAATTTACATACAAAGAATACAGTCATATTAAAGGACAAAATTAAAATTAAAATAAAATATAACATTGGCAGTCTACTAAGATAAAGCAAAAGGAAAGTTTGGAGTAGCCAGTGTATGCAACAGTCACACGTGTGGCATGCACGCGTGTGCTATTTATACAAGATTATAGTGCGGCAGATTGTTACAAGAAAAACAAGCAGTCAAAGCAGGCAATCAAGAGTATCATGGGGGTGAACTGGTTAAGCATTATTTACACACACCTGTACGATATAGAAGCCCGTGTGTTGAGAAACACCAAAAATATCAAAAATATTACAAATGAGAAGCAAAACAGCACCACTGTCCTCGTCTACACACCACCACTCTCACAATCCAGGAAACGCAATTTATAGACTACATGCCCATCTCACAATCAACGATGATTCAGCATTCGGTGCCTGGTGAACCATGCTAGAACATCACAGCTTGTCGTTCTTTAATTAGATTCATAGAACAGGTTGTTTTTGTTGTGAGAGATGACATCGTATTATATTCCGGAAGTGTGTGTGTGTGAACTTACCAGGAGTCATATATGGAAGTGATTCTAATAAGACCCTGCCAGGTCCTGCGGGTGGACTACACTTACAGAGATCATTGATTTGGAGATCTGACTCTTCATGTGGAATGTTCGGTGGGGGCACTCTATGATAAAAGGTATTCATCCTATTATGAACACCTTTAGTACTTCTCAATAGACCACACTGTAATTTATAGATAAGATACTTAAATTTAGAAATTGTTTACAACCTTATATGATGGGAACTCATTTGAGACACCATTAATGTACTTTAGGATAATAAATTTAACTATAGAAATCAGCTAGTTACCTCCCCTTACGCATTAACTCCCCTTAATCACACACACACTTCCGGAATATAATACGATGTCATCTCTCACAACAAAAACAACCTGATCTATGAATCGAATTAGAGAACGACAAGCTGTGATGTTCTAGCATGGTTCACCAGGCACCCAATGTTGAATCATGGTGGATTGTGAGATGGGCATGTAGTCTAAAAATTGCGTTTCCTGGATTGTGAGAGTGGTTGTGTAGACGAGGACAGTGGTGCTGTTTTGCTTCTCATTTGTAATATTTTTGATATTTTTGGTGTTTCTCCACACACGGGCTTCTATATCGTACAGGTGTGTGTAAATAATGCTTAACCAGTTCACCCCATGATGCTCTTGATTGCCTGCTTTGACTGCTTGTTTTACTTGTAACAATCTGCCGCACTATAATATTGTATAAATAGCACACGCGTGCATGCCACACGTGTGACTGTTGCATACACTGGCTACTCCAAACTTTCCTTTTGCTTTATCTTAGTAGACTGCCAATGTTTTATTTTAATTTTAATTTTGTCCTTTAATATGACTGTAATCTCTGTATGTAAATTACCATGCTATATTATTATAATGGATGTCAACCCACTGTGGGTCAATATATACATATGTTTCTATATGTCTCTTGTGTTGAAAAGGAGGTCAAGTATGTTAAAAATCACTGAATAATTGCTCCGAAGACTTAAAACCTCTGTTTGAAGAAACAATTGTAAGCAGATAAATGATTTAAACAGAACTTTGTTTCATGTAATCTCTATAGATATATATAAATGCATTTACATATATATAAATGTATATACATATATATAGAAACATATATATATATATATATATATATATATATATATATATATATATATATATATATAACGGATAACAAAATGTCGTTATAGGTAATCCAGTTAGAGGTTGTGAATACTTCTTATTATGGATAGATTTAGCGTGTGGCGTTGTTTGACTCAACAAGAGGTTTACGTAAGTGCTCGCAGTTTCCGAAGTCTGATCGAGCTAACATCGTATTTAAAATTGAGTTGCACTGCCTCTAGTGTTCAGTAATTTTTAGACATCTTTATCAGGGAAACAATTGTTAGACTGTAAATGAATCCCCTTTCTACTGTTGACCATGTTATTCTCCACTTCTTAAAGTTTCTGAATACACATAGAAATTACGTATTCGTACATAACTGTGGTAAGATTTCTTTTTGATCTTTAGTCTGACTTCAACATAAAGCGAACAGATAAAGACTCAATTATAATCTTTCTTCCTCATTCTGGCATTTAGGTTATATATTAAGAATTGCATATATTATCAATTATGTCACATCTCTCTTTAATACGACTTACGGACACAGTAGTTTGTATAGTGTCACTAACGGTAAGGACATTAAACAATCAATGAAAAGGCGTCAGGATCTTTCGCTTTCTTTTCCTCGGTCTCCAATTTGCAAAATCTCAACCGGATTTATTTTTTTGGTACTTGCCAATATGATACTATAAAGTTACTTTCCTACTCAACATTGTTGTTTATTATTATTACGGAAGGAATATTTAAACTGAGGAAGATTTAGCTGCTATGTCTATGAGGTAAAATCGACGATGTAGATGTATTCTCACTGATTGTTATATCGGCAGTGATATGTGAGGTCAAGCTTGGTGGAATGATAGATTTGTTAACGTCAACCAAGTTCAACAAACGTCATAGGCCTTCACACGAACTCACACACAACACGCATATAGCACATAAAGATCCTATAAATATAAATATATACATTCAAACACATACCATATGCATATATATATATATATATATACTTATCATAGTCGTTGACAATTCATATGTATCGATACACACGCACACACACACATATATATGTGTTTGATTTATGAATGACTTTAATACATAATTTTTTCGTTTCCTTTGCTTTGGCCTCTCGAATGATTTATGGTAGCTTATTATTGAAGAATTCTTGAATATGATATATTCACAGACATCACTGTCCATTTCTTTTGAAGACTTTTAAATGAGAATGACAGAAATTTAAAATACAGATACAAACTAACGAATAAAAATAAAATAACACACACACTCATACACGTATATATATATATATATATATATATATATATATATATATATATATATATATATATTATATATACCAAAGGAAATTATGTTGCTGATGTGTCAGAGCTAGATAAAAATATCATCAAGTGGATATATTTCATAATTCTCCGATTATTATTGATTTTTAAACACTAGTATAACACCATGCGCTAGAGACGTTGCTTATGTATATTATATATTATATGAATACTAGTGTGTGACTAGTAGTTTATTTATCGATGTCGGTAGCGCGGACTGTAACCTGTCAACCTGTTGTCATCATTTATCTCATTATATTTACTCATAAACTTCAATGAATTAAAACTACATTCTTAATACGAACGTAGGTTTTGCGGATTGTGTTTTTTTTCTGATTATTTGTTCAGTAAGGAGAACATAACATATTATATAAGTTACACTACGACTGGATGCAAAAAGCATATATATATATATATATATATATATATATATATATATATATATAGAGAGAGAGAGAGAGAGAGAGAGAGAGAGAGAGAGAGAGTATATGTTGGTTGTTTACCGACACCTCGGTATGCAGAATGAAGCATTCGACGAAGTACGCAGGTTGGTTTGTTTACTCCGGAGTAATGTGAAATAAGTATATCAAACATGTAAAATTTGGCTTCGTTTATTATCAATTATAAATTCACTGCTATATATATTTAGGTGATAGCTATTATTGGTGTGACCTCTTCAGCCAGTCCGAATTGGTTTGCAAAAGACAGGTACACATGTTGTTGAAGTGTGTTCCACTGTTACTACATAGATATATGCAGCTCCTGGGTGTATTGTTAGTCTTCCGAGGGGATTCCAACACACGAGTCTTTAACTCTGCTTTTTATCTGAAATTGGCTCCTAACGACCTCCCTTGTTTGTCGAGATTTGAAGCTCAGTAGCTTTAGGCTGCCATTTCTAGCCGTTTCACAATCCACTCATGCCACTATGTGCTGCCTGTCGCACGAGGTTTTACTTTTTCTCAATATATAAACCACCTGTGACATTTAGTTATCTAAATTATCATTAGTTGTACTGTACATATAATTCTACCTCCTTTAGAGAAGCCCTAGGATTATCTGGTACAGACACAAATTTACGGCGAAACAAACTATATCTGTACTTTGTCCAGGAGTTCAATAGTTATTGAAACGGTTAGTACATTTTAATTAACTTTTTCCGCTTATTATGTATTTTCCGTTTGTTTATAGATTATATACATTGCACCAAAATGGTTTTTTAGCCCTTGTAATTCTAAACACACTTCTTTCTGTGTTTATATATATATATTTCGTTTCTGAATTTGTTTAGCAAGATTCTTTATCTGAAAACCGATATTGTTATACTTTGGAAGGGTCATGTTGACAATAAGAAACACACGCACCAGTTGCTTTCACTCCAATTTATTATGAATTACTTAAATTTATAATTTAATTTATAAGTTGGATTGAAAGCAAACAGTACGTGCGTGTGTTTCTTATTGGCATCCTGACCCTCCCAGAGGAGCGCGTGCGTGTGTGCGTGTGTGTGTGTAAAAGGTAAACAGGAATAACAACACGATCGGTAAAGCATGTGGAAAGTATATATTAGGTTACCGCTTGGCATAGCAGATAGAGGGTCTTAACGTTTCGGACGCTAGTCCTTTATCAGAAAAAAGAATGAGAAATAAAATAGATTAAGGGGACGGGCGGGATGGAATGGGGAAAAATGTCTGATAAAAATAATAGGTCCATTCATATTGATATATATATATATATATATATATATATATATATATATATATATATATATATATATGCTTTGTTCATAGTGATTAAGGGAACAATGTTTCAAGTTGATAGGGCATCAGTCCATCGCAGATTTAACTTCTTAATGCTGCTAGTCAGTTTCAGCTGAGTGTATTAATAACATTTCATCAACAAGATTCCGGGCGTCATTTGCTTAACTATTTGTGTGGAGCTTTTCAAATCAGACCGAGGGACAATACCTACATTGGTCTTTCCAATTGCGTATACTATCTACTGGTCGCAAATCCAGGCAGAAGGAGAAACGTTGAATAAAGTGTCTTGCTCAAGGCCATAATGCATCGGCCAATCCGGGAATCGAACTCACAACCTTGATTCCCGGATGAGATATGAGAGTACTTGGACAAAGTAAAATAAAGGATTTTGTTTAAAAATATGACGCGATAAATTGTCCAAGAATCGAACCTACGATATTATGATCGTTACTCCAACACCTTAACCACTACGATGAAAGGATATTGCGGTAATATAAATTTAAATTTATAATTATTTAAATGATGTTGCCACATTTCATTATATATGTTACCAGTTCAGTTGGCACACATATTTATATGTACAGCATGGCTACATCTCCAGCAGAATATCCTTGACATGGAATATTGTGATGTGGTTTGTGTTATCGAACAGTCATCTTCCCAGGTATCAGATTTGATTAAGAATGTTACAACTTGAGATATAGACTTGGAATAACAATCTCTCAATTGCCAGTGCAAGGAAACAGCCAGTTGTGTGTGTATATCAGATATATTCATAAAGCCATGTTTTCCAATTCCAGAACGTCTGTCCCTTCAATCTATCTTATTTCTCAATCTTCCTTCTGATGAAGGACTAGCGTCCGAAACGTTAAGAACCTCTTCCTGCTATTTCAAGCGTTAACCTAATATATTCATTCCATATAATGTACCGAGTGTGTTGTTATTTCTGTTTACGTTTTACATATATTATATACATATATATATATATATCTGTGTCCTTGAACGTATGTAAACAAATTTAAATACTACCAAATACAAATTATTTCCAGTGTACACACACACACACACACACACATATATATATATATATATATATACACCAGACCCGAACACAAAACAACCAAACTCCCACTGTCACCACCTTTGTCAATCCTGCTCTCTTCATCTCTCACTATTGTGAGCAAATGGGAGCCCAGGCGATGGCCGTCCTGTGGCTCGGTGAACAGATTAGAGAAGTAGCATATGATCTGAGCTCAAATACCGCTGATAACAAGCTTGCCTTTGATTAATTTCGTAATATTCTACACTAGGTATTCTAACATCTCGGTGATTTCTGTTATATTGTCTAGATCTTATATATGTATAGTTAATAAGTATCAGGAGTCTACGATATAAAATATAAAAATTATATTAAAAAATATGTAACACGTAAAATATATTAATATTTTATAAAACTTGAATTTTTTACAAAATTGTGCATAGTTGTAATAAAACATATTAAATATATAGAAATTGAATACATACAAGTGTATAAATAGATATATAGACATATATATATATGTATATATATGCATATATACACACGCGCGCGCACATACATATATATATATATAGAATACATAATATATCAAACTAATAACCATTATGACTCACATACACAAACTTACACAGATCTATCTATCTACATCTATCTATCTATCTCTCGATCTATATATCACGATATCTCTCTCTATATATATATATATATATATCTCTATCTATAAATATATATATATATATATATATATATATATATATATATATATTATATAACTAGTTATCTATGTACATATTACATACGTGCAAACTTGTACATAACGATGTGTAAGGATGTATATAAAATATTCATACGCATGACAAAACCGGCGGTAGCTGTGGGCGGATTTTATTGATTCTAATAAGATGGCGTGATGTGTGCCAACTTGAGATCAAATATTTTCTTTGTTTGAACGCAGTGATACAGTCTACTCAGAATCCTATTTATCAATATTGCTGATTAGGCTTATAGAAGGAAGAAATATTTCAAAATTCCATATATATATTTATATATATATATCTATATATATATATAGGTACTTACATAGGTATATATCCAGGTACTTATGTATATATATATCTATATATACATTATGAAGAGAGAAGAAACATTTAGATATAATTAGTAATAAAATGTATCATACCCAAACTGTTCCTAGATTCCTCGACTACGTAGTTTCGTGGCATAAACAAAAACAATATATCAAAGATATAGAGTCCCTGCGAGGTCTGCCGACTTATCAAGAGGATACCCCATTACTCATACTTCTCGCCTTCTTCACTACCTCTTCTACGGCCTCGATATGAATACCCCCTCCGCCTCCGTGGTATTTTCTTCGTGGTTATAAGAGGCTTAGCTCTGTTTCTCGACCGTTATATCGCGTGACTGTCTCCCCCTCCGCCTTTTGGGATTCTTTCTCACGTCGTGTAGACGCGTTCTTGAGACTAGTAAAATGAGGTATCCTCTTGATAAGTCGGCAGACCTCGCAGGGACTCTATATCTTTGATATATTGTTTTTGTTTATGCCACGAAACTACGTAGTCGAGGAATTTAGGAACAGTTTGGGTATGATACATTTTATTACTAATTATATCTAAATGTTTCTTCTCTCTTCATAATGTATTTTTAACTCTGATACTGGTTCAGTCTGGTTCAAACTGAATTGGTCTGTCCCAGTCATTCATTGAGCAACATCGGTGAAGTTGGCACCCTTAACTCACAGTTGGGTGTGGATGCATTCATGTATACATGTGTGTGTCCGCGAGTATCTGTGTGTTTCTAAATATCTATATATATATATATATATATATATATATATATATATATATATATATATATATATATATATATATATATATATATATATATATATATATATATATATATATATAAATATATATACATATATATATATATATAGGTACTTACATAGATATGTATCTAGGTACTTATGTATATATATATATATATATATATATATATAAATATATACATATATATATATAGGTACTTTCATTTATATATATAGGTACTTGCATTTATATATATAGGTACTTACATATGAATGTATATGTATATATATATATATAGGTACTTACATATATATATATATATATATATATATATATATATATATATATATATATATATATATATATATACATATAGGTACTTATATATGTATATATATATATATATATATATATATATATATATATATATATATATATATATATAGGTACTTACATATGTGTATATATATATATATATAGGTACTTACATATGAATATATATATATATAGGTACTTACATATGTATATATATATATATATATATATATATATAGGTACTTACATATGTATATATATGTATATATATATATAGGTACTTACATATGTATATATATATATATATATATATATATATATAGGTACTTACATATGTATATATATATATATATATATATATATATATAGGTACTTACATATGTATATATATATATATATATATATACATTTGTAAGTACCTATATATATATACATATGTAAGTACCTATATATATATATATACACATATGTAAGTACCTATATACATATAGGTATGTAAGTACCTATATATATATATATATACATATGTAAGTAGCTATATAGATATATACATATAAATATATATATATATATATATATATATTTCGTTTCTGAATTTGTTTAGCAAGATTCTTTATCTGAAATCGTGTGTTGAAACCGATATTGTTATACTTTGGGAGGGTCATGTTGCCAATAAGAAACACACGCACCAGTTGCTTTCACTTCAATTTAATTTAATATATATTTATAAATTTACAAATTTATAAATTTCTGGTTGGTTGGTTGGTTCCACAACCAGATAGTTGTTTATATATATATAGTCATAGTTCTTTCGTCACACACTCTGTGACCTCTTCAGTGACTGGGGATTTCTTTCTTCGTTTCTGTGCCTTTCCTTTCTTCTATCCTACGCCATTTTGTTTGTGTGTGGGTTGCGTGCTCAGTTTGCGCATGCGCCACATCCGGGTGTCTGTGTGTGTTTGTGTTCATTTTTCTATTTTTATATTTTTATATTTATATTTGTTTGTTTATTTATTTATTTATTGTTGGTTGGTTGTTTGTTCTATGTGTGTGTGTGTTTTCATTTTGTCTTGTGTGTGTTTTCATTTTGTGTGTGTTTTCAATTGTAAGTTGTTTATATATGTGTGTGTGTGTTTTCATTTTGTCCTTAATTGTAAGTTGTGATGTTGCTGTTCCACTCATATTTTCTATTTAATTTTGGTTTTAATTCTTTTATGCTTACTGCCTCTGTAATTTGCCTAAACATTGCGTCTTTCTTGTGTGTGGATTCTATTTTTATTTCTATGCTCTCTAATTTACCCCTGTGTTCTATCTTAGCATGTTGGTAGAGCACAGATGATTCTTTACTATCTTGGAGGTCTCGCCAGTGTTCATTTATTCGTTCCCCTATACTACGAGCTGTCTCACCTATGTACACTATATTTTTGTTTCTACATTGTCCCTCAGTACATCTTATGCTATATACTACATTTCTAGTTTTACAGTTAATATGGGGGCTTATTTTACAGGTTATACATTTCTTATCTATACATGAGGGTCTTTGGAACGGGTATGTCTTGCTAATAAGTGTTTTTACGGAGGTACCAGGTCTTTCTACTATCTTAATATTGAGATTATGTTTCTTTAGGGCCCTTCTAAATGTGTAGGCTAGTTCACCTCTAGGGGTTGTATTGATGAACATTACACTCTGGTATTTATTGCTATCATACCATGAGTTTATTCTATTGGCCTTGTTCTTAGTTCTTTCTATTCTATTCCAAAATTTGCTCCTATACAAGGGGCAGGTCCCATTTATGTCATTATTTACCATTTTTTCCCATTTGGTTCTGGCTCCTTTATACACTCTGATTCTATCTCTCTGATTGTAGCCAGAGAACTGCATACGGTGGATGAAGTGTTGTATGTGTCTCTCTAGTTCTTCGGGGTTGCACATGCGGGACACATTTCTCATCACCCGTATCAAATCCGCAATCAGTATGTTGATTTTGGTATGGTCCGAAATGGCCGAGTTTCGGTGGATCAGATGTTTGGAAGTCATGGGTTTGGCATAATGGGAATGGAGGATTTGTTTTTGGTTGTTAATAGTATCTAACCAGAGCTCTGTGTCTAGTACAGGTAATCGATGGTTGGGGTGTCTACTTGGGTAGTCTATAGTAACTCTAATGCTCTGGTGGATGGAGTTTGCTATTTGCTGGATGCTTTCCATTGTGTTTTTCTCAGGTTCCTGACTGTTCTTTAGTGGGGGTGTCTTAACTACGATGTTTATATCATCTACGTAGCGGGAGTACAAAATTATCCCGACAAAATTGACGGTATCAACATGGCCGACACCTCATTATCTGAAGAGTTCAACAATAAAAATACCAACATTTATGGAAACACGAAAATAGATAATAATGAAATGTCTGTGTTACGTTTGCCACCCAAATTTGCGACATTCAAGAAGGTAAATATGATTAGTTGTCTGTCAGAAATAGAAAAATCATTTACGAAACTACGCTGGAGCATCAAAAACAAAAACAAAAGCAACAATATACGCACACACATATACAACACACATCCCAACAACAACAGACACACAGACACAAACAATAACAACAACAATAGCAACATACCCAGATACAATACCAACAATAGCAACATACCCAGATACAACAGACACGCAGACACAAACAACAATAACAACACACACGGAGACAACAATAACAACAACACACACATCAACAACAACAACAACAGCAACATACCCAGATACAACAACAACAGACACGCAAACACAAACAACAATAACAACACACACAACAACGATAACACACACACACACGGAGACAACAACACACATCAACAACAACACACATCAACAACAACAACACACACACATTCAATGCCTCTCACCACCACTACAATCTTAACAAACACACAGACACAGAAAACAAGTAATGACAGTAGCACAGAAATCAGAGAAATAAGAGAAAGTAATAGGATTAAAAGGAGTAGGGAGACTAAGGACAAAGAGAATAACCAAGACGAACACACAGACACACAAAATAGGGTAGATAACAACATTGAGCCAGTGGAAAGAGACAGGAGTAATTATGAGAGACATAGAAACAACCATGAAGCTGAGGCTGCTGCTGTTGGTGGAAATAGAAACAACACAACTAACAATAGCGCAAGTACACATAAAGCAGCAGCCTGGAACTCTCCGTTTTATAACCACTCCGATAAATCATTCGACCTACGACGAGTCCACGCCACGACTTTGCCATTTAACAAACGCACGCAGTTGCCGTCGCAGGTCGATGAACAAACAGAAGCACAATTTAGTATAGCTAAATCCGAACTTAGAAATATTATAGAACAGTATAGCAAGAAGCATAATAGAATAGAGGCCCAGCAACTGGGAGAAGAATCTGCAAATGGCTTGCGTAAGCTCATGCAGCGCTCGCGTAATGGAGAGATAGCATGCTTTCCAACAGACAAGTCTGGCAGAATGTCGGTTGACAGCCTGCCAAACTACATCCAGGCAATGCAACCCCACATCACTAACACAAGAGAGGTAACACCACAGGAGTATGAGGACAGAGAAAAAACCCTCAATGCCCATATGGTGATGTGGACAAATATAATGCAGCCCAACAAAAGGACTGCCAACAACTTCCAGGCCTGGAACAATGACGTGCCGGCGTTGTATGGGCTTCGAAAAGACCATAAAACGGGCTGGGACCCTGTCGCGGGACCACCAACACGGCCAGTCTGTGGGGCTAACATTGCTAGTAACTACAGACTGTCCTACTTCCTCTCCCTGATCATACGCCCCATCATTGAGATGTCCCCAGATGTGTGTGACAGCACGGAGGACCTCCTCAGCAGAATCGACGCGGGTAACCGATCTGGGGACCTAACAAACTGCATAATAGGCAGTATGGATGTTGTGTCCCTGTATCCATCTATTGACGTGGATTTTGCTGTGGAGAAATGCGTCGAAATGATCAGCGAGAGCAAGGTTGAGTTCCGTGGGATTGATACCAGTGAGCTGGGACTTCTACTTAAGCTTACCCATAGTAATAGTTACCTAGACACTTATGACCTTAGCAACCTGTGCCCTACAAGACCAGCAAGAGGCAGACCACCTACCATTACCTCAATGGCCAAGAAAACCCACACAGATAGATGGAACGGGTGGACCAGAGCCATACGGACACCCGAAAACCACGATGAACTGAAGAAAATGATTGCACATGCGGTAGGGGCCAGCATAAAATTAACCCTTAAGGAACATATGTTCAAATTTAATGGTAAAACATATGCCCAAGAGGAAGGAGCAGCCATTGGTGTTAGCATTGCAGGCGACATAGCTAACTTGTTCATGGTATGGTGGGACAGTAGACTTAAACAAAAACTTAAAGAACAATTAGAAGACAGATTAACCCTGATAATGTACTCCCGCTACGTAGATGATATAAACAT
>OZ024749.1:24187966-24192966 GCA_964016885.1 Eledone cirrhosa | reverse complement strand
ACATTTGTCGTACTGCCTCTCTGTTCTGTCCCTGTTCAATTTTTTATTATATATATATATATATATATATATATATATATATATATATATATATATATATATATATATATACATATATATACATACAGGTACACATACATATATGCACGCATCAGTTTAGCGGACGCTTATTATAACGCCGCTATGTTCGTTTGTAAACAAACTGAACTCCCTGAATTTATGCCATACGGTGTTAAGGCAACCACGTCAACTTTTTGTTCAACACTGACACAGGAACGATGTACTAGTTTCAAGCTTGTTAGCTATCATCAGCACACTATAACCATCTTCCAGATAGTTGAACGTTCGAAAGTATATACTTTCCTTATGAAAATTAACGGCTGAGCAGCCTAATTTGCATATTGAGTGAGTTAAATCGGTCAGGCTTACCGAAAACGATAAGTTGAAAAAAATGAAAACGAAATTTCATTTCTCACTCTTAGTATGGCACTTACTTAAATGTAAGTACGTATGTATACGTACATACATATATGTATACAAACGTACAGTAGCATGCATATATATATATATATATATATATATATATATATATATATATATATATATATATATATATATATATATATACATATATATATATATATACATATATATACACATATACATACATACAGGTACACATACATATATGCACGCATCAGTTTAGCGGACGCTTATTATAACGCCGCTTTGTTCGTTTGTAAACAAACTGAACAGCCTGAATTTATGCTATACGGTGTTAAGGCACCCACGTCACCTTTTTGTTCAACAAAAAAGTGTAAGGATATCATGTCCTGCACTCTTCTGAAGAGAGCAGGACATGATATCCTTACACTTTTTTATCTCGAAACATATTTGGATTTTAAAGTTTAAACTTATCTACGGAACAGGTCTGATTTTGAAATTTAAATGTGTCTAAACATCAAGGCATTTTGGCAATACTGTTTGTCTTTGTTGATTTATTATTTTAAATTGATATGGGCAGACTGTAATATTATAATTAGTATACTGCATTCTAGCTAACTAAATTTTCTTTTACAATATAAATACAGATATGTTGGTATTTGTGTTTCATCATATATATTAATTTTTATTTAAATGTTTTACACGGCTCAGAAATATTTCTTTCTTTGAGCTAATTTCATTGTAAAGGAATTCATTACACTTAATATTATTGCTCCTTAGGTTGAGCTGAAAGTAGCCTCATATATAAGGCTGTTATTTCTAGCAGTACGGTTATGAGACTAGCTAGAAACTGTAAACCATGTGCGTTACACAGTCTTTTAAAATATTTGGAAGTGAAGCATATCAATTTGTTCCTGGATGTTTACTGAAGAGAGCAGGACATGATATGGGCAGACTGTAATATTATAATTAGTATACTTCATTCCAGCTAACTAAATTTTCTTTTACACTATAAATACAGATATGTTGGTATTTGTGTTTCATCATATATATATTAATTGATATTTAAATGTTTTACATATATATATATATATATATATTGTTATACTTTGGGAGGGTCATGTTGCCAATAAGAAACACACGCACCAGATGCTTTCACTTCAATTTATTATATATTTATAAATTTATAAATTTACAAATCTACAAACTTATAAATTTCCGGTTGGTTGGTTGGTTCCACAACCAGATAGTTGTTTATATATAGTCATAGTCCTTTCGTCACACGCTCTGTGACCTCTTCAGTGACTGGGGATTCCTTTCTTCGTTTCTGTGCCTTTCCTTTCTTCTAATCTACGCCATTTTATATATATATATATATATATACATTTATATATATATATATATATATATATATATATATATATATATATATATATATATATATATATATATATATATATATATATATATATACATATACGATATTAATAAATGGAAACTATATTTATAAAACCATATTTACTTCATTATACATATTTGAGTCTTCCTATCTGTCTGATGACTTAATATCTCTCTGTTGCTTTCCTCTGTTTTTCTTATTTCTTATTTCTTCCTTTTTTCTTTCTTTTCTCCTGTCTTTATTTATCTCTTTCTTTTTTCTCCATGCATCTCTCTCTCTCTCAGATACTTCTCCACGTTTTTTTCTTTCTCTCTCCCCGTCTTTTTCTAATTGTCCTTAATACTATGACTTATTAAAATAATATAAACAACTCACTATCCGGATGGCTTCCAAAAATAATGGTTGCATTTTAATAGGGTACGTCAAAGCTTATTTGTAAAACTGTTATATATTGTATTTTGGCTGATGAAGGCATACCATAATTTAATTTGGTATCCCTGAAATGTGTATCATGAAATAAATATGTTTTTTATAAATATAGTTTCCATTTATTAATATCGTATATCTACTCCAAATACTTGTCGAGTGCTTTATATCAGTTATAAAAATATTTACTTGTTGTATCCCAACAATTTTAAATAGAACTTTTGCATATATTCTGCTCCTGTATTGTTGAGCGCTTTACATTATAACTGAAAAAATGGAATTCTTTAGGATCTCTTCTTCTCTAAAAGACATACCTCTACCTAGGAACAAAGATTTTATTAAACAATTAATAGAAAAATCAGACTATTTAATAAGAAGAATCAGGTGGCGTGCTTTCCACTTTGATAAATCTAATCTAAATGAAAATGTTTCAAATCTGGATAAAATGTTCAAATCTAAAAAAAACTCCACCCCCCAACAAACTACTAATGGATTTTGAAAATGATATCGTATCTATCATCCAAGGCATCAAATTCAGAAAAAACTTCAAAGGCCAGGATTACTTAAGAAGTATTAAGAAGTATTAAGGATAATATTGAAAACTTGGAGAAAACAGAGAAAATTATAGTGAAGTCAGACAAAACTAATAATCTTTATGGAATACAAAAGGACATTTATAACGACCTTATATTGAAAGAACTAAGGAAAATGTACAAGGTAGCAAATAAGGACGAACTTGAAAAACTGAATACAGATGCATCTTGTATAATGCATGAATTAGACATTGAGAATAAAACACAACCCTTCATGCCTAGGAAACCTAAGATCAATATGAAGGATCACAAAAGAAACTTTGAAAATGATTTACCAGTCAGATTAATTGCACCATCTAAATCTGACCTAGGCAAACTTAGCAAAAATATTCTAGATAGGGTAATACAACAAATTAAAAACTTACCTAATTTATCTTACTTAAAATTATGGAAAAGGACTAGTGAGGTTATCGATTGGTTTAAATAAATTAAATATAACTATGATAATAAGTTTATTCAGCTGGATATTGCTAAATACTATTCATCTATCACTCCTAATCTACTGAATAAGGCACTAAATTAGGCATTTAAACATACAGACCTAACTAGCAATGAAATGCACATTATATTATCGGCAAGGAAAACATTGATAGAATTTAATAACCAACTCTGGACTAGGGCAGATAGAAATAATAATTTCGACATAACTATGGGATCATCAGACTCAGCTCAGGTAACGGACCTTGTGGGCCTATTTATAATTAATTCGCTACATAGAAAAATACCAGGTGTAACCGGAGGCTTATATCGTGATGACATGCTTTTATTTATACAAAATAATAGCTGTGAACTAAATAGAAAAAGAAAACAAATTATACAATTATTTAATTACCTTAACTTAAAAGTAGAAATAGAGAATAACCATAAAATAGTCAATTTTCTTGACGTAACACTAAATCTCAACACATCTCTTCATTATCCATTTCACAAACTAAATAAGAACTTGAATTATGTTAATTTTAACTCTAATCACCCCAGATCTGTTAAAAATACTATAGTGAACTCTGTTCAAGAAAGAATTTCAAGAATTTCATCTAATACAATTATATTTGATGAAAAAGCGCAGTACTACAACGAAGCGTTAGGTAGAGCTGGATATAGAAATAAAATTAAATACATCGATAATAATAATAATAAGCAAACTAACCAAAATAATAATAATTTTAATTATGGTAACAACTTTAACAATTATAATAGAAAACATTACAGTAATTCCAAAAGCCGAAAAAGAAATAGAACTAGAAATATATTATGGTTTGCTCCCCCTTTCTCACTAAATATTAAAACCCCTATTGCTAAACAATTCTTTAAAGCTCTTGACAAACGCTTCCCTAGAACACATAAATATTACTCAATTTTTAATAGACACACTATAAAATTAACTTACTCGTCCACCAAAAATTTAGCACAAAATATTAATAGAATTAATAATAGAAATTTAAAACCTAACCAAAATACCAATAATAACCCAAGCAATATTCAATTGAATAACTGTAACTGTAGAAATAAATCTAACTGTCCGTTAAATAACAACTGCTTAGCTAAACATATAGTGTACAATTGTAATGTTAAAACTAATTTAAATTCATTTAACTATGTTGGTTCTACCTCTACAGAATTTAAATTTCGCTTCAATAATCATAAAAATTCTTTCACAGATCCAAACAAAAAGTCTTCAACTTCGCTACCTAGCCTACTATGGGACCTAAAACGAGATAATGTTAAATATTCGATGACTTTGAATATTATTTCACAAGCTACTCCTTTTAATTCCTCTTCAGAAAATTGTGATCTTTGTGTTGAAGAAATATTCGTTCCAAAAATTCCCTTAATTTAAGGAACAATTTATTCAGTTGCTGCAGACATAGATTGAACTCAACGTTTAAATATAAATATAAATTTAAAATGTAGTATAATTAATTAAGTAATTTAGCTAATATATGAAACCTGTCGATAAATCATTAGATTCCTTCCCCTTTTTCTTTTTAAACTTTATTCCTAAATATAAACATAGATATAATAAACTACTCTAAAATGTCTATACTTCCAATGTCTTAAATAAAATATACGTAAGATAAATTTCTATACTAAATATAAGGATATCTGTAGAATCCTTGGCTTTTTTAAATCTATGGAAT
>OZ024749.1:24172966-24180466 GCA_964016885.1 Eledone cirrhosa | reverse complement strand
TAACAGAGAAAGCTTTAAGCTATACTCTGACTGGCTACCAACTCACTCAACAAACATTAGGATATAATATACCTTAGTATAATCCCAATTTTACGTTTCGGGTGCTAACTATATGTATTTTGCGGAAAGCCAGTTGTATTATTTTATATGAGACATAATTAAAATATATCTCCCTTTCCAAACAATTGTTTCAGTATAAGTTTTCTACAAGTTGGGAGAATGTGTCCGGGTTATGTAGAAGCCTGCACTCATTACGTAGGAATATATGCAGGTGGGTACTTATAAATCATCAGTGGATGCGCGTCAAACATCGATATAAAAAATCTCTCTTACCGATGCTTAATCCCATGTCAGCGACGGTCTCTCTCCGCGTCAGAATGACCGCCAGCTTTGAAATTCCAGCAGTCTCAGAATGAGGAATCTCACAGCGTCATGAAGCGGAAAGGGGAGGTCATCGCGAAACACAAGAAAGTAAAATAATTTACACGCGGGTCAATTAATTTTTTCAACCATTTTAACCCTGCGTATGAAGAAGTCAATTAGATTTTAAAAAAATAAATGTATGCATGTATTATTTATACACGCATATAGGTATTTTCTTAGGCTAAAAACAGAGATATGATACCAGAATAACGATCAATATTTCATAGTAATAATAAAGTTACGCTGAAAAGGTATCTGGAAATATTCATCTCAGGCCAAATCAAGAGTATAATATTCAATACATTAACAGAGAAAGCTTTAAGCTATACTCTGATTGCATATATATATATATGCATATATATATATGTATTTATGTATATATATGTGCATATATATATGCATACACACACACACATATATATATATTTGTATATGTGTATATGTGGGTGTATGTATATATATATATATATATATATGTAGAAGTTATATTTCATTTGTTGGGATACAACAAGCAAATATTTTTATAACTGATATAATGCCCTCAACACATTTTTGGAGTAAAATTACAATATATTTATAAATGGAAACTATATTTATTTCATTATACATATTTCAAGGACACCAAAGCAAATTATGGTGCGCTTTCATCAGATAAAATATAAAATAGATCAGTTTCATAAACAAATATTGACATACCCTTAATTATTATTTACATAATAGACCAATAATAAAATTAGTAACCCCACTATCCGGGAGCTTCCAACAGACATGGTCGCATTATTTTAAGGGTATGTCAATATTTGTTTATAAAACTGATCTATATTATAATTTATCTGATGAAAGCGCACCATAATTTGCTTTGGTGACCTTGAAATATGTATAATGAAATAAATATGGTTTTATAAATATAGTTTACATTTATTATTATATTGTATATTTATATATATTATATACATACATATATAAATAAACGCCGTGTATGAAGCTCGAAAGCAATATAATATAGTATACGCTAAATGAGAGGGAAAATAGTATCGATGACGAAATAATTGTTTCTACTTTAGGCACAAGGCCAGCAATTACCCAGTACATTACTGGTACTTTATTTTATCGACCCCGTAAGGATGAAAGGCAAAGTTAACCTCGGCGGGATTTGAACTCAGGCTGTAAAGGGACGTAACTATGCTAGAAAGCATGGCATCCGACCCTCTACCGATACTGCCGTACCGAAGACATATTTTCTTTTTATTAGTTGAGATATGTATCACTTATATCACGGAACCTCACCAGGCGCCACCGATTCTATATTGTTGACACTACTACTGCTGCCACTGCTGCTAATATTAATACTACTACTACTGGCTACTACTACTACTACTACTACTACTACTACTACTATAAATACTACTACTGCTACAACTACTATCACTACTACTACTTCTACTAATACTACTGCAGCTATTACTATTATCACTACTACTACTAATCTGCTGCAGCTCTACTACAATTAGTGCAACACCCACTACTACTACTAATGCAGCTACTATTATTACTACTAATACTACTAATAATAATAATTGTTTCTACTTTAGGCACAATGCCAGCAATTATTCCAGTGTATTACTGGTACTTTATTTTATCGACCCCGTAAGGATGAAAGGCAAAGTTAACCTTGGCGGGATTTGAACTCAGACCATAAAGGGCTGTAACTCTTATAATAATAATAATTGTTTCTACTTTTGGCACAATGCCAGCAATTACCCAGTACAGGTACTTTATTTTATCGACCCCCGTAAGGATGAAAGGCAAAGTTAACCTCGGCGGGATTTGAACTCAGAATGGAAAGGGCCGTAACTCTATGCGCCAAAGCATGGCGTCCGAGCCTCTACCGATACTGCCAATCCACCCTTTATTGGCTACAAGGGCTAACACGAAGAAAAACATTAGAGACGCCACAGAACAGTTCAGGACGATACAAAGTGGGTTTTGTTCGTGTAAACAAGTTATAACAAACTTGGGCTAGGAATCAAATAAATTCAAACAACAAAAATTCCCAAAATAGGGGGAAACCTCCGAGGGTCACTCGTGTCGAAAACCCCACAAAAAGGCCACGGTCAACCTGACCATCAGGGCAAGCGCCCTCTCTCAGTTTTCCCACTCATCAGTCTACAATACTCAGTGCGGGCCCGTTCACTCGGACCAAACTCGCCACTTTCACCCACCTTTCAACAAACTTACTAGAAGACGGCACTTGCCTCTCCACCCTGATTTTCCTCTTCAAGTGAAACTTGAAAAAGTTAATTAGGGATTGGCCGGAGAGGAAAGTGTCCGTCTTCAACCCTTTTAACCTTGACCACCACACAATCTCAGATGAAAACTGCCTGCCCTTCCTCCTCTTTAAAGGAGGATGGCGGGGCTATCTGCACAATGGACTCAGTCGATAACCGGATCTGTCCTACACGCGACAGCAGCTGTTCGACATAGCTCCACAAATCAGCAATCCTCGGGCACTGCACGGATGCATGCAGGACACCTTGCGCGCATCTCGGACAGGCTCGGCTGACAGCACCTCCGTGCCTGTAGAGCTTATCCCAACCGGCAACGCTCTCCGGTAGCACTGCCAGGCCTGGGATTTCTGGAAGTTGTCCATAGGCCCCGGTCTGAAAGTTATCTTGAAGAGAGCGAACAGATGATTGCCTTCGATGCCCAGAGTCTCCCGGAGAACATCGTCGCTCTTACCCTCCACTAGCCCTCTATAGATCGCCGAGGTGGATGTTCCACCGATACTGGTGTCCAGCTGGTAGAGGGCGATAAGCCCTTGAAAACATTCCAGCTTCCAAGCGCTATCTCTCGGGCTTTTCCTGATCCATGACTGCAGCTCGGTCAAGGAGATGAGCAGGGGAAAATCGCGTCTGGCAAACGGCGACCACACCTGTTCACCGTCAAGGAAGCACCAGAGATGTCGCAGCCTCAGCGCATCTTTGCGCATCATCAGCCACGGCATGCCTAGTCCTCCACGCAACAGGTGTTGACAGCAAATGGATCGGCTGACCATGGGAGCACGTCTCTTCCACAAAGAGCGGAAGAGAAGGGGCTCCATTTTGGTCAGAGTTGGGCGAGAGCAAGGTACGACGGTCAGGTTGTAGCAGATGACGGACGCTATGTATGCATTCGCCACCTCCGCCCGACCTTTCAGAGACAGCCTCCTCGCGGCCCATTTCTGCGTTAGTGAGGCCACCCTGCTCGTCACGTCGCTCCAGTTTTTCTCCATCTGGAGGTCCGGACCGCACCGGACCCAGAGCAATTTAACCGGTCCTTCCGTCCAGCGCCCCACGACGCTGTCGGACGGCATGGACTTGCCTCTCCAGATGCCGAGTTGCAAGCCCACTGACTTTCCCTGGTTTATCTTTGCTTCTGTCACCGCTTCGTATTCCTTGAGAGTTGTGCCGAGCATCTGGAGGTGTTTGGTGCTCGACACTACCACGGTGACGTCGTCGGCGTAAGCTGACACTGATCTCCCGCATCCCAGTTCGCGTGGGACCCACCTCATCGTCTCCAATTTGTGCAGTAACGGCTCTAGGGCCAGTACGTACAAGAGGGACGAGAGGGGCAACCCCGGCGGACCGACCGAATGATACTGAAAGGCTGCGACAGGTGACCATTCACCCTCCTCACAATCGAGCCGATGTTGCTGTGCATCGCAGCGAGCCAGCCCCTAAAAATGGGCCCGAAGCCGGCCGCCTTGAGGACGGCAGCCAGCTAGCGATGGTCGACCCTATCATATGCTTTAGATTGATCCAACTTGATCAAATCCCCAGCGTTTCAGGTTCCTTAACCACCCTCTCTATGATGCATCGCCTGAGATGGAGGTTGTCTCCGCCTCTCCCACCATTTCACCGACGACAAGCGCCAATCTCTTTGCTAACACCTAGGCCAAAATCTTAAACTCTGCGCTTAGCAGAGTTATGGGTCTGAAGTTGTCTATAACTTCCCCCTTGTTTGGGTCTTTTGGCAGCAGCGCCATTGCTCCTCGGCTCATAAAACTGGGAATGCTCCCGTTCTGCTACCAGTTTCAGTAGACATACGAACAAGTCTGGCATATACGCATAAAGCTCATATGGCAGACCATCCAAACCTGGCGATTTAACCCTCGTGCAGTCAGTCATCGCTTCCCGTATTTCACCTGCTGCTATCGGCTTTTCGCAGCGCTGGCGCTGCGGTCGTCGATAGCCGCGGCAGACCGTCGAGGTATGCACCGAAATCCATACTCTGATCCGGCCCACCGCCGCTCCCGAACAATTGAGCAAAGTGCTGTTGAAAAGCCGCACACATCTGCTCGGGTTCGAGCAACATGCAGCCGTTTTGATCAGGCAAAGACCGAATTGTGGACTTGTTGCCATGTCGCGCCTCCATCAACCGGGTCCATTGAACGGCATTCGTCCCCTCGTGTCTTAGAGCACGCGCTCTAGCTCTGACAACGCAGCCTTAATGCTTTGCGTTGAAGAATTGGTCGAGTGCCAATCTTGCCGCAAGCACGTCGGTTGCGATGCCTGTTCTAAACGCCTCTTCTAGCTTTCTAACTGACTCTCCCTCTTCTCTATTTTCCTCTATCACTACTCCTTTGCTAAACTTATCGATTCTACTCTAATATCCCATTTCAGGGTAAACCACCATCTGTTGTTGACGGTCGTACCCGTCAACGCACGCTTAACTAATTCGCTAATCCGGTCTCTGTAAGCTTTGCGCGCCTGGACCGATGCGTTCAGCTTCCACTAGCCGGGACCTTGCCTATGGAGTCTATCTAAGTGAACTTCACAGATCGCAAATGTGTCGTTCGTGTAGTCGACTACTTTAAATTGTGGACAACCTATACTAGCCTTATCTGTTTCCCTACAGAATACCCTATATAAATACGATCTGGATGACCCGATGCGGTTTGCCCATGTCCACATTGGCACATTCGGATAATCCTGTCTATACCTGTCAGACAGTTCAAAGCCTCTGAGCAGGCTGTTGAGGCTTTTACACCCTCCAGCCCTGTCTACTAGCCCCACATAATCCCAGCGTGCATCTAAGATACCGTTCCAGTCGCCCACTAACACTTATGAGCGTGACGTTCCAAGAAAGGTCTCTAGACGTCTGAAGAAAACGGCTCCTAAGCTGAAAGCATTGCCTTCTCTGCCGGTCACGTTCAGCACGATCGACCTACCTTCTGGGTCCAGGAAGATGGCCCGTATGGCGAGATCCAAGCCTCTCCGAAAAAGCACGGCGACTCCTCCCCCGATCCTGGACGGCTGAGAAATGCGTATATATCGTAGCCGCCGAAGATTGGTGCGAAGGCTCGTGCTTCGGAGATTCTGGTCTCGCTGATGGCCACCACATCTATGTTTAGTGACCTGAGGTCGTCGAGCAGGTGTCCCTGTTTCCAAGATGACCCCAGGCCACGTACATTTATACTGCCTATTCTAAGTACAGCCATTTTGGATGAGAAACGGGGTAAGTGAGAAGGGATCACTTACCTTGATCGTGTGGTGACGGGACAGTAGAACCGTCCCTTTGGCTGGTCATGGGTGTTTCCAAGAGGATGTCGTTGTCTATCCTCTTGGTAACCGACCCTCTGAAGTCTCGAACTGCGTTGGGGAATTTGTTTTAAAAGTTTGTAATGTTCTATTGAGACTTCAATGATGCTTATGTTTGTCGGGAGAGTTCTTGGTGTTGATGGGTGTAGTAGTTTATTCTGGGATGTCTGTGTGCTGCTTTATATGTTGTAAGAGTTTTTTATTTGCCATGTTTATGGCTGTGTACTTTTTGGGGGGAGGGGCGATTTTGTTGCTGTTTTCTTGTTGTTGCTGTTGGGTGTGTGTGTTTTGTTGTGTTTGCGACTGCCATCTCCTGCGTGACTAGCCCTGTCTCTATATTTCGGGCCACACCTGCGAAAGAAGTGGCCCCTTTTTCAGTGGCACCATTTTTGATGCCGCTACTGCTGCTACTGGTCTTGTTGTTGGTGCTGTTGCTGTTGCTACAAACGGTGTTGTTGGTGTTGTTGCTTTTATCACTGTTGTAATTGGTTGTGTTTTTGGTGCCACAGTTTTTGCTGTTTTCGGTGCATTTTGTATTGTTGCTGTTGTCGTTTATTTTCTTGTTAGTGGTGTTAATATCGTTGTTGCATTTGTTGTCATTTTTTCTGTTGTCTGTATTTTTGTTGTCGCTGTTATTGTTGAAGTTGGTGTGGTAATGTTTTCAAAATTAGTGTTCCCAGTGTTGTTCGCGTGGTTTGTGGTGGTGTCTGTTGTATGAATTTCACTAATCCTCCTCTCACCTTTTACACTGTTGTCACACCACAGCAGACATATTGCTAGGTGGCGTGGCTCAGCCATGTTTTTTTTTTAAAATAATATTTTAAACGTAAAATGTTCAGATATTTGGGCCAAAAGGCCCAAATATTATACATTCCCCTTCACAGGGCAATGTCTAAGGGCTTATATCCCTTACACAACAAGAAATATTTAACAACAAATAATTTTAACAGGCAAATACAGCGATTTACTGGGAGCGAGCAAAATACGTCTGATTAGACCAAAATAATAATAATTGTTTCTACGTTAGGCACAAGGCCAGCAATTACCCAGTGTATTACTGGACCAATAATAATAATAATACTTCTGCTGCAGCTCTACTACTATTAGTGAAACTGCTACTGCTGCTACTATTACTATTACTAATACTACTACTTCTACTCCTGCTGCTGCTGCTGCTATTACTACTACACCCACTACTACTACTACTAATTATAATAATTGTTTCTACTTTAGGCTGAAGGCCATCTATTATCCAGTGCATTACTGGTACTTGATTTTATCGACCCCGTAAGGATGAACGGCAAAGTTAACCTCGGCGGAATTTGAACTCAGATCGTAAAGGGACGTAACTCTTTGCGTCAAAAAATGGCGTCCCACCCTCTACCGATACTGCCAATCCACGCGGCCAGCAAATTTGAAGGAGAGGAAGACGATTAAATCAATCCCAGTGCATTACTGGTATTTCACATTTTCGATGAAGTAAGGATGAAAGGCAAAG
>OZ024749.1:24162966-24167966 GCA_964016885.1 Eledone cirrhosa | reverse complement strand
TTCGTTCTATGTGTGTGTGTGTTTTCATTTTGTCCTTATTTGTAAGTCGTCATGTTACTATTCCATTCATTTTTTCTATTTAATTTTGGTTGGAAATTCATAAATTCTTAAATTTATAAATTTAAATTATGATAAATTGAAGTGAAAGCAACTGGTGAGTATGTTTCTTATTGGCAACATGACCCTCCCAAAGCATAACAATATTGGTTTCAACACACGTTTTCAGATAAAGAATCTTGCTAAGCAAATTCAGAAACGAAATATATATATATATATATACATATAAATCGAAGGAGGTGTGGTAAGGAACCAGATATATATATATATATATATATTTTAAGGAACGATCGACTTTCGTCAAATCGGGGGAACAAATCGGGGGAACAATTCTCTAACCACTCCGCCACACGCCTTCATATATATATATATATATATATATATATATATATATATGTTAATTTTCACCCGTCTGTTGAGAACTCTAATTCGATATGTGATATTTTGTATTTTTACAAAGTATACACTACTGAATTCATTCGCCTAATATAGGGGTTCCCTCCCTTGTTGGACCCCATGTACGTTTAGTAACGGGCGCCCCTGTATTTTTAAACGAAATGCCTGCTGAGAAAGTGGTTTCCTCGTTCATCTCTTTGCCAGAAGTCGGATATATTTTTTATGTAGGCTGACGGTAATTGATTAAGGAACCGCAGAAATCCAAAAAGTTAGAATTTAACATCCTTCTAGCGGGTCCAGGTAAGATTTTTCATTCATTTAATTTATTAATTTATTAATTTATTATTTGTATGACCCGAATTTTCCCGGTCGTTTTTTCGGCTGTGCGAATGATTTTAAGCATTGTCTCTGTGTTGGTATTTAAAGGATAGTTATAGCTCTGGTTTTTCCAAACTATTGACCCCTTTGCCATGCATTTCGAAGATTGTGTTTCGTTATTTCGTTGGGCGAGATTCCGATTCTCGATTATTTATTTGTTTATATATATATATATATATATATATATATATATATATATATATATATATATATATATATATATATATATATATATATCTGCTTCCTTACCACACCTCCTTGGATATATATATATATATATATATATATATTTCCTTTCTGAATTTGCTTAGCAATATTCTTTATCTGAAAACGTGTGCTGAAACCGATATTGTTATGCTTTGGGAGCGTCGTGTTGCCAATAAGAAACACACGCACCAGTTGATTTCACTTCAATTTATTATAATTTAAATTTATAATTTTAAGAATTTATGAATTTCCAACCAAAATTAAATACAAAACATGAATGGAATAGTAACATCACGACTTACAATTAAGGACAAAATCAAAACACACACACACATAGAACAAACAGCCAACCAGTAACATGTAAATAAACAAATAAATAAACAAACATAAACACATACAGGCACCCGGATGTAACACATGCGCAAACTAAGCACACAACACACACAAAAACAAGATGGCGTAGGACAGAACAAAGGAGAGGCCCAAAAACAAAGAAAAGAAACCACAGTCACTGAAGAGGTCACATAATGTGTGACGAAAGAACTTTGACAATATATGAACAATCGTCTGGTTGTGGAACCAACCAACCAACCGGAAATTTATAAATTCTTAAATTTATAAATTTTATTTATAATAAATTGAAGTGAAAGCAACTGGTGCGTGTGTCTCTTATTGGCAACATGACCCTCCCAAAGCATAACAATATATATATATATATATAATATATTTAGAAACACACAGATACATGCGGACACACACATATACATGAATGCATCCGCACCCAACCGTGAGTTAAGGGAGCCAACTTCACCGATGTTGCTCAATGAATGACTGGGACAGACCAATCCGGTTGAACTAGACTGAACCAGTATCAGAGTTAAAAATACATTATGAAGAGAGAAGAAACATTTAGATATAATTAGTAATAAAATGTATCATACCTAAACTGCTCCTAGATTCCTCGACTACGTAGTTTCGTGGCATAAACAAAAACAATACATCATAAAGATATAGAGTCCTTGCGAGGTCTGCCGACTTATCAAGAGGATACCTCATTTTACTAGTCTCAAGAACGCGTCTACACGACGTGAGAAAGAATCCCAAAAGGCGGAGGGGGAGATAGTCACGCGATATAACGGTCGAGAAACAGAGCTAAGCCTCTTATAACCCCGAAGAAAATACCACGGAGGCGGAGGGGGTATTTATATCGAAGCCGTAGAAGAGGTGGTGAAGGAGGCGAGAAGTATGAGTAATGGAAGCTTTTCAGCAGTCCCCACACCTCAAAGATTGCTCGACCAGAGGGAGTTATTAACAATATATTTAGAAACACACAGATACATGCGGACACACACATATACATGAATGCATCATTGCACCCAACCGTGAGTTAAGGGTGCCAACTTCACCGATGTTGCTCAATGAATGACTGGGACTGGCTTCGATATAAATACCCCCTCCGCCTCCGTTGTATTTTCTTCGGGGTTATAAGAGGCTTAGCTCTGTTTCTCGACCGTTATATCGCGTGACTATCTCCCCCTCCGCCTTTTGGGATTCTTTCTCACGTCGTGTAGACGCCTTCTTGAGACTAGTAAAATGAGGTATCCTCTTGATAAGTCGGCAGACCTCGCAAGGACTCTATATCTTTATGATGTATTGTTTTTGTTTGTGCCACGAAACTACGTAGTCGAGGAATCTAGGAGCAGTTTAGGTATGATACATTTTATTACTAATTATATCTAAATGTTTCTTCTCTCTTCATAATATATATATATATATATATATATATATATATATATATATATATATATATATATATATATATATATATATATATATATATATATATATATGCGTGTCTGTGTTAATGCGGGTATATGTGTGTGTATGCATATACTTTTATGCCTGTGTATGTGAATGCGCGTGGTTGATGGTTAGGGAATTGAATTCGCAATCCTGAGGTTGTGAGTTCGATTCCTGGACTGAGTGATTCGTTATGTCTTTGAGCAAGACTCTTCATTTCACTTTGCTCCTTCTACCTGGATTTACGACCGATAGATATTATTAGCAATTGGAAAGACCAACGGAAACATTGTTTCCGCGGTCAGAATTGACGAAAGTCCATCGACTGTTGATGTGTGTACCGAAATCGTAAATACTTATTTTTTTTACATATCACAGATATGACGTACATAATAATGATTTGAACATCAGATGCAAGTGACTTCAGTAACGAATGTAGAACCCCTGGAAGACAAACACGGCTGATGTAGTAACCTGCACATATACCTACATCTTTACAACATATGGTTATTCCAATAAATATTGCAGTGGAGACATTTGAAAATTAATTAATTACTTAAATGATTATTCAAAAATCCAATACACTCTGATTTCAGTAGGAATATTAAATATTTCGAAAGAATATTCAATAAAGCCACATTTGAATATTCTAAATTATTAAGTGTAAATACAATTTCACATTAATTCAATACAATTATCATGGGCGACGTTCAATCTCTCCAAATTACCACTAACACCAAATTAGTATTTAATGATTTATACGGATAGCAAGCGATAATTAGGAAATGTAGTGACTACACTCCACTACATACCACAATCATATATGCATATATATACACTGGTGCGGACACATAATGGGGTGCACATGCACACACACACACACACACTCACACACACAAAACACATATACATGTACAGACATATACACACACAAACACATATGCACACACATACAGACACGTACATGTACAATGATGCACACACAAACACATACACATATATACACACACATACAGACGCGAACATGTAGAAAGGTGCACACACAAAAATAGACACACATATATACAAATTCATATATGATATATATATATATATATATATACATATATATATCTACCGATAGTATCAACAAAGAAGAACCATCTACGGGAACAAACACACACACCCACACACACACTCACACACACACCCACAAAGAGGCTCATATCTACACACATATATACCTGTTGGTAATGTGATTAAAGATGGCCCCTTAAGGGATTTAGAAAAGTTATTAGAATTAACAATCAGATCTTCATTAAAATTCGCACTTACATCATGAATGACTCAAGATTTAAAGCAATATCGGCTGTCAAAAGTTTCACCGTCTTGTAACCCCCTCTACTAAAGAATATAAAAAATGACGTGATACCAGAGTGAGTGGATGATCTCAAACCTTGGCGCCGCTTAGGAATTCAAACAAACTAGGTGGATGTAGTATTAGAACTGTATATATGTTGTCAGTCGATCGACACGATCCCAGAACTCAGTCGTTTAACGAATGGGGTGGAGCTCGTCAAATCAGACTGAGAAAACAATCTTTCTATTGGTGTTTCCAATTGCTAATACTATCTACCGGCAGCAAATCCAGTTAGAAGGAACAACGAGAAATAACGTGTCTTGTTCAACGACATAACGCATCACCCGGTCCGGGAATCGAACTCACAATCTCGCAATTGCGAATCCAATTTTCTATCCATTCAGCCACGTGCCTTAGAGAGAATTAGTTCCACAACAAATTAACAGACATCAGAACAAGTGTGTCACACGAAGGGTTCTGTAACTCGCTATAACCATACACGGGTTGACGTATCCTTCAGGTGAAACATACACTCACAAACGCAGACACACATATACACATGTACACAAACACTCTCTGCCTCTCTCAAACCCAAATACTGAACACATTCTTATCATTCCCTGTACAACGTGTCACATCTTTTACACAACAGGTACTCAAATGCTACGACAATTATTTCGATTATGTTAGACTTTAAACTGAGGGACCCTTGTCCAATATGCGAAGTTATTGTTCCTCAAATTCATGACACTCCCTTTGTTTATGCTAATATTTGTCTTCATTCCACCCCCTTTCTCTCGAATATCATATCGAACCAATACCA
>OZ024749.1:24132966-24157966 GCA_964016885.1 Eledone cirrhosa | reverse complement strand
AAGTAACGTAATACAGACAGATATTATAAGGGCGCGACGTTATATGTATGTATCTATCTAAAAAGAGAAAGACTAAGAATTATAGAGAGAGACCGCTAAATCGCCTAATGCGGTCCCTAGGGCATTGAAAATTTGAACTGTTTTTTGCTCAGAACACACTCTGAAACATAAGTATTACATGTGTAAAGTTTGAAAACAGTCGGTTTGGTGGTTCTCGAGTTTTAGGGATTCAAATTCACACACACACAGACAGACATTCTCAGTTTTATATATATAGAGATATGTGAGTGTGTGTGTGTGTATTTATATATATATATGTGTGTATATATATATATATATACATATACATATATATATATATATACATATATATATATATGTATATATACATATATATATATATACATATATACATACATGTATATATACATGTATCTATATATATACATATATACATATATACATACATACACACACACATATATATATATATGATTTATTGCTACTTATACATCGGTTTGCGTCTTCTGGTAAGTCTAATGTCCTGTTTACTGGATATATTTAGTAAACATTTAAATCGGAATCCATTAATACATAAGATTAAGATTTCGTTTATCTCAGCAATATCTTTCTTTCTCTCTCATAAGTATTAAATCTTCAATGTATTTCAAATATGTTTGGCGTAAACAGCTTTTTATCTTTTCTTTTCGGTAAACCAGCTTAATATGATTTATACGATTCATCGTGGATAAACAAATAAACACCACAGATAATGTAATGGACCTACGTCGGTTTCGTCGATGAGTCTTGCAATTGTTCGATCAGCTGAACAGCTTTCCAGTGGAAATAATTGTTTCTACTTTTGGCACAAGGCCAGCAATTATCCCAGTTATCACTGGTACTTTATTTTATCGACCCCGTAAGGATGAAAAGCAAAGTTAACCTCGGTGGGATTTGAACTCAGATCATAACGGGCCGCAACTCTATGCTGCAAAGCATGGCGTCCGACCCCTACCAATACTGTCAATCCACCTTCCTTTCCGTGCAAATAATACAAAAAGAAATATATTAAAAATATGGTTAATCAATGTTGCAGTGTTGGTATAGATTCCCTTGACTCTCCGTTGCCATCCAATTGTTCATCATATTAGGCAGGTCAGGGTGATGCTTTTTATATCCTCACAAATTTGTTTGATATAGGTTTTGGCGGCTTGATGTACTCTTCTAGCTTTTCGTTGTGTAGTCTCCCATAAAAGAAACTACTTACACAGATTCCCTTGGTACTCTGTCGTTAACTAATTATATTGTACATCGTATTCGACATATCCGAGGAATTGCAATTTATGTTTTGGCTTGGCGTCAAATAACTTTTCTTTGTGTAGGCAACCACAAGAGAAACTGTACACTAACAAATTCGTCTTTAACTCTCCAGCAATGGCCTAAGTGTCTACCTCTACGCCCTTTCATGACGTGTGATACCAACCAGAAACCCTCTCCATAGTCTTGAAGATTCAGCCAAAGGTAATGTTCACTATGTTAATTCAGACAAAACGAAATACACAGCTGTTATGTCCTTATAGATAAACGAATACACTGCAACAGTGTAATAATAATATAATCAAACCAAACGACAATAACCACACATAACGGAACAACAATCTTTTAAGAACCAATAATCCGACACACTAACTCGAACTCCATCTTCGACTATCAACACACGAACTGTGGAACTCGTACCAACTTCCCCACTTATTCAGGCCGCTACTATTTATATGTAGTGGTCCAGCCCATTCTCACCAGTGGGGCGTCGTACTCTCGCACAACACAAGCTTATATCGAAATGGAATTATAAAAAAACAGTATCCAGCACACGTCTAAACTGTGTAGAATTATTTACTTATCTGAGAAGTAAATTATCTTAAATGTTGTAAGCGGTGATAAATTGGTAACATAAAATCGAATCTGAAAATAATTGTATTACCCATGTTAAGAATACAAGACCTGTTCGAGAGGATTTATCTGGAAAGACTAAAAGATTCTGATGTCGTCAATCTTAGTAAATTAGTGCTAAATCCATAGGAAGGTTTATCACAAAAACTGAGAAAGAGAGAAAGAGAAAGTGATAAAGAAGGGAAGAGGGAGATGTAAAACGAATAGGAGAAATAAAGAAAGGAAAAACTAATGAAATACAGTTGTCTAGAAAATATTTATTGAGGGAAAATGACAAAACTGACGTTTCGGATCGTTATCTTTCGTTGGAATGTAGAACGGAGTGTAAGTAGTAATGTATGGTAAGAACTGAAACTGGAAGTGGAGAATCAGTGGATTCGCTTCCGTTTTATCCTACAGGTATTTCCTGGCGTAGTTGTTATTGATTGCTCCACATGTTATGAGAAATGAGGTGTGCGTTCATGTCATATATTTTATACCTATACACCCACACCCACACACACATATACACACTAATATTCACACATAGCCATACATAGTATATCATAGGAAACAACAAATATACTCTGGTGTACAAGCAGATACACAATTAGCACAACATAATACACACACATGTAACACGATGCGATAAGCACCCACATTTAAGACAATCCATACACATACAAATAAACACATGGCTATATACAAACTACATTATAAATCTTATGTAAAAAAAAAACACCCACACATGTAGAGCAACACCATGCAAACACATTTATACGCAGACACACACATATAGATATGTAAACAGACACATGTAAAACGACACGATACACACACATTTACACACATGTCTAGCAACGCCACACACACATATTTATATAAACACACACGCATGCATTAAGCAATACAAATAGAAACACGCGCTGAAACGCAATTACTTTCGGGTTGAAATGTTTGCGAAAACTGCCAAGGGAAATACATCTTTCTCTAATTTTCTCTCTATTTTCTGCCTTCTTCCTTTCTCTCTTGTTCTCACCCACCCCTGTTTCCAGCCAAATATGCAATCGAGGATGTATAATCACACAAACTCTTTCAAGGACCGGAGCAAGAGACACTCCACTAGGCTGGCGGACCTAATATTGAACTTGAAAGACAACGGCACCCCGTATGATCTCAACAGGAGTATCGTTCAACATGCAAATGCATATTCGGCTGGAATCAGGAAGTGTAGGCTATGCCTATCCGAGGCCATGGAGATAGTCAGATTGAAAGATGATGCGGTCAACCTGAAATCGGAGATTATCATGACGTGCAGACACCAGAGAAGGTGCACATTCTCCGCGTGGACGCAACCGGACAGCTCAAGCTAAAGGCATGCAGGGAGGCGGACGCCGTTCTGAGCGGCGGCGCGGGTCCAAGGGATCAGACATCATACCTTGTTGAGTATGTATGCCCTGTTGGGTAAGTGGACGCAACCTATGCTGCCTATCGGACTCGGCACGTCATCCTGGGCACAGCATCGCATGAGCTGAGACACGTTGACTCAATTTCCACGGATATTCAGTCCCGTACCATACATCAATAAAGCACCCCATCTCACCCACAGTGACATGCTCCATTATGGCCTGTTCACGCACTCCCTGCATGTGTATCTTTTCGGCGGTGTGTGCATGTTCTCCACGCACTACATTAACTAACACCCCCTGTACTTTTCCATGTACAAACCAATGTCTGTCGTTGTATACTTTTCTTATATAATTCAGATATATTTATTTTTTTATATGGTATGGCCGATTCACGCACTCCCTGCATGTGTATCTTTTCGGCGGTGTGTGCATGTTCTCCACGCACTACATTAACTAACACCCCCTGTACTTTTCCATGTACAAACCAATGTGCATTGTTCTATACTTTTCTTATATAATTCAGATGTATGTATATTTTTTTTAATATATTCTGCATACACTTTCTTTTATATATCCTGCATGCATTTTCTATATACAGTCTGGGCATACCCTTTACATTAATACCATGAACTCCCCATATGTAACCTTGCTTGAGGTGTCTATACGTGGATTAATCAACGTTGGCAACATAATATCAACTCTGTCAGCATGTACAAGGTGCATTTTTACATGTACAACCCAATGTGGATCTTTATATGCTTTTCTTACGTGTATTTTGCATATTTCTTTTTATGTGTGTGTAGATGTGTGTATATACATATATACATATGTGTGAGAATATGTGTGCGAGTCTCTGTGTGTGTGTATGCACACGTGTAGGGGAAAAAGATATATAAAGGTATGTATGTGTGTATATATATATATATATATATATATATATATGTATATATGTGTGTGTGTATGTATATGTATAGATAGTGTAGACGTATGTGTATATACATGGGTGTGGGCATGTGGGTAGGTGTGTGTATATATATATATATATATGTGTGTATGTATATGTATGTATGTGTGTATGTAGGCATATATATGTGTGTATGTATGTGTATGTATGTATATATATATATGTGCGTGTATGTGTATTGTATATGTACGAATGCGTCCGTGTGTGCATGTATTTATACGGGTGCGTGTATATGTGTGTGTGTGTGTGTATATGCGTGCGTATATATACACGCGCGCGTGTGTGTGTGTGTGACTCTCTGTGTGCATGTATGCGTATATTTGTGTCTGTACACATGAATATGTGTGTATGATTCTGGGCGTGCATGTGTGAACGTAGGCACACAAGCGACTCTGTATGTATTTGTCAGTATCTCTGTGTCTGTGTGTGCGAGTGGAAGTGGGAGCTGACAAACAGCAGTATTTTTGCCGACGGGACAAGTGGGTGAGTCACAGCTCACGCTCTGACAGTGACCGGGCTGCTTCCAGTGGTCAGAACAATGATGACGTCACTAACCAATGACCAAGGACACACAAAGCGGATGAAGGTGGACGATACAGAACTGTAGGGTCAGGAACCCCATATAGAGGACATGCTCCGAAATCAATAGACGTTTCCGAGGAACCTGCGAGTGTAGAGTCAGGTCGATCCACACATGGATCGCACCTCGAGATGTTCGCCGGGGAAACAATTGTAACACACAATACATTGAGTTCCGGTGCATCACTGATTTTTCGTTTTCCATTCTATATATATATATATACATACATATACGTCATATACGTATACACATACATATATACATATACGTATACACATACATATATACATATACTATACACATGCATATATACATATACGTATACACATGCATATATACATATATGTATATATATATATGTATATATATATATATATATATATCAGTCGCGAAGGGTAACCTGGAAAGCAGGGCATGCAGTCCAATCGCCATGGCGGAAAGTGGGGCTGTGCGGCCTTACCTACCCCCCCCCCCAATTCCATCTAAATGACCCTCACGGTCAAAGCCGCATGTAGTGTTATCTAGTGTGTGTGTGTGTTGTCTTTTTATGTGTCTACGATTTAGTAAGCAGTCAAAATTCTGCTTGCCCCAAAGCTGTCGTGTTTTTGTGTGTATGTGTATTATATTTTCATGTGTCTACGATTTAGTAAGCAGTCAAAATTCTGCTTGCCCCAAAGCTGTCATGTTTGTGTGTGTGTGTGTGTGTGTGTGTGTGTGTGTGTGTGTGTGTGTGTGTGTGTGCGCGTGCGCGTGCGTGTGTGTGTGTGTGTGTGTTATCTTTGTTGTGTCTATACGTTCTAGTAAGCAGCCAAAATTCTGCTTGCTTCAACCGACGCGATTGATCAACTCAAGATTCTATAACGCATGCACTGCTTGCGTTGCATGCACGGACCCTTCGCCCCTCATATATATATAAAGAAAACTGTGAGGATGAAGAACTAACATCCCTCCAGCGATGGGAAAAAAACGCCTCCTGGTTCAACAACTACGAAATGGACTTCAAAAATGAACAACATACAGGTAACCCATTTTTAAAACAAACTAAAACTCACACACCACATGCACAACAAATAACAAAAAAAGTAACAAAACGTCCAACATACCGCCAGCAAAACTATAACGATAATCCCAGAAACCATAGACAAAACTATAACCCTACTAACAAAAACCAAAGATCTCCGAACACAAGGCAGGACCTGATCCGCAGATCACAACCCACACAAAACCTATTCCAAATCCGTAGACCCCTGCCCACACAGAGCCTGTTCCAAAACCGTAGATCCCAACCCACACAAAGGAACAAAATCTACAACCAGGACTATCAACAAACCGAACCTCAATACGTCCGAAACTTCTATACAAGACCACACAACAACAGGGGAAATACCATTAGATATAATAATACCATTGAAAAAACATTCCAGAAAAATCATTTTTTTGACCAAGGCTACAGGACTCACGACACCCGGTGGCACAAACCGATTTTGAAAAACCGAAAATAATTAACATTTCAAATACAAACCTCTCAGCCCAACAAGTAAAAATTCTCTCCAAAGGTCTGAAATTCCCACCAACACCACAATACCCTAACCCCAACGAGATAAATGACGATATCTCACACTTCTGTAGAAAATTACGTCTCACAGAGGAATTCTTTGACAAGATGAATAACGACGAATCAATTGTACGGAATAAAAGCAGCTACAACCCAACAAAAGGTAGAAACAGAGTTCTGGACAAATTTTCTGACCACATAGCTACCTTCCCATACCATGAACTACCGCAACCTAAACCCAAACCCAACACGAGTCGAAGGGAATGGGAGATTATCCATGAACTAAAAAACAATACGGACATTATAATTAAGGAAGCGGACAAGGGAAGTACTGTTGTCATTATGGAGGCTGAAAAATATAAAAATTCTATGTTCTCTCTCTTACAAAATACTAATTACTATGAAAGAGTAAAAAGCTACCAGCAATCAAAAATAATGACCAAATTAAACACTGATTTATCGATACCAGGAAGACCTAACTAAAAAGGAACGCGATTATTTAACAAATTTTGAATACAAAACCAGCAACCTTTACGGACTTCCGAAGATCCACAAGTGTAAAATAATCAACGATGCCTGTAAACAATCCACCTCAGCCTGCGTGAACACACAATACCCCACAGACCTTAAATTAAGACCAATTGTAGCGGGCCCACAATGTGAAACACACAGATTGAGCAACTTTATAGACATACTACTGAAACCAATACTGAAACACATACCAAGCCTTGTAAGAGACGATTTGGACCTCTTAAACCACCTCCCCAAACATGTCAACAACGACACTATTATTGTGTCTTTCGATGTAGTGAATCTCTACACAACGATCCCACACCAATACGGACTAGAAGCAATAGGATTCTGGCTAGAGAAATATCCCAATGAGATACCTGACAGAATAGAAAAAAGCTTCATCACCGAGGGATTAAAATTCATCCTACAGAACAACTTTTTTGATTTCGATGGCAATACTTACAAGCAAATATCGGGGACTGCGATGGGTACAAAAGCCGCTCCAACTTATGCCAACTTAGTCATGGCATACTTAGAAGTCCAGATATATGAACAGTCCAAATCAAAATACGGATTGAATTTCCACAAATATTTATCAGAGAATTGGAAACGCTACTTGGATGATTGCCTAATTCTTTGGTCCCACACACTCGACCAACTGAAGGATTTCAAAAACTTAATAAACGGCATCAATAACCACATCCAATTCACAATGGAATACAGCCAAGATCAACTCCCATTTCTGGACATCTTAATCTTAAAAAAAGACACAAATATCGAAACTGACATACACTACAAACCAACAGATTCCAAACAATATCTGCTATTCACCTCCAACCATCCAAAGCACACGAAGACGAACATTCCTTTTAACCTAGCAAGAAGAATTTGCACAATTGTCTCCAATTATGAAACGCGAAATAAAAGACTTCAAGAATTAAAGGAAATTCTACTCGAGAGAGAGTACCCACTATCACTAATAAATAATGGAATAGAAAGGGCTAAAGCAATAGGCATTGATGAATTACGGAAACAGAAACAAATTCAAGGTACGTCCAATATTCTATCATATATCTCAATACACAACCCAAGAAATGCGGAAGCTTACAACACTATTCACAATAACATCCCACTACTAAAACAAAACCCAAGAATGAAAAAAGCCTTTGAAACACACAAAATAATCAAAAGCAAAAGAAAACCAAAATCACTGAAAACATTACTCACCAATGCCAAATTACCTACCACAAACCCACAACCAAGTATCAAAAAATGTGGTCGCTCTAATTGTGGAACCTTCACTCACCTCATTGAAGGCAACACGTATACATTTAAATCAGGACAAAATTTTACTGTAAAAAATCATTTCACTTGCTCATCAAAAAATCTACTTTATGCCATTAAATGTAAAGGATGCAATGAAGATTATATAGGACAAACTAAACTCACACTCAGAAACAGAATGACAGTTCATCGCCAACAATTACGAGATCCAACCACGAGACAGATACCACTAAGTGCATATCTAGACATTTGCGCAAGTAATAAGACACCCAAATTCCAAGTCTTCCCATTTTACCTTTGCGCTAACAATACAACAGAACAAATGCGAATAAATAAGGAAAATATGTTTATTCAAAAATATAGACCAACATTAAATATGGTTTAATATACATTATGTCAACACCATAATATGACATACACACACACACATAACACCTTCTACTTTAGAAAATAAAAACCCGAACTAAATAAACCTTAACATACGTTTGCACTGACAATACAACAGCAAATACGAATAAGTAAGGAAAATATGTTCATTCAAAAATATTCCTACTAAAGGAATCACTTTCCTACACACACACATACACACAATATATATATATATATAATCTCTTCATCTTAACATGCTAACCATACTCCCACACACATAACACCCATACATAACAACCCCCACACCCACAACTCCCTCCCCATTTCTACTAATAGAACCACTTTCCTACACACATATATATACACACACAAAATATATATTCTCTCCATCTTAACATACTCGCACACACACACATAACAACACATACACACACAACTCCCTCGCCAATTTCTACTAATAGAACCATCTTCCAATACACACATACACACACACACACACACATACACACACACAAGCACACAAATAAACATGCATATCTTCACTTCAATAGAAAATCTGAACTCTGACATCCCAGCGAACTAACCATATTCACTGAACCAGAACAATTCTCCCAATCCCATTTCTCTTGACCACTATCTTTCCATTGTCATAACATTCGCTATAAAGGCTACAGAATAGTTTTCCAAATAAAGGCGCAAAAATGTAATGAAAACGTGTTCACGTGACAGCCAAATTTCATTTATAACCAATCAAATCACGTTTATTAAAAAAAAAGCCTTCGTGAGCCACCTTTTTTAAAGCAAAGAAATTCAAACACACACACACACAACACACACACACACGCACACACACACAATCACACAAACAAACATACATATCTTTACTTTCTTTATTCAATAGAAAATCTGAATTCTGACACCCCAGCGAACTAACCATATTCACTGAACCAGAACAATTCTCCCATCCCTTTCTCTTGACCATTATCTTTCACTTATCAAAAAATTCTCTAAAAAGGCTACAGAATGGATTTCCAAATAAGGGCACAAAAATTTAATGAAAACTTGTTCACGTGGCAGCCATAATTTCATTTATAACCAACCAAAAAAAAGCCTTCGTGAGCCTCCTTTTTTCAAGTAAAAATAAATTTTAACACTCATATATGAAAAAACAACCTGTGACAACCCCCCACCCCCCACCCCTCTTATTTGAAGAACTATTGTAACGCGAACTGGCGCGGAATTTATTATAATTATTGACAAACCAAATTACTTCTCGAAAAACCTGGCATTTCGAGCCACTTTTTCCATATAAAACAAGTAACATTCAGAGACCAACCAGATGTGAGAACAAATGACAGACCCTCCATCTCAACTCACCTTTTGAAAAGCAGAAGAACTGCGAAACCGGTAAAGGAACCAAATAAATATATATATTTTTAAAAAAAATAAGACTCCAGTTGCATTTTCGATTTCATCTCTTTTTCTTTATATATATATATATATATATATATATATATATATATATATATATATATATATATATATATATATATAAGGTCAAAAGATGGTTAAAAGAGTTCTATGTATTTTATTATGCGCATTTCAAAAACAAATATCATCATGCAATAACATTTGTGTTTTCATCAGATGAAAACAGAAATGTTATTGCATGATGATATTTGTTTTTGAAATGCGCATAATAAAATACATGGAACTCTTTTAACCATCTTTTGATCTGATATATTATGTATACTCCAGTCCTATAAACTGTAGAGTGCTTCTTATCCGATATCTGCATTGCTTTATTGTACTACAATAAAACTCACCTCCTACATTATATATATATATATATATATATATATATATATATATATATATATATATATATATATATATGTCTCCCTACCACTTCCTTTACCACTGCCTCCTCCATCTCTCTCTGTCATTCTCCACACTTCCGATTTCATATAATGCTAGTTGTCGAAGGACACAATAAATGCAGCTTTGGTAATGAAACTAAATAATTGCAGAATCTGTCATCAACATCATTATCATCATCATTATCATGGTCATCGTTATCACCACTATAACCATCACAGCTATCATTGTTAGCAACATCTTCGTAGTCATCATCATCATCATTAACTTCATCATCAGCATAATACTCATCATTATCATCATCATCATCGTCATCAACATCGTCATCATCATCAACATAACCATTAGCTGCTGCAGTGGCATCGTCGTTATCAACACATCATTATCGTCATGATCATCATCGTCATCATTTTCATCATCGTCATCATTATCATTATCGTCGTCAACACCAACATCGTCCTCGTCACCATCTTCAAAATCACCATCACACCCCTCCCCAATACCATCATAAAACCCACCACCACCACCATCATAATAATCATCATCACCATCACCACTCCAATACATTACAATGACCACCACCACCACCACCAGTAGCAGTGACACTAATACTATTGGTGATATATTCTCCATATCACATCACAACACACCAGCAGACAATACCCTGCCATACCACAATATGCCATAGCTCATTATAAGACATCACAATACCACAGTACAACCCCACACCCCAACACAGCCCCATAAGACACAAGCCGACACAAGGCAACACAATGCAACACATCTCAGTACACCAACACACCACCACAACACACCACAACACATTATAACACACCGCACCACATAACAATACAACACAGCACCATGCAGCATAACACCACAAGATACCACAATACCAGTCAACATGCCAGGACAACGTCACAGCACACCACAACCCATCTCAGCATATCACCACACTCGTCAGTACACCAGCACACCACCAGGATTCGCCAAAATACAGTACAAGATTCTAGCACACCCGTCAGTACATCACCACAATACGCCAGAACACGATACAACACAACACTACAACCCTTAGCACACCAGCGCACCCACTACAACACACCACAACGCACCTCACCACATCACCACACTATCACACCACCCCACCCGTCATTACACAAGCACACAACACACTACAACACACCACCACACCAACACACCACAATACTCGCCAGGACACCAGCGTACCACCACAACATGCCACAAAGCACTCAACACATCACCAGACCCACCAGTACACCAGCACACCATCACAACACAACACAACGCACTATAACACACCTCCACACCCGCCACAGTACACCACATCACAACACCCGTCACCAGTACACCCCCACAACACCATACAACACACTATAACACACCTCCACACCCGTCAGTACACCAGCACACCACAACAACACCACACAACACACTATAACACAACTCCACACTCGTCAGTACACCAGCACACCACAACACCTACACATAACATACTACAACACATCATCACACATCTCCGTACACCAGCACACCACCACGCCAACAAACAACACATTAGAACACACCAGCACACCACTTCAACAACACACAACACACCACATCAGCACACCAGCACAGCACTACAACAACACACAACACATTACAACACACCACCACACCAGCACACCACCACAACAACACACGACTCATCAGTAAAGTTCCACTTAACCTAATGTATGTAAGTAAACATGAAATCCCTGTAGGGAAATTCGAAAATTGGAAAAATAACCAATCAGAGTAGGGACATAAGTATTTGGGTAATTAAGAACTAATGCACAGCAACCAAACATGTCACGTGAAAACTGGTGGGTGTGTGGTTGATGAGGGGGGGGGGGAATGTTCGTATGAAAGTCTCAGCGGAGGAGAACAGAAGGTAATGGGAGGGAAAGAGAATAAAACGATAAAAGGATAAAGGGAAGGTGAGAAAGATGAGTGAAGTGATTGTAAGGGAAAATGGTTTGGTTTACGCAAAGAGAAAGACAGATGAGATAATACGCATTACAACATCATCGTCATCTCGGTAAATATCACCATCAAAATTATTGACATCATCGTCATCATCATCATCATCATCATCATCATCATCATCATCGTCAACTTCTTCATAATCAGCGGTTAAATGTTCATCATCACCATCACCACCCTTATCATCATCAACGTCATCATCACCATCACCACCCTTATCATCATCAACGCCATCATCACCATCACCACCATTATCATCATCAACGTCATCATCACCATCACCACCATTATCATCATCAATGTCATCATCCCCATCACCACCATCATCATCATCAACGTCATCATCAACATCACCACCATTATCATCATCAAAGTCATCATCACCATCACCACCCTTATCATCATCAACGTCATCATCACCATCAACACCATTATCATCATCAACGTCATCATCACCATCACCACCATCATCATCATCAACGTCATCATCATCATCACCACCATCATCATCATCAATGTCATCATCATCATCATCATCATCACCCCCATAATCAACCTCATCAGTACTTTCAACGATACCTCATTATCATCAACGCCTACATGAGAACGATGATGATGATAATGATGATTGTGACAATGTTGATGATGATGATGATGATGATTGTGACGATGATGCCAATGGTGACCAATGGGAGTGATGCAGAAGGGGATGGCAATGATGATGATGATGATGATGATGACGATGATGCAAATGGTGACCAATGGGAATGAAGTGGAAGGGGAGCATAATGATGATGATGATGATGATTGTGACGATGATGCCAATGGTGACCAATGGGAGTGATGGGGAAGGGGATGACAATGAGGATGATGATGATGATGATGATGATTGTGACGATGATGCCAATGGTGACCAATGGGAGTGATGGGGAAGGGGTGGATAATGATGATGATGATGATGATGATGATGACGATGATGCTAATGGTGACCAATGGGAGTGATGGGGAAGGGGATGACAATGACGATGATGATGATGATTGTGACGATGATGCCAATGGTGACCAATGGGAGTGATGGGGAAGGGGATTACAATGATGATGATGATGATGATGATGATGAGGATGATAATGATGATCATGATGTTGATGATGGTGATGATGATGCTAATGGTGACCAATGGGAGTGATGCGGAAGGGGATGGCAATGATGATGATCATGATGATGATGATGATAGTGATGCTGATGATGATGATGATGATGATGATGATGATGATAGTGATGCTGATGATGATGATGATGATGATGATGATGATAGTGATGATGATGATGATGATGATGATGATGATGATGATAGTGATGATGAAGATGATGATGATGAAGACAATTCAAATATAATATTATCGCATTGGTTAAGTTATTTACTTTATTTCTAGTTGTCTGTGGACATCATCCACATCCACATCATCATCATCATCATCATCAAGAATAACGACATGATGATGATAATGATCATCATCATCATCATCAAGAACAACGCCAACAAGAAATGTATTGAACTGTTTGTGCGGTTAATAGGTTTTCTGGATCATTAAATAAATTGATTGTTGAAAATAACAGGGAACCCCTGGACGCGCGCATTGCTTTGCATAGCAAAGCTTTACTATGCAAGCCTACCAGCCTTCCTTCAATTTACTTTAACACACATCGCTATATATATATATATATATATATATATATGTGTGTGTGTGTATGTGTGTATGTGTGTATGTGTGTGTGTATATATATATATATATATATATATATATATAGATGAGATTCTACAGGACTAGAACTGTTTCATTCATTAGAAATCATCAGCAATCGAGATTCCTGATGATTTCTAATGAATGAAACAGTTCTAGTCCTGTAGAATCTCATCTATATTAAAACTTTTATACTCTGCTATGTATTGAGTACCTTACTTACTGTGGTTACCTCCGATTCAACCCGGAATAACGTATATATATATATATATATATATATATATATATATGTGTGTGTGTGTGTGTGTGTGTATGTGTGTGTGTGTGTATATATATATATAAGTTTACATATATACACATATATATATATATTAGTATACATATATATACATTTATATACATATATGTACATATATATAAAAATATGCATACATCTGAATACATGCATGTATATATATATATATATATATGTGTGTGTATATATATATATATATGTATATATATATATAAATGTATATATATATATATATATATATATATATATATATATATATATATTTAACTCCAACACGCTCCAGTATTTTAACCCTTATATATATATATATATATATATGCATTTATGCATGAACATTCAAGAATGTGTATACGTACATCTATATTGTATTTTCACTTTATCAAATGTTATTGTCATTCTACCTGTAATTTAAAAATCTATCTTGGATTCGATAAATCACTACTGCTAACACTGTACCACCAAAATATGAATGAGCAAACCCTATCTTTTGAATATTATCGTATGGATATGATTTGTTATAATTTAAGTAGAAATGGTGAGTTATCCGCAACATGTGGTTCCTATTTTCTAACAAATCGATGAAACTCGTGGTGGCTTAACCATTTGTTCGTCTTTTGGGGCTGATTTGTTTAAGAAGGTTAGTAGAAAAATATAAGGAGTATTTTGTTTCAAACCAATTTTCTATTAACCACACAAAAAATAATATTCGAAACTACAAACGATGTGAGGAAAGAATGTTATCTACAAACAGTGGGGCAGGATACGAATGATTTTGAACAGTAAGGGCTCAAGAAAAGTGCCCCAATATACACAAACTTGCACTAAAAGAAAGACGTATTAGTTTTACAAACGAGAAAGAGAATATATGGTGTCCTGTGGTTTTCGTTTCAGTTTCCGTATTACATAATTCAGCCACAAGACATAGTTATAGAACTTATGGTAAATGTCGCTTGTTTAAAATGATGAGCAGTTGCTGCAAAGCGGTATAACATTAGACCCCACGTACTTCTATGGCTAAATGATGAACCACATAGCTATGCCTCACGCCATATCGCTAAAATGGAACTAATCTTCAGCTATGCATTTGTAACTTCCATTTGCAATTATCTATTTACAATATAGTTTTAATGCTCTAATGAAAATGTATCATCAAGTATTAGCACATAGTTATAGCACCATAAATATATATTTATTGGTCATAAAACATGTACGCCAATTTCGCAGAATTTCCGGGTTAAATGCTCATTAAAATAACCACCACAGCTAATTTATACACACAATTCACTAAATCATATGGAGATTTAGGTGATATATGTTGTATTAATTCCTATTTACATATTATCGAACTGAGGTCGTATAATATGGCATCTATTTTACAATGACCGATTTAAACGCAGCAGGATGGTTTAATAGGATTTGTTAGTATATAATTTCAATTTTCGCTGTTTCAAGACATTGTCAATGAACCTCGCCACTCCGCTCTTTCCATCTTGGCTATTATTGAGCTTACTTTAATCATCGTTATATTTCCCATTTACATTTCTCTCTCAACAGGGAATTCTATAGACGTAAATAATATATATGCATGTGTGAGTGAATAGGTGGCAAATTGGCAGAGTTGTTAGAACGTTGGATAGAATGCTTTATGGTATTCGTTCTGGCTTTCATCATTTCTAGGTCGATAAAAAAAGTACCTGTCTAGTAATGAAGTCGAATTTTCCTCTATATCTCTTTCTAGTTTCCTCTCTTCTTTGCAAGAAATCTGCTGTGCTCAGGACTCGGAGACGGATGGGCTCCACCAGGTTTAAATGCCCAAGAAACGCCGTACGTCAATACGGTGCTCCTACGACTGTATCAAGTGTTACAGGCCCATACCACCATCATCATATGTATGTTCAAATTACATCTATTTGTATGTCTAATTTTGTAGAAACGCTATACAATCGCATGGAGGCACATGGAAGGCTAGTGGTATGGGTGCTGAATTTACGATCATACTGACGTGTGTCTGATTCATAGGCTGGGTTGCGTGTTGTGTTCTTGAGCAAAACATTTCCTTTCGCGCTGTTCCAATATACTCAGCTGGAAATGCGTACCAGCAATAGCTGAGGTTTAACCTTGCCTAGTCTTCATTCATCATCCTGAGGGTTCATTCAGCCGTGAATATGGCTGAAGGGAATGGAATCTAAGGTGTGTGTATATGTAGGTACGTATGTATGTGTTTATGTATGTATGTATGTAGGAAGGTATGCATACATGTATATATGTATGAATGTATGTGTGTATATATATATATATATAACAAAGGAAATGTGGAAAGGAAACGGGTGGACCATAACGCACCAGAGTACTCAATACTTAGAGTAGTAGAGTGGGAAATAGGGAAAAGTATGACCCCGACGGCAGAGCTCAAGCCGTTTCGACGGCTATTTCTGGACTCCAGAAATAGCTGTCGAAACGGCTTGTGCTCTGCCTTCGGGGTCATTCTTTTTCCTATATATATATATATATATATATATATATATATATATATATATATATATATATATATATATATATATATATATATGTACATATATGCACAGACATATTTTCCTGCTGTTTTCAGAACACAAGACACCTATATACATACATACCTACATACATGTATACATATTTATGCAGAACTGATGAGAAATCTACAGATACTCCACCCTAATTACACCTTCAGATTTATGCCTGTGATTATTGGGGCACTGGGGTATGTTAGTACTGCCTCTATACAAATCTTGTGAAGCTAGGCTTAACAGAAAGAACACATCTAGTTAGGAAATTACAAGTACAATCCATTAATGGAACAGTAAAAATATGTAAAACATTCCAAAAATGTTGCATCTAATAACTGCATATACACATGTACAGATACTAAGCATATACACATGCACACATACAACTCAAAACATACACATCCACACATACAATAGCATATCTACACATACATGCATGCAGACATGCCTACATATCTACCGAGTTGATGTGTAAATTCCAATGAGAGAGTCTTGTGTTTATGTTAGAAACCGACTCTCTCTCTATTGGCAAACATTTGTGAAATTATAAAACCAGAAGAACATACATACATGATGGCTGCCACCTCGTTATCGAGTATGGCCATTGCACGAGGAGAAAAAAAAAAAATTTATAGATAAATAAAAAATAAAATAAAATAAACAAAAAGAAATATATATATATATATATATATATATACACACATACATATACATATATACACACATATATATATATACATACACACATATACATTAATAACAATAAAAATAATAATAATAACAACAATAATAATATACATATACATATATATATACACACACGCGCACACATAAACATATATATACACACACACACACACGATCGCAACTAACAGCACGGTGATCGAATGTGGCTTTTTAACCCAGCCAATGATCTAAAATGTCTTGCACAGAGTCGGCAACCAAAACATTCACTGGGAATAGCCGGCTGTGGTTGGAGTTCATGTACTTTTGCATGTCGCTTGAGCCCTCCTGCTGATTTACATTCTCTACCACATGTTTGGCAAGCATGATGAAAAGCATCTCCAACAGCAGCCTGATAGTCAACCACTGGTCTTACTTTATGACTGCGAAGATGACTTTCGAGTCCAGCTTTGCTTAGGCAGAGTCTCACACAGACGCTGCATGTCAGCACCATAGGTGGTCCCTCGCCGTCTGGAGGTGCAACAGCAATGCCCTTCCTTACATCCCGCTTTACTTTCTCGTATGCGATTCGAGATGCCTCAAAGGCAACTTTTCCCTCATATACAGTTTTTCTCCATTTATTACGATCAGCAGCAATATTTTCCCATGTATCAGCAGAGATGTTAGCGTTTTTCAAAGAGGCTTTCAAGGAATCCTTATACCTCTTTTTTGGTTTATGTGGCGGTCGTTTTCCTTTAACCAACTCTCCATAAAAGAGTTGTTTTGGTATTCTAGAATCCTTCATCCTGGCAAGGTGACCACTCCAACGAAGTCGTTGCTTAAGCACAAGAGCTTCTATACTGTCACACATAGAACTTTCCAAAATCTCGACATCACTGATGTGGTCCCTCCAGTGAACGCCATGGATCCGTCTGAGACACATCTGATGGAAACGCTCCAATTGCTTAAGGTGGTGTCGATATGTGACCCAGGTCTCGCAGGCATAAAGAAGACAAGAGAGCACACATGCCTTGTACACCTTTACCTTTGTCCTCCTGCATATGTCTCGCCGACCCCAGAGTCGCCTTTCTAGCTTTCCGAAGGCATCATTTGCTTTCCTAATTCTAAGTGAGATTTCACTGTCAAGGTTGCTGTATCGATTGACAGTGCTTCCCAGGTAGACAAACTGATCAACCACTCCAAGTCGTTTACTATACACATAGATATTTGGTTCAGTGTACTGCTTACCAGCGGCAGGTTGGTACATGACGACGGTTTTCTTGAGACTGACAGTCAATCCTAGGGCAGTGCAAGCGTCAGAAAATGCATTCAAAATGTGCTGCATATCACTCTCTGTGTGCGCTACAAGATCGCAATCATCTGCATACAAGTGGTCTCTTATGATTGATATAAATACTTTTGTCTTCGCAGCAAAGCGCCTGATGTTAAATATGCTGCCTGAGGTTCGATATCGGATGTAAACACCATGCTCGCAATTCCTGAATGCAATACAGAAAACCATTGCAAAATATATGGCAAACAGGGTCGGTGCTGGAATATCCCCCTGTTTCACTCCATTTTTTACTGAGATAGGCTCCGACATGTTACCTCCGACATTAACCCAAGCCTTCATGTCGTCATGGAAAGGCCTAACTAAAGCAAGGAACTTATCAGGGCAACCAAGTTTCTGGAGAACCTTCCATTATGCATCTCTGTTAACAGTATCGAAAGCTTTTGTCAGATCGACAAAAACCTGATACAGATCCAAACCTTGTTCCATGCACTTCTCCTGGAGCTGTCTAGCTGAGAAGATCATATCACTAGTGCCGCGTCCAGCACGAAAACCAGATTGACTTTCAGGAAAACACAATCTGCAATGTGTGTCAGCAGACGGTCCAGAAGCACCCTACATAAAATTTTCCCTACGACAGAAAGCAATGATATACCTCTGTAGTTCCCACAATCATTCCTGTTACCCTTTCCCTTGTACAAGACCCCCATTACTGCATCTCTCCAGTCCTCAGGTACGGATTCATTAGCCCATATCCTGCCAAACAAAGAGTGAAGATATTGCAGGAGTGTCTCACCACTATATTGTAGGAGCTCAGCATGTATGCCATCCATACCTGGAGACCTTCCACTGTTCAGCTTCGAGATAGCCACTGCAACCTCCACAAGCGTCGGAGGTTCTGCGAGAGCTACTTTCACGGCACTTTCTGGAATGAGATTGAGGAAAACTTCACTGACGACAGACGGCTTATTCAAAAGATCATCAAAGTGCTCTCTCCACCTTCGTAGAATTCCTTGTGAGTCACGAAGAAGTTCTTTGCCATCCTTACTGCGAAACGGTGCCACCAGAGAAGAAGACAGTCCATAAACCTCACGCAAGAGACTGTCCACAGCTTTGTGTTATTGGAATCTGACGCAGTTTGTATCTCACCAGCCTTCTCAATCCACCACTGATCCTTCATCTGAGAAAGACTCCGCCTAACACGTGATTTTACATCCTTGAGTTCCTCGTGCAACGTATTCCTCTCCAGTGGTTTTGCCGTCAAGTAGCGTGACAGAGCACGCCTATTATCAGCCAACAAGTCTTCTATATGTACATCATTCTCATTAAACCAGTCCTGACGTTTTCTCTGCATCAATCACAGAACACGCCTGCCTACATCATAAACCGACTTTTTAAGGGTCGGCCAATCCTCACCAAGATCTGCAGCCTGCATCTCTTCTTCCAATGTCCTCTTCACATTTTTATCCTTAAGACGAACAGCATTCAATCTTTTGGGCAGGGCAACATCAGGAGCCCAGATTTTACGTTTAGTGATTAGTTTCACTTTTGCGCGTACCAGGCGGTGGACCGTCCAGCACTTAGCTCCACGAAGAGCACGAACACACTGCACATCCTGTCTGTCACGCAACCTGACTAGAACGTAGTCCAAAAGATGCCATTCCTTAGATGCAGGATGCATTCATGTGATCTTGAATTTGTTCTTTTGTTGGAACATGGTGTTGGTACCATACAGATCCAGCTCCTCACCCATCTGCAGCAGGAGCATACCATTGTTGTTATACTTTCCCACCACATGCCTTCTGATTACATTCCATGTGTTAAAATCCCTACGCACTCTAGCGTTAAAGTCACCAAGCACGATGACTTTGTCTGCCTGAGGGATATTTCTTAAAACACCTTTCAAGGCATGGTAAAAGGATACTTTTTCTTCATCGACAGAATTCATAGTTGTAGCATACACACTCACCAGGGTTGCATATCTTCCTTTGTCCAGCGGAATTCTCATGGACATAAGACGCTCACTAATCCCTACTGGGAATTCTTCTAATTTATTCACAAGAACAGTCTTAACAGCAAATCCTACCCCAGCCTCTCTTCTGGTTCCTTCGTCTCTTCCTTTCCAGAAGAATGTATATTCTCCACAAAATTCTGTAAGATGACCATCTCCAGCTAACCTCGTCTCAGATAAAGCCACGATGTGAAGATCGTAACGTCGAAGCTCCTTTGCAACAAGAGCGGTCCTTCGTTCAGGACGCTCCAAGGAATTCCTGTCAAGCAGCGTCCGTACGTTCCAGCAGCCAAGACTAAATGCCTTGTTTGGCTCTATTACAATGGCACGATGACGAGCGGGCCCAGGCTGTGATAACCTGGGGTCCCTGCCCTTATTGCCAATTATATTTTTTGTTCCAGAACCTAAATTGCCAATTATCTCTTTTATATTGTTCTGGAACATCATTGAATTGGAAAAAAAAAAAAAAAAAAAGTAATAATAATACTAACCTTGTAATCTTGTAATATATACATACATACATACATACATACACACATACATACATACATACATACATACATACATACATACATACATACATACATACATACATACATACATACATACATATATACATATATATATACATACATATATATATATATATATATATATATATATATATATATATATATATATATATATATATATATATGTGTGTGTATGTATGTATGTAAGTCGCATGGTCGGGTCGTCGGCGACTAAACAGGCCACCCCACCAAGTTTACTCGGTGAGGAGGTAGATTTTGGACACCCTGCAGGACAAAAACCAAACCTGACAAAGGGCAGAAGAACTCACACGAGTCAACGGCCATCCGAAAGTGTGTAAATATGTATATACACATGTACAGCGCGGTTAAACCACTGGGAGTGAAGGACCCCTAGCCTTTGTCAGGGCATTCAGGAAACTGGGATAACTCCGATATAAAACCTGCGGCTCAGTAGTTACCGTTGATGTTGATCCTTTCTTCTTTTCGGGTTCTAGCTACTGTCGCTCAGAGAGTGGGATTGGCTCAGTCCAGTCTTTCCTCACTTTAAAAAATATCTTCATGCACAGGCATTGCACAATAGAATTAATTAATAATTATTAATAATGGTATATCGTGCAATGGTCATACTCGATAATGAGGGGCCAGCCATCATGTAGGTATGTATGTATATAGGTATCATATGTTCTGAAGACGGCATATTTCTTCGAGAAGAATAGATTGCGAGAGAAAGGAACTGGTATTTGTTTATATTGGCATCGAAATGACGAAGGGAAAAGTTCACTTTGGCGTGATTTGATCTGAGAGATCAGAGAACTGGAACGAATTTTGCAAAGTATTCTATCTGATGGTCTAACGATTCTGTCAATATGAACCTCAATCCTGATGATTGTCTATGCACCTTGAAATGTGCATAGACAATCGTCCCCCGCTGCTTCTGCTGGAATCCCCTATGTGTCGCTAACCTACAGCCTTTCAATATTCATAGCTAGGCTTTCAAATTGTTTATTTATTAAATATACAGTATATCTTTAGATATACGAAATGCACTTAATCTTATTTATACAGCTATGCCTGAGCTAAATTTTAATCATATATTAATATATTTAGTTCGTCAAGGAGATATACTTAAGCATGACAATATGTATTATGGCAAATCTTAATGATGTATATGAAATATACTTCGAAGCGAATGAAGTAAATTTATAAGTTAACTCCCGTTGCATTTATATAAGTAATAGACGATGTTTTGCATCAAAAAAGTAGTTTCTAGCAATTACTGGAAATAACAGCCAAACTTCCCCTCAATCACACAATAAGGGTCTCCGTTTTCAAGAGAGAAAGAGATTTTATCTATCACTTGATTTAATACCATCACTTTGTTGGCTTTAGCGGCGATCACTTGTTGCAAGTTATCAGGCCAGGCTTTTCCTGTAAGAATAGCCTTCTTCGTTGATATCATTATTCTTGGAAGACCTGAGCGGTGGATTGATAGTATCATTAGAGTGCCAAACACCATGCTTCGTGACATAGAGTTCCGACCCTTTACTTTCTGATTTCAAATCCAGCTGAGGAGAGCTGTGCCTTACATCATTTGGGGTTGATAAAATAAAGCACCAGTAATGCAATGGAGTTGATTTAATCGAAGACCCACTTACCCCAAATTGCTGGCCTTGTGCCTATAGTAGAAATTGCTATTCTTGGAAAACCTGGAAGAATATAGGTTCGATTCGCTACTTTTCTTTTGCTACAACAAGCACACTGGTAATATAATAATAGTAACATTGTTAAAATAAATGTCGTGATGGTCAATGTTGGAAGAAATCTGCATCGGAATATCCTAGTTGGCTCGAATTATTTTCGTTGGCTCATTTAGCTAGGTTGGCTGGAAATAAAGTCTTTGGCATGCCATATATTGTATTATTTATTGCTATATTGCATCGATTATGGCAACAACAACAGCAACAACAACAACAACAACAACAGCAGCAGCAGCAACAACAACAACTACAACAACAACAACAACCCTATGAAAAGCATTAGCAGCATTAACATACAACATATATTGTTATTTATAAAAGAAAACGAGGGAAGGGTGAAAAAAGCCCATATTACAACGCCATCTGTTTCAATAATTTTCATACGTGTCTTCACCAACAGATGGCGTGCAATGAATACAAGACAATATAATTTGAAAATATCTATTTCACTGAATTACTGCAGAGACGTTCATAATGACAGCTTTCTGTTCGGCGCGGAACGACATATGGTCACGGAATGTAATACAATGGTATTTTATGACATTGCTAGCTGTTTTAATTAAATATGTATATTATCCTTCTATGAGGGCAATATCTTCTTATATATATATATATATATATATATATATATATATATATATATATATATATATATATATATATATATATATATATATATATATATAACAGGGTATTTATATAGTCATGAATATATATATATATATATATATATATATATAACTGTTTCTACTTTTGGCACAAGGCCAGCAAATACCCAGTACATTACTGGTACTTTATTTTATCGACCCCGTAAGGATGAAAGGCAGAGTGAACCACGGCGGGATTTGAACTCAGACCGTAAAGGGACGTAACTATGCTGGAAAGCATATATACGTATAACAATGTATATATATATATATAGAATAAGGGTTTAGATCGATATCCAGAGATTATGGGTGGGTTCCCATTTGGCTTGGCAAAGTGATGACAGTTGGAAAACGTACTCAATACGTTGGTAGAGAATATGGGAGCTTCTTTTATGTAGAAATGACTTCTACAGGACTAAACAAGATTTCATACGTAATAAGCAACAAACAATTCTAGTTCTATAGAATGATTTCAATATAAAATAAAAGTATATCTTTACACACACACACACACTCTAGTATATATATATATATTTATATTGTGTATGTGTGTGTCCGTGTCTGTATGTGACCGTGTGTGTGCGCCTGTGTTTGTGCGTGTGTGTCAGTCCACATATTCAAACGTGTTGCTGATCTACGGTACTAGAACGCTTGCGTGCAACAAATGATATATATATACATCTTCAAATGTGGTAGGATTCATTTAGCATGCCATGTTTTTTTATTATATGTATGCGTTCTTGCGGCTGATACGGAATATATTATATTTAAGAGTAGAAATATTTATATACATAATGAATAGTGCATGCATGCAAGGGTATGCAATATAGAATAACTGAAATGATCACATGGAAACAAAAATAAATCATACATATTCTTGCTTACGAAAAGCATTTCGGCATAGAACGTAATCAACTCACATATAAATGAAAACAGTTTTTTAAAAATAGCAAAAAAAAAGAAAAAAAAAAAAGATAAAAAAACATAAACCAGCGGAAGAAATAT
>OZ024749.1:24092966-24127966 GCA_964016885.1 Eledone cirrhosa | reverse complement strand
TACATATTTTATGTATATATATATATAAATATGCGTGCATGAGTGTGTATGTATATATACGTATTCATATATATATATATATATGCAAAACATATCTATACGCAGGTGGAATCGTTTACTATCGATAATATAATTATGTACGACTTCATTTAAGCCTACTTAATTATGTTCAAACATACGTTATACGTATCTATATATATATATATATATATATATATATATATATATATATATATATATATATAAGCAATATATATATATACAGATGCATGCTTGAGCTGACTATGGTTCTGTAAATCAATTGCTGTGGATGCATATGAGAGAAATGCTGGAATCGAGAATCAACAAGAATAACACTAATAATAATACTAATATTTGTTTCTATGTTTGGCACAAGGCCAGAAATTAACCGGTGCACTACTGGTACTTTATTTTATCGACCCCTTAAGGTTGAAAGGCAAAGTTAGCATCGGCGGCATTTGAACTCAGATCATTAAGGGATGTAACTCTATGCTTCAAAGCATGGTTACTAATAATTATTTCTACTTTTTGGCACAAGGCCAGCAAATACTCAGTGCATTACTGGTACTTTATTTTATCAACCTCGTAAGGATGAAAGGCAAATTTAACCAAGACATGGTTACTAATAATGATTTCTCATTAATGCACAAGGTCAGTAATTTGGCGGGAGTGGGATTCGATTAGATCGAGGCTTGTTTATCACTTGCAAATTATTTTAACGACCGCGTAACAATGAAAGGCCATGTTACCCTCGGCAGGATTGAACTTAACACATAAAGGGTCATAACTCTATGCTGTAGTCTGCTGTTCGACGCTCTCCCGATATTACCAATCTCTCCGCCTAATGATAGTAAATTAATAATAATCGTTATTATTATATAATGTGGTGGACTGAAAGTATAGGCATAGCGTCGGACGCCGGTCTCTACTTTTGGCTCAAGGCCGGCAATTTCCAGGGCATTACTGGTACCTTTTGGAATGTAGAAACAGAGATGTTAGAGCTCTAATCATTATGTTTTCTTCTTTGTTCCGTTAATGGTGGAGATGATTTTAATGGCGATTATGATGGTGATGGTTGTTATGTTTGTTGTGTTGCTGGTGGTGCTGGTGATGGGGCCGTGTATTTGCCGTTGGTGTATATATCATTAATTTCGCTGCTGTATATATAGTAGTATATAGTGACGGTGACGGTGTCTTATTGGGGTTATCAAATTATATTAATGAAAAATCTGAGATTTATATTTATACATATATATCGAGAGCGAGAAACGCACATACGCTTACTCTCTCACACCCCCCCCCCACACACACACACACAAACCGGGCCCCAAATGAAAAAACGGAGTACCCAAAAAAAAATCCGTCATTCAAATAAAAAAACATAGCACCCAAATAAGAAACGGGCACCCCCCCCCCCCCCCCAAAAAAAACGGACCCCCCCTAAAAAAACGGGGCAGCCAAACAAAGAACAGGGCACCCAAATAAAAGAACGGGGCACCCAAATAAAAAATGGGGCACCCTAATCAAAAACGGGGCACCCAAATAAAAAAAAGGACCCCACCCATAAAAAACGGGGCACCCAAATAAAAAACGGGGCACCTAAATAAAAAACGTGGTACACAAATAAAAAATGGGTCACCCAATTAAAAAACCGGGATTCAAATAAAAAACGGGGCCTCAAATAAAAAAACGGAGCACCCAAATAAAAAACGGGGCACCCAAACAAAAAAACGGGTCACCCAAATAAAAGACAAGGATTCAAATAAAAAAACGGGGCACACAAATAAAAATACGCGGCATCCAAATAAAAAACGAGGCACCCAAATAAAAGAACGGGGCACCCAAATAAAAAATGGGGCACCCTAATTAAAAACGGGGCACCCAAATAAAAAAATGAGGCACCCAAATAAAAAACGGGGCAACATATATAAAAACGGGGCACTCAAATAAAAATACCGGCATTCAAATAAAAAACGGGGCACACAAATAAAAAACGGGGCACCCAAATAAAAAAAGGACCCCTCCCATAAAAAACGGGGCACCCAAATAAAAAACGGGGCACCTAAATAAAAAACGTGGTACACAAATAAAAAATGGGTCACCCAATTAAAAAACCGGGATTCAAATAAAAAACGGGGCCTCAAATAAAAAAACGGAGCACCCAAATAAAAAACGGGGCACCCAAACAAAAAAACGGGTCACCCAAATAAAAGACAAGGATTCAAATAAAAAAACGGGGCACACAAATAAAAATACGCGGCATCCAAATAAAAAACGAGGCTCCCAAATAAAAAAACGGGGCACCCAAATAAAAGAACGGGGCACCCAAATAAATAAACGGGGCACCCAAATAAAAAAAAGACGTTTTCAAATATAATAAAGGGGCACCCAAATAAAAAAACGCGGCACCCTGATAAAAAAACGGGGCACCGAAATAATAAACGGGACACCCAAATAAAAAAACTGTCATTCAAATAAAAAAAACGGAACACCTAAATAAAAAACGTGGATTCGAATAAAAAAACGGGGCACACAAATAAAAATACGCGGCATCCAAATAAAAAACGAGGCTCCCAAATAAAAAAACGGGGCTCCCAAATAAAAAAATGTGGTACCCAAATAAAAAACGGGGCACCCTAATAAATAAAACCGGCATTCAAATAAAAACCGGGGCACACAAATAAAAATCGGGCACGCAAATAAAAAACGGGCCACCCAAATAAAAAATGGATCAACCAAATAAAAAACCCGGATTCAAATAAAAAAACGGGGCATCCAAATAAAAATCGGGGCACCCAAATCAAAAACGGACCCCACCCCCATAAAAAACGGGCACCCAAATAAAAAACGGGACACTCTAATCAAAAACCGGGCACCAAATAAAAAAACGGGGTACCCGAATAAAAAACGGGGCACCCAAATAAAAAAACACGTCACCAAATAAAAAATCCGACTCTCAAATAAAAAATATAGCACCCAAATAAAGAAAAAAAGCACCCAAATTAAAATTGAACCCCCCCCCCCCTAAAAAAACGAGGCACCCAAATAAAAAAACGCAGCACCCAAATAAAAAACGAGGCTCCCAAATAAAAAGAACGGAGCTCCCAAATAAAAAAACCGGGCCCCCAAATAGAAAACGGGCACCCAAATAAAAAACGAGGCACACAAATAAAAAACGGGCACCCAAATAAAAAACGCCCCCCCCCCTAAAAAAGCGGGACACCCAAACAAAGAACGGGGCACCCAAATAAAACAACGGGGCACCCAAATAAAAAATGGGGCACCCTAATCAAAAACGGGGCACCCAAATAAAAAATGGGGCACCCAAATAAAAAACGGGGCACCCAAATAAAAAAACGGGGCAGCCAAATAAAAAAACCGGCATTCAAATAAAAAAACGGGCCACATAAATAAAAAACGGGGCACCGAAATAGCAAACGGACACGCCCATAAAGAAACGGGCACCCAAATAAAAAAAGGGGCACTCAAATAAAAAACGGAACAACCAAATAAAAAACCGGGATTCAAATGAAAAAAACGGGCACCCAAATCAAAAACGGACCCCACCCCCATAAAAAACGGGCCCCCAAATCAAAAACGGACCCCACCCCCATAAAAAAGGGCACCCAAATAAAAAATGGGACACTCTAATCAAAAACCGGGCACCAAATAAAAAAACGCGGTAACCAAATGAAAAACGGGGCACCCAAATAAAAAAACGGGTCACCCAAATAAAAAATCCGGCATTCAAATAAAAAACATAGCACTCAAATAAAGAAAAAGGGCACCCAAATAAAAAATGTGGCACCCTAATCAAAAATGGGGCACCCAAATAAAAAAATGGGCACCCAGATAAAAAAACGGGGCACGCAAATAAATAAATGGGGCACCCAAATAAAAAAAAACCGCATTCAAATAAAATAACGGGGCAACAAAATAAAACCACGCGGCAACCTAACAAAAAAACGGGGCACCCAAATAAAATACGGGGCACTCTAATCAAAAACGGGGCACGCAAATAAAAAAACGGGGCACCCAGATAAAAGAACGAGGCACCCAAATAAAAAACGGGGCACCCAAAAAAGGGGATCCCCCCATTAAAAAAACGGTCACCAACATAAATAAAACGGGGCACCAAAAAAAGAAACGAAGCACCCAAATAAAACAACGGTACAACCAAATAAAAAAAGGAGGCACACAAATAAAAAAACGGACCCCTCCCCGAGAAAAACGGGACACCCAAATAAAAAACGGAGCACCCAAATAAAAAACCGGGGCACCCAAATAAAGGTCGTGGCACCCAAATATAAACTGACCCCCATAAACGTACACCCAAATAAAATACGGGGCATGCAAATAAAAAACGGGGCACCCAAATAAAAAACGGACGCCCTCATAAAAAAACGGGCACCCAAATAAAATACGGCGCACCCTAATCAAAAATGGGGCACCCAAATAAAAAACGGAGCCTCCAAATAAATAATGTGGTGATCAAATAAAAAAAGGGGCACGGAAATAAAAAAACGGGGCACCCAAATAAAAAAACGCGGCACCGAAATAAAAAAACGGGGCATCCAAATAAAAAAACGGGGCACTCAAATAAAAAAAAACGGCACCCAAATAGAAAACGGACACCCCCTAAAAAACGGGGCACCCAAATAAAAATACGGGGCACCCAAATAATTAAAGGCGGCACCCAAATAAAAAAACGGGGCACCCAAATAGAAAACGGGGCATCCAAATTAAAAAACGGGGCACCCAAATAAAAACCGGGGCACCCAAACTAAAAAACGGGTACCCAAATAAAAACGGACCCCCCATAATAAACTGGGCACCCAAATAAAAAAACGGCGCACCCAAATAAAAAAGGCGGACCCAAATAAAAAACCGGGGCACCCAAATAATAAAAGAAGGCACCCAAATAAAAAACGGGCGCCCAAATAGAAAACGGGGCACCCAAATTAAAAAACAGGACACCCAAATAAAAAACGGACCAACTCCCATGAAAAAACGGGACACCCAAACAAAAAACGGGGCACCCCAATAAAAAAACGGGGCACCCAAATAAAAAACGGGGCACCCAAATAAAAAAACCGGCATTCAAATAAAAAAACCGGACACATAAATAAAAAACGGGGCACCCAAATAAAACACGGATCAACCAAATAAAAAACCGGGATTCAAATGAAAAAAACGGGCACCCAAATAAAAAACGGACCCCAACCCCATAAAAAACGGGCCCCCAAATCATAAACGGACCCCACCCCCATAAAAAAGGGCACCCAAATAAAAAATAGGACACTCTAATCAAAAACCGGGCACCAAATAAAAAAGCACGGTACCCAAATAAAAAACGGGGCACCCAAATAAAAAAACCGGTCACCCAAATAAAAAATCCGGCATTCAAATAAAAAAACATAGGACTCAAATAAAGAAAAAGGGCACCCAAATAAAAAACGAACCCCCCTAAAAAAGCGGGGCACCCAAACAATGAACGGGGCACCCAAATAAAAAATGGGGCACCCCAATCAAAAATGGGGCACCCAAATAAAAAAATGGGCACCCAGATAAAAAAACGGGGCACGCAAATAAATAAATGGGGCACCCAAATAAAAAAAAACCGCATTCAAATAAAATAACGGGGCAACAAAATAAAACCACGCGGCAACCTAACAAAAAAACGGGGCACCCAAATAAAATACGGGGCACTCTAATCAAAAACGGGGCACGCAAATAAAAAAACGGGGCACCCAGATAAAAGAACGAGGCACCCAAATAAAAAACGGGGCACCCAAAAAAGGGGATCCCCCCATTAAAAAAACGGTCACCAACATAAATAAAACGGGGCACCAAAAAAAGAAACGAAGCACCCAAATAAAACAACGGTACAACCAAATAAAAAACGAGGCACACAAATAAAAAAACGGACCCCTCCCCGAGAAAAACGGGACACCCAAATAAAAAACGGAGCACCCAAATAAAAAACCGGGGCACCCAAATAAAGGCCGTGGCACCCAAATATAAACTGACCCCCATAAACGTACACCCAAATAAAATACGGGGCATGCAAATAAAAAACGGGGCACCCAAATAAAAAACGGACGCCCTCATAAAAAAACGGGCACCCAAATAAAATACGGCGCACCCTAATCAAAAATGGGGCACCCAAATAAAAAACGGAGCCTCCAAATAAATAATGTGGTGATCAAATAAAAAAAGGGGCACGGAAATAAAAAAACGGGGCACCCAAATAAAAAAAAACGGCACCCAAATAGAAAACGGACACCCCCTAAAAAACGGGGCACCCAAATAAAAATACGGGGCACCCAAATAATTAAAGGCGGCACCCAAATAAAAAAACGGGGCACCCAAATAGAAAACGGGGCATCCAAATTAAAAAACGGGGCACCCAAATAAAAACCGGGGCACCCAAACTAAAAAACGGGTACCCAAATAAAAACGGACCCCCCATAATAAACTGGGCACCCAAATAAAAAAACGGCGCACCCAAATAAAAAAGGCGGACCCAAATAAAAAACCGGGGCACCCAAATATTAAAAATGGGGCAGCCAAATAAAAAAGGGGCACGCAAATTAAAAACGGGGCACACAAATAAAAAACAGGCACCAAAATAAAAAACGGAACCCACCCTAAAAAAAGGGGCACGCAAATACGGGGCACCCAAATAATAAAAGAAGGCACCCAAATAAAAAACGGGCGCCCAAATAGAAAACGGGGCACCCAAATTAAAAAACAGGACACCCAAATAAAAAACGGACCAACACCCATGAAAAAACGGGACACCCAAACAAAAAACGGGGCACCCCAATAAAAAAACGGGGCACCCAAATAAAAAACGGGGCACCCAAATAAAAAAACCGGCATTCAAATAAAAAAACCGGACACATAAATAAAAAACGGGGCACCCAAATAAAACACGGATCAACCAAATAAAAAACCGGGATTCAAATGAAAAAAACGGGCACCCAAATAAAAAACGGACCCCAACCCCATAAAAAACGGGCCCCCAAATCATAAACGGACCCCACCCCCATAAAAAAGGGCACCCAAATAAAAAATAGGACACTCTAATCAAAAACCGGGCACCAAATAAAAAAGCACGGTACCCAAATAAAAAACGGGGCACCCAAATAAAAAAACCGGTCACCCAAATAAAAAATCCGGCATTCAAATAAAAAAACATAGGACTCAAATAAAGAAAAAGGGCACCCAAATAAAAAACGAACCCCCCTAAAAAAGCGGGGCACCCAAACAATGAACGGGGCACCCAAATAAAAAATGGGGCACCCCAATCAAAAATGGGGCACCCAAATAAAAAAATGGGCACCCAGATAAAAAAACGGGGCACACAAATAAATAAACGGGGCACCCAAATAAAAAAAACCCGCATTCAAATAAAATAACGGGGCACCAAAATAAAACCACGCGGCAACCTAACAAAAAAACGGGGCACCGAAATAAAATACGGGGCACCCTAATCAAAAACGGGGCACGCAAATAAAAAAACGGGGCACCCAGATAAAAATACGAGGCACCCTAATAAAAAACGGGGCACCCAAATAAGGGACCCCCCCCCCATTTAAAAAACCGGTCACCAAAATAAATAAAACGGGGCACCAAAAAAAGAAACGGAGCACCAAAATAAAAAAACGGTACAACAAAATAAAAAACGAGGCACACAAATAAAAAACGTAGCCCCCCCCCCCCCGAGAAAAACGGGACACCCAAATAAAAAACGGAGCACCCAGATAAAAAACCGGGGCACCCAAATAAAGGTCATGGCACCCAAATATAAACTGACCCCCATAAACGTACACCCAAATAAAACACGGGGCACGCAAATAAAAAACGGGGAACCCAAATAAAAAACGGACGCCCTCATAAAAAACGGGCACCCAAATAAAATACGGGGCACCCTAATCAAAAATGGGGCACGCAAATAAAAAAACGGGGCACCCAAATAAAAAACGGAGCCTCCAAATAAATAATGTGGCGCCCAAATAAAAATACGGGGCACCCAAATAATAAAAGGCGGCACCCAAATAAAAAACGGGGCACCCAAATAGAAACCGGGGCATCCAAATTAAAAAACGGGGCACCCAAATAAAAAACGGGGCACCCAAATTAAAAAACGGGCACCCAAATAAAAACGGACCCCCATAATAAACTGCGCACCCAAATAAAAAAAGGGCGCACCCAAATAAAATAAGGCGGCACCCAAATAAAAAACCGGGGCACCCAAATATTAAAAATGGGACAGCCAAATAAAAAACGGGACACCCAAATAAAAAAGGGGCACGAAAATAAACAACGGGGCACACAAATAAAAAACAGGCACCAAAATAAAAAACGGAACCCACCCTAAAAAAAGGGGCACGCAAATACGGGGCACCCAAATAATAAAAGGAGGCACCCAAATAAAAAACGGGGCGCCCAAATAGAAAACGGGGCACCTAAATTAAATAACAGGACACCCAAATAAAAAACGAACCCCCACCCATGAAAAAACGGGCCACCCAAACAAAAAACGGGGCACCCAAATTAAAAATCTGGCACCCAAATAAAAACGGACCTCCCCATAAAAAAACTGGGCAACCATATAAAAAAACCGAGCACATATAAAAACGGACGCCCCCATAAAAAAACGGTCACCCAAATAAAAAAACGCGGCACCCAAATCAAAAAATGGGGCACCCAAATAAAACACGAGGCACCCAAATAAAAAAACGGGTCACCCAAATAAAAAATGGGGCACCGAAATAAAAAAATGGGGCGCCCAAATAAAAAAACGGGGGACCCAAACAAAGAACGGGCATTCAAATAAAAAAAACAGGGCACCCAAATAAAAAAAACCGGCATTCAAATAAAAAAACGGAGCACTCAAATTGAAAACGGGTACCCAAATTAAAAAACGGGGCACCCAAATAAAAAACGGGGCAGGCAAATAAAACACGAGGCACCCAAATAAAAAAACGGGTCACCCAAATAAAAAATGGGGCAAACAAATAAAAAAAACCGGGCACCCAAATAAAAAAACCGGTACCCAAATAAAAAAACGGGGCACCCAAATAAAAAAACGGGACACCCAAACAAAGAACGGGCATTCCAATAAAAAAAACGGGCACCCAAATAAAAAAACCGGCATTCAAATAAAAAAACGGAGCACCCAAATTGAAAACGGGCACCCAAATAAAATACGGGGCACCCTAATCAAAAACGGGGCAGGCAAATAAAAAAACGGGGCACCCAAATAAAAAAAAAACCGCATTCAAATAAAATAACGGGGCACCAAAATAAAACCACGCGGCAGCCTAACAAAAAAACGGGGCACCCAAATAAAATACGGGGCACCCTAATCAAAAACGGGGCACGCAAATAAAAAAACGGGGCACCCAGATAAAAAAACGAGGCACCCTAATAAAAAACAGGGCACCCAAATAAGGGACCCCCCATTAAAAAACCGGTCACCAAAATAAATAAAACGGGGCACCAAAAAAAGAAACGGAGCACCAAAATAAAAAAAACGGTACAACAAAATAAAAAAAGAGGCACACAAATAAAAAACGTAGCCCCCCCCCCCCGAGAAAAACGGGACACCCAAATAAAAAACGGAGCACCCAAGTAAAACACCGGGGCACTCAAATAAAGGTCGTGGCACCCAAATATAAACTGACCCCCATAAACGTACACCCAAATAAAACACGGGGCACGAAAATAAAAAACGGGCACCCAAATAATAAACGGACGCCCTCATAAAAAACGGGCACCCAAATAAAATACGGGGCACCATAATCAAAAATGGGGCACGCAAATAAAAAAACGGGGCACCCAAATAAAAAACGTTGCCTCCAAATAAATAATGTGGCGCCCAAATAAAAAAAGGGGCCCGGAAATAAAAAAACGGGGCACCCAAATAAAAAAAACGCGGCGCCGAAATAAAAAACGGGGCATCCAAATAAAAAAACGGGGTACTCAAATAAAAAGAACGGCACCCAGATAGAAAACGGAACCCCCCTAAAAAACGGGGCACCCAAATAAAAATACGTGGCACCCAAATAATGAAAGGCGGCACCCAAATAAAAAAACGGGGCACCCAAATAGAAAACGGGGCATCCAAATTAAAAAACGGGGCACCCAAATAAAAAATGGGACACTCTAATCAAAAACCGGGCACCAAATAAAAAAACGCGATACCCAAATAAAAAACGGGGCACCCAAATAAAATAACGGGTCACCCAAATAAAAAATCCGGCATTCAAATAAAAAACATAGCACCCAAATAAAAAACGAACCCCCCTAAAAAAGCGGGGATACCCAAACAAAGAACGGGGCACCCAAATAAAAAATGGGGCACCCTAATCAAAAATGGGGTACCCAAACAAAAAAATGGGCACCCTAATAAAAAAACGGGGCACGCAAATAAAAAACGGGGCACCCAAATAAAAATACGGGGCACCCAAATAATAAAAGGCGGCACCCAAATAAAAAAACGGGGCACCCAAATAGAAAACGGGGCATCCAAATTAAAAAACAGGACACCCAAATAAAAAAAGGGGCACCCAAATTAAAAAACGGGCACCCAAATAAAAACGAACCCCCATAATAAACTGGGCACCCAAATAAAAAAACGGCGCACCCAAATAAAAAAAGGCGGCACCCAAATAAAAAACCGGGGCACCCAATTATTAAAAATGGGGCAGCCAAATAAAAAACGGGACACACAAATAAAAAAGGGGCACGCAAATAAACAACGGGGCACACAAATAAAAAATAGGCACCAAAATAAAAAACGGAACCCACCCTAAAAAAGGGGCACGCAAATACGGGGCACCCAAATAATAAAAGAAGGCACCCAAATAAAAAACGGGGCGCCCAAATAGAAAACGGGGCACCCAAATTAAAAAAACAGGACACCCAAATAAAAAACGGACCCCACCCATGAAAGAACGGACCACCCAAACAAAAAACGGGGCACCCAAATTAAAAATCTGGCACCCAAATAAAAACGGACCTCCCCATAAAAAAACTGGGCACCCATATAAAAAAACCGAGCACACATATAAAAACGGACGCCCCCATAAAAAAACGGTCACCCAAATAAAAAAACGCGGCACCCAAATCAAAAAATGGGGCACCCAAATAAAACACGAGGCACCCAAATAAAAAAACGGGTCACCCAAATAAAAAATGGGGCACCGAAATAAAAAAATGGGGCGCCCAAATAAAAAAACGGGGGACCCAAACAAAGAACGGGCATTCAAATAAAAAAAAACGGGGCACCCAAATAAAAAAACCGGCATTCAAATAAAAAAACCGAGCACCCAAATTGAAAACGGGCACCCAAATTAAAAATGGGGCACCCAAATAAAAAAACCGGTACCCAAATAAAAAAAACGGGGCACCCAAATAAAAAAACGGGACACCCAAACAAAGAACGGGCATTCCAATAAAAAAAACAGGGCACCCAAATAAAAAAACCGGCATTCAAATAAAAAAACGGAGTACCCAAATTGAAAAAGGGCACGCAAATAAAATACGGGGCACCCTAATCAAAAACGGGGCTCGCAAATAAAAAAACGGGGCACCCAAATAAAAAACGGGGCCTCCAAATAAATAATGTGGCGCCCAAATAAAAAAAGGAGGACGGAAATATAAAAAACCGGGAACCCAAGTTAAAAAAAACGCGGACCGAAATAAAATACGGGGCATACAAATAAAAAAACGGGGCACTCAAATAAAAAAACAGGCACCCAAATAAAAAACGGAGACCACCTAAAAAACGGGGCACCCAAATAAAAATACGGGGCACCCAAATAATAAAAGGCGGCACCCAAATAAAAAAACGGGGCACTCAAATAGAAACGCGGCATCCAAATTAAAAAACGGGGCACCCAAATATAAAGCGGGGCACCCAAATTTAAAAACGGGCACCCAAATAAAAACGGACCCCCCATAAAAAAACTGGGCACCCAAATAAAAAAACGGCGCACCCAAATAAAAAAAGGCCGCACCGAAATAAAAAACCGGGGCACCCAAATATAAAAAATGGGGCACCCAAATAAAAAACGGGATATGCAAATAAAAAAGGGGCACGCAAATAAAAAACGGGGCACACAAATAAAAAACAGGCACCCAAATAAAAAAACGGGGTACTCAAATAAAAAGAACGGCACCCAGATAGAAAACGGAACCCCCCTAAAAAACGGGACACCCAAATAAAAAAACGGGGCACCCAAATAGAAAACGGGGCATCCAAATTAAAAAACGGGGCACCCAAATTAAAAATGGGACACTCTAATCAAAAACTGGGCACCAAATAAAAAAAGGCGGTACCCAAATGAAAAACGGGGCACCCAAATAAAAAAACGGGTCACCCAAATAAAAAATCCGGCATTCAAATAAAAAACATAGCAATCAAATAAAGAAAAAGGGCACCCAAATAAAAAACGAACCCCCCTAAAAAAGCGGGAATACCCAAACAAAGCACGGGGCACCCAAATAAAAAATGGGGCACCCTAATCAAAAATGGGGTACCCAAATAAAAAATGGGCACCCAGATAAAAAGAACTGGGCACGCAAATAAATAAACGGGGCACCCAAATAAAAAAAACCCGCATTCAAATAAAATAACGGGGCACCAAAATAAAACCACGCGGCAACCTAACAAAAAAACGGGGCACCCAAATAAAATACGGGGCACCCTAATCAAAAACGGGGCACGCAAATAAAAAACGGGGCACCCAGATAAAAAAACGGGCAACCAATTAAAATACGGGGCACCCTAATAAAAAATGGGGCACGCAAATAAAAAAACGGGGCACCCAAATAAAAAACGGAGCCTCCAAATAAATAATGTGGCGCCTAAATAAAAAAAAAGGGGCACGGAAATAAAAAACGGGGCACCCAAATAAAAATACGGGGCACCCAAATAATAAAAGGCGGCACCCAAATAAAAAAACGGGGCACCCAAATAGAAAACGGGGCATCCAAATAATAAAAGGCGGCACCCAAATAAAAAAACGGGGCACCCAAATAGAAAACGGGGCATCCAAATTAAAAAACGGGACACCCAAATAAAAAACGGGGCACCCAAATTAAAAAACGGGCACCCAAATAAAAACGGACCCCCATAATAAACTGGGCACCCAAATAAAAAAACGGCTCACCCAAATAAAAAAGGCGGCACCCAAATAAAAAACCGGGGCACCCAAATATTAAAAATGGGGCAGCCAAATAAAAAACGGGACACCCAAATAAAAAAGGGGCAGGCAAATAAACAACGGGGCACACAAATAAAAAACAGGCACCAAAATAAAAAACGGAACCCACCCTAAAAAAAGGGGCACGCAAAAACGGGGCACCCAAATAATAAAAGAAGGCACCCAAATAAAAAACGGGACGCCCAAATAGAAAACGGGGCACCCAAATTAAAAAAACAGGACACCCAAATAAAAAACGGACCCCCACCCATGAAAAAACGGGCCATCCAAACAAAAAACGGGGCACCCAAATTAAAAATCTGGCACCCAAATAAAAACGGACCTCCCCATAAAAAACTGGGCACCCATATAAAAAAACCGAGCACACATATAAAAACGAACGCCCCCATAAAAAAACGGTCTCCCAAATAAAAAAACACGGCACCCAAATCAAAAAATGGGGCACCCAAATAAAATACGAGGCACCCAAATAAAAAAACGGGTCACCCAAATAAAAAAATGGGGCACCGAAATAAAAAAATGGGGCGCCCAAATAAAAAAACGGGGGACCCAAACAAAGAACGGGCATTCAAATAAAAAAAACGGGGCACCCAAATAAAAAAACCGGCATTCAAATAAAAAAAGCGAGAACCCAAATTGAAAACGGGCACCCAAATTAAAAAACGGGGCACCCAAATAAAAAACGGGGCAGGCAAATAAAACACGAGGCACCCAAATAAAAAAACGGGTCACCCAAATAAGAAATGGGGCAAACAAATAAAAAAAACCGGGCACCCAAATAAAAAAACCGGTACCCAAATAAAAAAACGGGGCACCCAAATAAAAAAACGGGACACCCAAACAAAGAACGGGCATTCCAATAAAAAAAACGGGGCACCCAAATAAAAAAACCGGCATTCAAATAAAAAAACGGAGCACCCAAATTGAAAAAGGGCACCCAAATAAAACACGGGGCACCCTAATCAAAAACGGGGCACGCAAATAAAAAAACGGGGCACCCAAATAAAAAACGGGGCCTCCAAATAAATAATGTGGCGCCCAAATAAAAAAAGGGGGACGGAAATATAAAAAACCGGGAACCCAAGTTAAAAAAAACGCGGACCGAAATAAAAAACGGGGCATACAAATAAAAAAACGGGGCACTCAAATAAAAAAACAGGCACCCAAATAAAAAACGGAGACCACCTAAAAAACGGGGCACCCAAATAAAAATACGGGGCACCCAAATAATAAAAGGCGGCACCCAAATAAAAAAACGGGGCACTCAAATAGAAACGCGGCATCCAAATTAAAAAACGGGGCACCCAAATATAAAGCGGGGCACCCAAATTAAAAAACGGGCACCCAAATAAAAACGGACCCCCCATAAAAAAACTGGGCACCCAAATAAAAAAACGGCGCACCCAACTAAAAAAAGGCCGCACCGAAATAAAAAACCGGGGCACCCAAATATAAAAAATGGGGCACCCAAATAAAAAACGGGACACGCAAATAAAAAAGGGGCACGCAAATAAAAAACGGGGCACACAAATAAAAAACAGGCACCCAAATAAAAAACGCCCCCCCCCCCTAAAAAAGGGGCACGCAAATAAAAATACGGGGCACCCAAATAAAAAACGGGGCACCTAAAGAAAAAAAGCGGGGCACCCAAATAAAAAACAAGTAAAAAAACGTGGCACCCAAATAAAAAACGCGGCACCCAAATAATAAAACGGGGCACACAAATAAAAAAACGGGGCACACAAATAAAAAAACGGGGCACTCAAATAAAAAACGCGGCACCAAATAATAAAACGTGGCACCCAAATAAAAAACGCGGCACCCAAATAAAAGAACGTGGCACCCAAATCAAAAATGGGGCGCCCAAATAAAAAAACGGGGGACCCAAACAAAGAAAGGGCATTCAAATAAAAAAAACGGGGCACCCAAATAAAAAAACCGGCATTCAAATAAAAAAACGGAGCACCCAAATTGAAAACGGGCACCCAAATAAAAAAACGGGTCACCCAAATGATAAAAGGCGGCACCCAAATAAAAAAACGGGACACTCAAATAGAAACGGGGCATCCAAATTAAAAAACGGGGTACCCAAATATAAAGCGGGGCACCCAAATTAAAAAACGGGCACCCAAATAAAAACGGACCCCCCATAAAAAAACTGGGCACCCAAATAAAAAAACGGCGCACCCAAATAAAAAAGGCCGCACCCAAATAAAAAACCGGGGCACCCAAATATAAAAAATGGGGCACCCAAATAAAAAACGGGACACGCAAATAAAAAAGGGGCACGCAAATAAAAAACGGGGCACACAAATAAAAAAATGGGGTACCCAAATAAAAAAAACGGGGCACGCAAAGAAAAAAATGGGGCACCCAAATAAAAAACGGGGCACCTAAAGAAAAAAGCGGGGCACCCAAATAAAAAACGGACCCCCCCCTAAAAAAGGGGCACGCAAATAAAAATACGGGGCACCCAAATAATAAAAGAAGGCACCCAAATAAAAAACGGAGCACCCAAACAAAAAACGGGACACCCAAATTAAAAAACTGGCACCCAAATAAAAACGGACCTCCCCATAAAAAAACTGGGCCCCCAAATAAAAAAACCGAGCACCCAAATAAAAAACGGACGCCCCCATAAAAAAAGGTCCCCCAAATAAAAAAACGCGGCACCCAAATAAAAAAATGGGGCACCCAAATAAAACACGAGGCACCAAAATAAAAAAACGGGTCACCCAAATAAAAAATGGGGCAAACAAATAAAAAAAACCGGGCACCCAAATAAAAAATCCGGTACCCAAATAAAAAAACGAGGCACCCAAATAAAAAAATGGGGTACCCAAATAAAAAAAACGGGGCACGCAAAGAAAAAAATGGGGCACCCAAATAAAAAACGGGGCACCTAAAGAAAAAAGCGGGGCACCCAAATAAAAAACGGGGCACACAAATAAAAAAACGTGGCACCCAAATAAAAAACGCGGCACCCAAATAATAAAACGGCGCACACAAATAAAAAAAACGGGGCACACAAATAAAAAAAAGGGGCACCCAAATAAAAAACGCGGCACCCAAATAATAAAACGTGGCACCCAAATAAAAAACGCGGCACCCAAACAAAAAAACGTGACACCCAAATCAAAAATGGGGCGCCCAAATAAAAAAACGGGGGACCCAAACAAAGAAAGGGCATTCAAATAAAAAAAACGGGGCACCCAAATAAAAAAACCGGCATTCAAATAAAAAAACGGAGCACCCAAATTGAAAACGGGCACCCAAATTAAAAAACGGGGCACCCAAATAAAAACGGGGCAGGCAAATAAAACACGAGTCACCCAAATAAAAAAACGGGTCACCCAAATAATAAAAGGCGGCACCCAAATAAAAAAACGGGACACTCAAATAGAAACGGGGCATCCAAATTAAAAAACGGGGTACCCAAATATAAAGCGGGGCACCCAAATTAAAAAACGGGCACCCAAATAAAAACGGACCCCCCATAAAAAAACTGGGCACCCAAATAAAAAAACGGCGCACCCAAATAAAAAAGGCCGCACCCAAATAAAAAACCGGGGCACCCAAATATAAAAAATGGGGCACCCAAATAAAAAACGGGACACGCAAATAAAAAAGGGGCACGCAAATAAAAAACGGGACACACAAATAAAAAACAGGCACCCAAATAAAAAACGGAACCCCCCCTAAAAAAGGGGCATGCAAATAAAAATACGGGCACCCAAATAATAAAAGAAGGCACCCAAATAAAAAAACGGGGCACCCAAACAAAAAACGGGACACCCAAATTAAAAAACTGGCACCCAAATAAAAACGGACCTCCCCATAAAAAAACTGGGCACCCAAATAAAAAACGGGGCAGGCAAATAAAACACGAGTCACCCAAATAAAAAAACGGGTCACCCAAATAAAAAATGGGGCAAACAAATAAAAAAACCGGGCACCCAAATAAAAGAACCGGTACCCAAATAAAAAAACGGGGCACCCAAATAAAAAAACGCGACACCCAAACCAAGAACGGGCATTCCAATAAAAAAAACGGGCCACCCAAATAAAAAAACCGGCATTCAAATAAAAAAACGGAGCACCCAAATTGAAAAAGGGCACCCAAATAAAATACGGGGCACCCTAATCAAAAACGGGGCACGCAAATAAAAAAACGGGGCACCCAAATAAAAAACGGGGCCTCCAAATAAATAATGTGGGGCCCAAATAAAAAAAGGGGGACGGAAATATAAAAAACCGGGAACCCAAGTTAAAAAAAACGCGGACCGAAATAAAAGACGGGGCATACAAATAAAAAAACGGGGCACTCAAATAAAAAACGGAGACCACCTAAAATACGGGGCACCCAAATAAAAATACGAGGCACACAAATAATAAAAGGCGGCACTCAAATAAAAAAACGGGGCACTCAAATAGAAACGGGGCATCCAAATTAAAAAACGGGGCACCCAAATTAAAAAACGGGCACCCAAATAAAAACGGACCCCCCATAAAAAAACTGGGCACCCAAATAAAAAAAGGCCGCACCCAAATAAAAAACCGGGGCACCCAAATATAAAAAATGGGACACCCAAATAAAAAACGGGACACGCAAATAAAAAACGGGCACGCAAATAAAAAACGGGGCACACAAATAAAAACAGGCACCCAAATAATAAACGGAACCCCCCCTAAAAAAGGGGCACGCAAATAAAAATACGGGGCACCCAAATAATAAAAGAAGGCCCCAAATAAAAAACGGAGCACCCAAACAAAAAACGGGACACCCAAATTAAAAAACTGGCACCCAAATAAAAACGGACCTCCCCATAAAAAAACTGGGCACCCAAATAAAAAAACCGAGCACCCAAATAAAAAACGGACGCCCCCATAAAAAAAGGTCCCCCAAATAAAAAAACGCGGCACCCAAATAAAAAAAACCGGGCACCCAAATAAAAAAACCGGTACCCAAATAAAAAAACGAGGCACCCAAATAAAAAAATGGGGTACCCAAATAAAAAAACGGGGCACGCAAAGAAAAAAATGGGGCACCCAAATAAAAAACGGGGCACCTAAAGAAAAAAGCGGGGCACCCAAATAAAAAACGGGGCACACAAATAAAAAAACGTGGCACCCAAATAAAAAACGCGGCACCCAAATAATAAAACGGGGCACACAAATAAAAAAACGTGGCACCCAAATAAAAAACGCGGCACCCAAATAATAAAACGGGGCACACAAATTAAAAAAACGGGGCACACAAATAAAAAAAAGGGGCACCCAAATAAAAAACGCGGCACCCAAATAATAAAACGTGGCACCCAAATAAAAAACGCGGCACCCAAACAAAAAAACGTGACACCCAAATCAAAAATGGGGCGCCCAAATAAAAAAACGGGGAACCAAACAAAGAACGGGCATTCAAATAAAAAAAACGGGGCACCCAAATAAAAAAACCGGCTTTCAAATAAAAAAACGGAGCACCCAAATTGAAAACGGGCACCCAAATTAAAAACCGGGGCACCTAAATAAAAAACGGGGCAGGCAAATAAAACACGAGTCACCCAAATAAAAAAACGGGTCACCCAAATAAAAAATGGGGCAAACAAATAAAAAAACCGGGCACCCAAATAAAAAAACCGGTACCCAAATAAAAAAACGGGGCACCCAAATAATAAAAACGGGACACCCAAACAAAGAACGGGCATTCAAATAAAAAAAACGGGGCACCCAAATTGAAAACCGGCACCCAAATAAAATACGGGGCACCCTAATCAAAAACGGGGCACGCAAATAAAAAAACGGGGCACCCAAATAAAAAACGGGGCCTCCAAATAAATAATGTGGGGCCCAAATAAAAAAAGGGGGGCGGAAATAAAAAAAACCGGGAACCCAAGTTAAAAAAAAACGCGGCAACGAAATAAAAAACGGGGCATGCAATTAAAAAACGGGGCACTCAAATAAAAAAACAGGCACCCAAATAAAAAACGGAGCCCACCTAAAAAACGGGGCACCCAAATAAAAATACGGGGCACCCAAATAATAAAAGGCGGCACCCAAATAAAAAAACGGGGCACTCAAATAGAAACGGGGCATCCAAATTAAAAAACGGGCACCCAAATAAAAACGGACCCCCCATAAAAAAACTGGGCACCCAAATAAAAAAACGGCGCACCCAAATAAAAAAAGGCCGCACCCAAATAAAAAACCGGGGCACCCAAATATAAAAAATGGGGCACCCAAATAAAAAACGGGACACGCAAATAAAAAACGAGGCACACAAATAAAAAACAGGCACCCAAATAAAAAACGGCCCCCCCCCTAAAAAAGGGGCACGCAAATAAAAATACGGGGCAAACAAATAAAAAAACCGGGCACCCAAATAAAAGAACCGGTACCCAAATAAAAAAACGGGGCACCCAAATAAAAAAACGGGACACCCAAACCAAGAACGGGCATTCCAATAAAAAAAACGGGCCACCCAAATAAAAAAACCGGCATTCAAATAAAAAAACGGAGCACCCAAATTGAAAAAGGGCACCCAAATAAAATACGGGGCACCCTAATCAAAAACGGGGCACGCAAATAAAAAAACGGGGCACCCAAATAAAAAACGGGGCCTCCAAATAAATAATGTGGGGCCCAAATAAAAAAAGGGGGACGGAAATATAAAAAACCGGGAACCCAAGTTAAAAAAAACGCGGACCGAAATAAAAGACGGGGCATACAAATAAAAAAACGGGGCACTCAAATAAAAAACGGAGACCACCTAAAATACGGGGCACCCAAATAAAAATACGAGGCACACAAATAATAAAAGGCGGCACTCAAATAAAAAAACGGGGCACTCAAATAGAAACGGGGCATCCAAATTAAAAAACGGGGCACCCAAATTAAAAAACGGGCACCCAAATAAAAACGGACCCCCCATAAAAAAACTGGGCACCCAAATAAAAAAAGGCCGCACCCAAATAAAAAACCGGGGCACCCAAATATAAAAAATGGGACACCCAAATAAAAAACGGGACACGCAAATAAAAAACGGGCACGCAAATAAAAAACGGGGCACACAAATAAAAAACAGGCACCCAAATAATAAACGGAACCCCCCCTAAAAAAGGGGCACGCAAATAAAAATACGGGGCACCCAAATAATAAAAGAAGGCCCCAAATAAAAAACGGAGCACCCAAACAAAAAACGGGACACCCAAATTAAAAAACTGGCACCCAAATAAAAACGGACCTCCCCATAAAAAAACTGGGCACCCAAATAAAAAAACCGAGCACCCAAATAAAAAACGGACGCCCCCATAAAAAAAGGTCCCCCAAATAAAAAAACGCGGCACCCAAATAAAAAAAACCGGGCACCCAAATAAAAAAACCGGTACCCAAATAAAAAAACGAGGCACCCAAATAAAAAAATGGGGTACCCAAATAAAAAAACGGGGCACGCAAAGAAAAAAATGGGGCACCCAAATAAAAAACGGGGCACCTAAAGAAAAAAGCGGGGCACCCAAATAAAAAACGGGGCACACAAATAAAAAAACGTGGCACCCAAATAAAAAACGCGGCACCCAAATAATAAAACGGGGCACACAAATAAAAAAACGTGGCACCCAAATAAAAAACGCGGCACCCAAATAATAAAACGGGGCACACAAATTAAAAAAAACGGGGCACACAAATAAAAAAAAGGGGCACCCAAATAAAAAACGCGGCACCCAAATAATAAAACGTGGCACCCAAATAAAAAACGCGGCACCCAAACAAAAAAACGTGACACCCAAATCAAAAATGGGGCGCCCAAATAAAAAAACGGGGAACCAAACAAAGAACGGGCATTCAAATAAAAAAAACGGGGCACCCAAATAAAAAAACCGGCTTTCAAATAAAAAAACGGAGCACCCAAATTGAAAACGGGCACCCAAATTAAAAACCGGGGCACCTAAATAAAAAACGGGGCAGGCAAATAAAACACGAGTCACCCAAATAAAAAAACGGGTCACCCAAATAAAAAATGGGGCAAACAAATAAAAAAACCGGGCACCCAAATAAAAAAACCGGTACCCAAATAAAAAAACGGGGCACCCAAATAATAAAAACGGGACACCCAAACAAAGAACGGGCATTCAAATAAAAAAAACGGGGCACCCAAATTGAAAACGGGCACCCAAATAAAATACGGGGCACCCTAATCAAAAACGGGGCACGCAAATAAAAAAACGGGGCACCCAAATAAAAAACGGGGCCTCCAAATAAATAATGTGGGGCCCAAATAAAAAAAGGGGGGCGGAAATAAAAAAAACCGGGAACCCAAGTTAAAAAAAAACGCGGCAACGAAATAAAAAACGGGGCATGCAATTAAAAAACGGGGCACTCAAATAAAAAAACAGGCACCCAAATAAAAAACGGAGCCCACCTAAAAAACGGGGCACCCAAATAAAAATACGGGGCACCCAAATAATAAAAGGCGGCACCCAAATAAAAAAACGGGGCACTCAAATAGAAACGGGGCATCCAAATTAAAAAACGGGCACCCAAATAAAAACGGACCCCCATAAAAAAACTGGGCACCCAAATAAAAAAACGGCGCACCCAAATAAAAAAAGGCCGCACCCAAATAAAAAACCGGGGCACCCAAATATAAAAAATGGGGCACCCAAATAAAAAACGGGACACGCAAATAAAAAACGAGGCACACAAATAAAAAACAGGCACCCAAATAAAAAACGGAACCCCCCCCTAAAAAAGGGGCACGCAAATAAAAATACGGGGCACCCAAATAATAAAAGAAGGCACCCAAATAAAAAACGGAACCCCCCCTTAAAAAAGGGGCACGCAAATAAAAAAACGGGGCACCCAAACAAAAAACGGGACACCCAAATTAAAAAACTGGCACCCAAATAAAAACGGACCTCCCCATAAAAAAACTGGGCACCCAAATAAAAAAACCGAGCAACCAAACAAAAAACGGACGCCCCCATAAAAAAACGGACCCCCAAATAAAAAAACGCGGCACCGAAATAAAAAAATGGGGCACCCAAATAAAACACGAGGCACCAATATAAAAAACGGGTCACCCAAATAAAAAATGGGGCAAACAAATAAAAAAAACCGGGCACCCAAATAAAAAAACCGGCACCCAAATTGAAAAGGGGCACCCAAATAAAATACGGCGCACCCTAATCAAAAACGGGGCACGCAAATAAAAAAACGGGGCACCCAAATAAAAAACGGGGCCTCCAAATAAATAATGTGGGGCCCAAATAAAAACCGGGCACGGAAATAAAAAAAACCGGGAACCCAAGTAAAAAAAACGCGGCACCGAAATAAAAAACGGGGCATACAAATAAAAAAACGGGGCACCCAAATATAAAAAATGGGGCACCCAAATAAAAAACGGGACACCCAAATAAAAACGGACCCCCCATAAAAAAACTGGGCACCCAAATAAAAAAACCGCGCACCCAAATAAAAAAAGGCCGCATCCAAATAAAAAACCGGGGCACCCAAATATAAAAAATGGGGCACCCAAATAAAAAACGGGACACCCAAATAAAAAAGGGGCACGCAAATAAAAAACGGGGCACACAAATAAAAAACAGGCACCCAAATAAAAAACGGAACCCCCCCCTAAAAAAAGGGGCACGCAAATAAAAATACGGGGCACCCAAATAATAAAAGAAGGCACCCAAATAAAAAACGGAACCCCCCCTAAAAAAAGGGCCACGCAAATAAAAATACGGGGCACCCAAATAATAAAAGAAGGCACCCAAATAAAAAAACGGGGCACCCAAACAAAAAACGGGACACCCAAATTAAAAAACTGGCACCCAAATAAAAAGTGGCACCCAAATAAAAACGGACCTCCCCATAAAAAAACTGGGCACCCAAATAAAAAAAACGAGCACCCAAATAAAAAACGGACGCCCCCATAAAAAAACGGTCCCCCAAATAAAAAAACGCGGCACCCAAATAAAAAAATGGGGCACCCAAATAAAACACGAGGCACCAAAATAAAAAAACGGGTCACCCAAATAAAAAATGGGGCAAACAAATAAAAAAAAACGTGCACCCAAATAAAAAAACCGGTACCCAAATAAAAAAACGGGGCACCCAAATAAAAAAATGGGGTACCCAAATAAAAAAACGGGGCACCCAAATAAAAAACGGGGTACCTAAAGAAAAAAGCGGGGGACCCAAATAAAAAACGGGGCACACAAATAAAAAAACGTGGCACCCAAATAAAAAACGCGGCACCCAAATAATAAAACCGGGCACACAAATAAAAAAACGGGGCACACAAATAAAAAAACAGGGCACCCAAATAAAAAACGGGGCACCCAAATAATAAAACAGGGCACCCAAATAAAAAACGCGGCACCCAAATAATAAAACGTAGCACCCAAATAAAAAACGCGGCACCCAAATAAAAAAACGTGGCACACAAATCAAAAACGGGGCACCCAAATAAAAAAACGGGGGAGGGAGTTATGTGTGTTGGGGGGGGTGTTATATGTATGTGTGGGGGTATGGTTAGCATCTTAAGATGGTGACAGGGTTGAGAATATATATTTGTATGCGTGTGTGTAGCAAAATGTTTCCCTTAGTAGAAATGGTGTAGGGAGTTGTGTGTGTGTGTGTGTGTGTGTGTGTGTATGTGTGTTTGGGGAGCATGGTTTGCAATTAAGTTGTTAGAGTATTAAAGTATGTTAAAGTCTATTTAGATCTAGTTCTTTCGAATATAAAAGAGGGTGTTATGTGTGTGTGTGCGCATGTGTCTATTTGGATGGTTGGCATGTTATGCTGTTAACATATTAACGTATATTAAACTATCATTGATATATATATATATATATACAAAAACCCAGCTTCAACAGTCAGTTTTCCAAGTGATGTCAACATGAATGGACCTGTTATTTTTATCTAAAGAAATTTCTTTCCCAACACAACCCAGCCGTCCCCTCGATGTATATTATTTCTCATTCTTTCTTCTAATGAAAGACTAGCCTCCGAAACGGGAAGACCGTTTTCCTGCTATTTGAAGCGTTAACCTAATATATTCCTTTCATGTACTGTACCAACTGTGTTGTTATTTCTCTTTACCTTTTACATACATATATATATATATATATATATATATATATATATATATATATATATATATATACATGGATAGAGAGAGAGAGAGAGAGAGAGAGAGAGAGAGAGAGAGAGAGAGAGAATCGAGAGAGTGTGTGTCAGGAAAGAAATAGAGGGACGTAGAGATAGTGTTATAAAAAATAGCTCGATTGGTAGATTGATTCTCATATATTTAGACACATATCTTAGATAGATATCTTTTAGATAGATACAAAAATAGACAGACAGACAGGGAGCCAGGCATGCAGGCAGACAGGAAGCCAGAGAGGAAGACAGATAGATAGATAGATAGGTTGAATGATCGAGAGATAGTTGGTTTTGTTTTTACTTTTGAAAGAATATTAAAAAATATAGAGCAATACATAGAGTTATGTATAAATATATATCATGTCCAATGTTTTGTACCTTTTGTTCCTTTTTCCTTTTCCCAATTTCTGCAGTATTATCGTCTATAATTGCCTCCCTTTTCTCTGTTGTTTTTATAACCAGCAATGTTTTCCAACAAAAACAGTTGTTATCAAGGCATAACATAACCTTCTTGTTTCTTTTTTTAATATCTAGAATCTCTTTACATCTTTACATGTATGAAATTGTTCTCCGTTTAAGATACGATTTATATACAACAAACTATCTATCTAACTATCTATATTTGTATATGTGTCTGTGTATATTTGTGTATACGCATACACATACATATATATATATATATATATACCCGCACACGTAGATATATATATATGAATTTGTATATATATATACCTATATATATATGAATATTTATGTATGTATACACACACACACACAACGCATATATATATATATATATGAATATTTATGGATGTATTCACATATATTTACATATGAATATTTATATATATATATACATATATATATATATATGGATATTTATGTATATATATATATATATATATATACATATATATATATTGATATTTACACACACATACACCCCCACACACACACACACATATATATATATATATATATATAAACATATACATATACATATATATGTATAATACGCGTGGTTGTGTGGGTGTGTGTGCTTGTATGTGTATGTGTGTTTGTGTGTAGGTATGAGTGTGTATATATGTAAAAAAATCTACATATATATATATATATATATATATATATATATGTTTCTACTTTTGGCACAAGGCCAGCAATTAACCAGTGCATTACTGGTACTTTATTTTATCGACCCCGTAAGGATGAAAGGCAAAGTCAACCTCGGCGGGATTTGAACTCAGATCGTAAAGGGACGTAACTATGCTGGAAAGCATGGCGTCCGACCCTCTACTGATACTGCCAATATAGGCTTATACACATACGTGAGCGATAGTGAGATAGTGTAAATGCATGTATCTATTTAGTTTGAAAGCTAATATTTCGTTTCTTTATATCTATGAAATTATCAGAGTTAAAGTACGACGTGTAATGAAGACAAAGATGTGACATGTTGATATGAAATACCTGACTCATAATAACGCAGCCATTTTTATTTTGTATACTGTTGAAATTATTTTGGTTTTTCTTGTTGTTATTTTTTTTAATTTTGTGTTACCTATTTCCTTATTGTGTGTACATACAGCGCCATCTACGTTAGATGCATTTTAATGGTTATCTCTGATCTTATTGGGTATATATTCCGAACATGATAATGATGACAATTATGATGAATATGACAGTGATGGTGGCGAGATGGTCATAATAATATTAATAACATTAATTATTATTATTATTATTATTCATGTTATTTTTGTTATTATAATTATGGTTGATGAAGAAGAAGGAAAGGCGGAGGAGGGAGGAGGGGGACAAGAAGAAGAAGAAGAAGAAGAAGAAGAAGAAGAAGAAGAAGAAGAAATAGAAGAAGAAGAAGAAGAAGAAGCATGTAGAGTACCGTATATTAAAAGCTAAATATGGAAACGTTAGTCAAAGAAGAGATCACTGTTCATTACTTTCAGTTTCACATTATATATCTTTGCCGCCGCATAGAGTTACGGCCCTTTACGATCTGAGTTCAAATCCAGCCGAGGTTAACTCTGCATTTCATCCTTACGGGCTCGATAAAATAAGTAACAGTAATGCACTGGGATAATTGCTGGCCTTGTGCCCAAAGTAGTAACACTTATATATCTGATCAAAGAACTAAACCTAAAATAGTGTTGCTACGTTAGGCACAAGGCCAGCAATTTTGGGGGGAGGGGAAGTCGATTAAATCAACCCTATTGAATTACTGGTGCTTTATTTTATCGACCATATAAGGATGAAAGGCAAAGCTAACCTCGGCGGGATTTCAACTCTGACTGTAAACAGGCGTGACCTTATGCCATGAAGCATATTGTCTGATTTCTCAGAAACAAAATGGCGTAGAACAGAACAAAGGAGAGGCAGAAAAACAAAGAAAAGAATCCCCAGTCACTGAAGAGGTCACAGAATGTGTGACGAAAGAACTTTGACAATATATAAACAACTATCTGGTTGTGCAACCAACCAACCAGAAATTTATAAATTCCTAAATTTATAAATTTATTATAATAAATTGAAGTGAAAGCAACTGGTGCGTGTGTTTCTTATTGGCAACATGACCCTCCCAAAGTATAACAATATCGGTTTCAACACACGTTTTCAGATAAAGAATCTTGCTAAACAAATTCAGAAACGAAATATATATATATATATATATATACTAGCAGAATGGCCCGGCGTTGCTGGCGCTTCTAAACAGAGATTGGCATGTTTATCCCTCCTTTCTGAAACAGTACAGAGAAGTACAGAATATCTCGGCCTGGGGATGGTGTCTACATGTTCTACTTAGGCAACTAACTGTCCATCAAGATTTTTCAAAAGCATGTAATTGCTTTCTTCTCCTTTTTCTGGTTGTTTTTGCTGCTGTTGGTGTGACACCAGCCGTTGGTCGTACTACTAACACAGCCTCGTCCTTCTTCAGCCAACCGTGTATATCCCCTTCCTCCTTGTCTACCTAAACAATGATTGCAGTACCTCCTTGTATACAACGTTCCTTGTTCTTCCATGTCGGACATATGCAAAATATTTGACTCGATTCCAACTCTTGAGTAGCCAACGTATAGTTGCCCGTGTGAAAAACATGACGCTTTCAAAAGAAGACCAACAACAGCTAGGGTCTGACCCTTGGATTTGTTGATAGACATTGCAAAGCTGACACGGTTCGGCGAATGGTTCGTTGGTTGTCTGTTTCAATTGCCCTTCTGGTGACAGTACCTTCAGCATCGTGCGACCGTCGAATAGCAGATTCCACTGACGATTCGTTTGCCTGCTTTGTTCTTTTTCTTGCCGCTTTCGCAGTATTTCGGCCAATGGAGTATCTCTTCGTTCGAGGCATGATCTAAACGCAAGACTAACTGGTAGAATAAGGCGTAAACTCGTAAGTGATCCATGTGATTTCCGAACCGTTGACTATGTAATTGCTGTGCCAAAAGTAGTGGGAAATTTTGGATGGCTTATCGGCAGTAACAATGAGGCTAAGCCGTCTGTGCTTTCGTGAAATAAATACGTTTCTTGATATTTTGTTTTTGTGTATGCAAACATATCTGTACACAAATATATAATTATATATACATATATATATATTAAAATAACAGATTAAAGTTTAAGAAAAGAATCGCTGCTTTCACCCTTAACGAGATCCTCTGAAACTAAAAAAAATCAATCTCTGAACGCAGAAGTAAATATTTCGAAATACGTTGCAACCGAAGGAAAACAGGAAGGCGATTCTTTGGTTCGTGAAGACGTTCCTTGGCAATGAAAGGAAAATAGGGAAAATAATACGTCAGAAATCAGAACAATGTTTGTCATAATGTCGTAATGCACACAGCCAGACATACAGACAGATATTGTAATGGCGCGAAGTTATAGCTATGTATCTATCTAAAAAGACAGAGTAAGAAAGAGAGAGATAGATCGATAACCGGCGCCTAACACACCTCTAAAAAGAAAATTGAAAGCTAAAAGCTACAGTTACTATCTTTAGACAGCAAGGAATATACAAATGCAAGTTTGAAGTCAATCGGAGTAGAAATGTGGATTTGTATAGACTTTGCAAAAACTAGGACACACACACAGTCTATTTCAGTTTTATATATATATGTATAGATGTGTGTGTGTATATATATATATATACACAAACATACACATATATATATACACAAATACACACACACACACGCACATACACACATATATATACACACGCACACACACACATATATATATTGAAATGAAGAAAGCTGGTTGATTGAAAATCTGCCGGGTTTTCTTAATATACTAAAACCACTCCACGGTTTTTGTTCATCCAGAGTTTTATTATAATAATAAACAACAAAGATAGTTTCATTTGTATATCCCTATTTATTTTGTTATACGTATTTCAGAGATGTAAGGCATTTATATAACTGCTACCCTACATGTTCTCTTCAACATAAGCTACTCTTTGGCGAAGTGAATAACGCGTGTGACCGGCAACATATGTTGTGTGCTGGATACATCTCGTTTGGAATTTTGTCTGAAGAGAAAATGTAGGGCAGCTGTTATACAACTGCCACACGTCTTTGAAATACGTATAAAACATAAATAGGGATGGAAAAATGAATCCGTATTTTTTGTTTACTATTATATATACATATATATATATATATATATATATATATATATATATATATATATATATATATATATAGTTATACTTTGGGAGGGTCATGTTGCCAATAAGAAACACACGCACCAGGTGCTTTCACTTCAATTTATTATAATAAATTTATAAATTTAGGAATTTATAAATTTCCAGTTGGTTGGTTGGTTCCACAACCAGATGATTGTTTATATATTGTCAAAGTTCTTTCGTCACACATTCTGTGACCTCTTCAGTGGCTGGGGATTATTTTCTTTATTTTTGTGCCTCTCCTTTGTTCTGTCCTACGCCATCTTGTTTGTTCGTGTGTTGTGTGCTTAGTTTGTGCATGTGTTAAATCCGGGTGTCTGTCTGTGTTTATATTTGTTTATTTATTTGTTTATTTACATGTTACAGGTTGGTTGTTTCTTCTATGTGCGTGTGTGATTTCATTTTGTCCTTAATTGTAAGTTGTGATGTTGCTGTTCCATTCATGTTTTCCATTTAGTTTTGGTTGGAGTTCATTTATGTTTATTGCATCTGTGATTTGTCTAAACATTGCGTCTTTTCTGTGTGTAGATTCTATTTTTAATTTTTATGTTCTCTAATTTACCCTATGTTCTATTTTAGCATGTTGGTAGAGTACAGATGATTCTTTACTATCTTGAAGGTCTCGCCAGTGTTCATTTATCCGAGCTGTCTCACCTATGTACACTATATTCTTATCTCTACATTGTCCTTCAGTACATCTTATGCTATATACTACATTTCTAGTTTTACAGTTAATATGGGGGCTTAATTTACAGATTATACATTTCTTATCTATACAGGGAGGTCTTTGAACAGGGTATGTATTGCTAATAAGTGTAAGAGGTACCTAGTCTTTCTACTATCTTAATATTGAGTTTATGTTTATCTAGGGCCCTTCTTAATTTGTAAGCTAATTCACCTCTAGGGGTTGTATCGATGAACATTACACTCTGGTATTTATTGCTATCCTACCATGAGTTAATTCTATTAACCTTATTCCTAGTTCTTTCTATTCTATTCCAAAATTTGCTCCTGTACAAGGGGTAGGTCCCATTTATGTCATTATTTACCTTTTTTTACCATTTGGTTCTGGCTCCTCTATATACTCTGATTTTATCTCTCTGATTGTAACCAGAAAATTGCATACGGTGGATGAAGTGTTGTATGTGTCTCTCTAGTTCTTTGGGGTTGCACATGCGGGCCTCGTTTCTCATCACCCGTACCAAATCCGCAATCAGTATGTTGATTTTGGTATGGTCCGAAGCAGCTGAGTTTCGGTGGATCAGGTATTTGGAAGTCATGGATTTGGCATAATGGGAATGGAGGATTTGTTTTTTGTTATTAATGGTATCTAACCAGAACTCTGTGTCTAGTACAGGTAATCGATGGCTGGAGTGTTTGCTTGGGTAGTCTATAGTAACTCTAATACTCTGGTGGATGGAGTTAGCTATTTGATGGATGCTTTCCATGGTGTTTTTCTCTAATTCCTGACTGTTCTCTAGTGGGAGTGTTTTACTACGATGTTCATATCATCGACGTAGCGGGAGTACATTATCAGGGTTAAGGGGTTGCTGTCTTTTAATTGTTCTTTAATTTTATGTTTAAGTCTACTGTCGCACCATACCATGAATAAGTTAGCTATGTCGCCTGCAATGCTAACACCAATGGCTGCTTCTTCCTTTTGGGCATATGTTTTTCCATTAAATTTGAACATATGTTCCTTAAGGGTCAATTTTATGCTGGTCCCCACCGCATGTGCAATCTTTTTCTTTAGTTCATCTTGGTTTTCGGGGGTCCGTATGGCTCTGGTCCACCGTTCCATCTATCTGTGTGGGTTTTCTTGGCCATTGAGGTAATGGTAGGTGGTATGCCTCTTGCTGGTCTTGTAGGGCATAGGTTGCTAAGGCCATATGTATCTAGATAATTATTACTATAGGTACGTTTATGTAGGAGTCCCAGCTCACTGGTATCAATCCCACGGAATTCAACATTGCTCTCACTGATCATTTCTACGCATTTCTCCACATCAAAATCCACGCCAATAGATGGATACAGTGACACAACATCCATACTACCTATTATGCAGTTTGTTAGGTCCTTAGATCGGTTACTCTCGCCGATTCCTCTGAGGAGGTCCTCCGTGCTGACACATATATCTGGGGACATTTCAATGATCAGGGAGAGGAAGTAGGACAGTCTGTAGTTACTAGCAATGTTAGCTCCACAGACTGGCCGTGTTGGTGGTCCTGTGACAGGGTCACTGCCCGTTTTATGGTCTTTTCGAAGCCCATACAACGCTGGCACGTCATTGTTCCAGGCCTGGAAGTTTTTGGCAGTCCTTTTGTTTGGCTGCATTATATTTGTCCACATAATCATATGGGCATTGAGGGCTTTTTCCCTAACCTCATGCTCTTGTGGTGTTACTTCTCTTGTGTTAGTGATGTGGGTTGCAATGCCTGGATGTAGTTTGACAGACTGTCAACCGACATTCTGGCAGACTTGTCTGTTGGAAAGCATGCAATCTCTCCATTATGCGAGCGCTGCATGAGCTTACGCAAGCCATTTGCAGATTTTTCTCCCAGTTGCTGGGCCTCCATTCTATTATGCTTCTTGCTATACTGTTCTATAATATTTCTAAGTTTAGATTTAGCTATACTAAATTGTGCTTCTGTTTGTTCTGCGACGGTAATTGCGTGCGTTTGTTAAAAGCTAAAGTCGTGGCGTGGACTCGTCGCAGGTCGAAAGACTTATCGGAAGGATTATGAAAAGTAGATTTCCAGGCTGCTGCTTTATGTGTACTAATGCTATTGTTATTGTTAGTTGTCTTGTTTCTATTTCTATTTCCAACAACAGCCTCATGGTTGTTTCTATGTCTCTCATTATTACTCCTGTCTCTTTCCTCTGGCTCATTGTTATTATCTACTCTATTTTGTGTGTATGTGTGTTCGTCCTGGTTATTTTCTCTGTCCATCGTCTCCCTCCTCCTTTCAATCCTATTACCTTCCCTTATTTCTGTGCTACTGTCATTACCTGCTTTCTGTGTGTTTGTCAAGATTGTTTTGGAGGTGAGAGGCATAGAATATGTGTGTGTTGTTGTTGTTGATGTGTGCTGTTGTTGATGTGTGTTGTTTTTGTTGTCTCCGTGTATGTTATTATTGTTGTGTGTGTTGTTATTGTTGTTTGTGTCTGCGTGTCTGTTGTTGTTTCGGAGTATGTTATTATTGTTGATGTGTGTGTTGTTGTTATCGTTGTTGTGTCTGTGTGTCTGTTGATGTTGGGATGTGTGTTGTATATGTGTGTGTGTGCGTATGTTGTTACTTTTGTTTTTGTTTTTGAGGCTTCAACGTAATTTTGTAAATGATTTTTCTATTTCTGACAAGCATGTTATCATATTTACCTTATTATATGTGGCATATTTAGGTGGTAGTTGTAATATCGATAATTCATCAGAGTCGACCGTAGTGTTGCCGTATATATAAAAATAAATGAACTCCAACCAATACTAAATATAAAACATGAATAGAACAGCAACATCACAACTTACAATTAAGGACAAAATGAAAATACACACGCACATAGGACAAACAACCAACCAGTAACATGTAAATAAACAAATAAATAAACAAATATAAACACACACAGACACCCGGATGTAACACATGCGCAAACTAAGCACACAACACACACAAAAACAAGATGGCGTAGGACAGAACAAAGGAGAGGCACAAAAACAAAGAAAATAATCCCCAGTCACTGAAGAGGTCACAGAATGTGTGACGAAAGAACTTTGACAATATATAAACAATCATCTGGTTGTGGAACCAACCAACCGGAATTTATAAATTCCTAAATTTATAAATTTATTATAATAAATTGAAGTGAAAGCAACTGGTGCATGTGTTTCTTATTGGCAACAAGACCCTCCCAAAGTATAACAATATCGGTTTCAACAAACGTTTTCAGATAAAGAATCTTGCTAAACAAATTCAGAAACGAAATATATATATATATATAAATAAAATGCTCGGATTTATTCATTGGAATCTTTGAGCTTATTCTACGGTGGATATGGCGCATGTCTCGGACATGACTCCCTTAGTTTAATTTAATTAAATAAACTTCAGATATATACAAGTCTCCTTAATTGTAGAGCTTATTCAGTCGAAAGGACCCGCCTACTATTTATAGGTGTCGACCACCCTATTCACGCCAATGTGGTGACGCTCGCATGTTGTTGCTAGTTTTAGAAATGCAACACTTGCGATGCCTCACTCGCAGATTTGCATTAGCTGTGTAAGCACAGATCGTTAAATCTTTCCCCTAGCTGAAGATCCAAGATTTGACTACTGTGATTTTACGGATTAACGGTGAAATATATTTCTTTAATGAAATATATACAAGGAGCATTAATCATTTTTTAAAAAGGTAATATTTGAAGCTATAGTTAAACTTTAATTAGTTATCTACATAACTATGTGTGATTACACACTTTACAAATTATCCCCTGTGATTGTTTCATGTGTTTATTTTAAATATATGCATGTCAACCAATTTCTAGTTGATATAAAATGCTCGGATCTATTCATTGGAATCGTTAAGTTTATTTTACGGTGGATATGGCGCATGTCTCGGACATAACTCGCATAATTTAATTTAATTTAATTAATTTTAGATATATATATATATATATATGTATATTTAGTGTAGTTAACGATGACCTATATATATATATATATATATATAATACGTCAACCCGTCTATTTACCATCGTTAACTACACTAAATATACATATACATACAATACGCATATATACAATATATATATATGTATGGAATAGATACAAGCAATCATCGAATGTCTTATACATAAATAATGCACTCGGAAAACAAACAAAGCCAACAATAAACAAATCATCTAGTGAAGAAGACCGTCGGATTCCAAACTCGTAAATAATACATTCGTAAAAACAGATATTATCATAAACAAAATGTTAAGATTAAAACTAAGACTTCCACCATAATCCCTACCCAAGACATCATGCATATATCCAAAGCCTAACCCGCTTTATATATATATATATACACACACACACACACACACACACACACACACACACACACACACACACACACACACACACACACACACACACACATATATATATATATAAATTTGAAAGGTAAGTGTACTATCCAAACAAGAAGGGGAGATTAGAGATTAGTTTGTGAGAATTATAAGCCAATAGTGAAGAGCACAGTGTACTCAATACGTATAATATTCAAGACTAGCAAGCAAGCGAAATATAGACTTTGCAAGAAGTATATAGGCAGAGCGTGAATAGAGAAATATCGTATGAGAATAATCAATCAAATTCTAGTATCAACAGTGACATGTACTGGTACTTAAGTTTCGTTGGGTTGTGTGTGTGTGTGTGTGCGTGTGTATTTGAAAAATCCGATGTCAGGTAGACTTTATCGCAACATTAATTCTGGGTCCCGCGAAAGATTTCATACATAAAAGGAGGTAATTTCATGTTAGTGTTTTAATGCTTGATACCCTTTTGGCGCCAACCCTATTTTTTTTGCCTCTATTTACACGCATAGATTTGTTATAAACGTGAATACACAGGAATTTGGATTAATAGATCGTATATATTACTGCATCATAATTGAATGAGTTTATTCGGTTTAATTGTAAAAAATGCAAGTATTTTTGTTATTATGAAAATGGAAAAGGGCGGGAAAGACGAGGCCTCTAGCTTAACAGAATAATTGGAGGCGTGGGGGGGGGGGAGGGATAGGTTTGGTAGGCGCTATGCCTAGGGTGCGGTGGTATTGGGTTTGGGCCCCACGGGGAAGACCGCAAAAGCATTCTCGCGGACAATGGCCAGCGACAG
>OZ024749.1:24085466-24087966 GCA_964016885.1 Eledone cirrhosa | reverse complement strand
ATATACTGTACAGTTTGTGCTGTTATTTCTGTTTAACCTTTACATATATATACATATATATATGTGTGTGTGGTAGAGTGTGTGTATATATATATATAAGTGAAGGCGTGTGGCTGAATGGTTAGAGAATTGGATTCACAATATTGAGGTTGTGAGTTCTATTCCTGGAACCGGCGATGTGTTATGTCCTTGAGCAAGACACTTTATTTCACGTTGCTCCTTCTACCTGGAGTTACGAACGATAGATAGTACTAGCAACTGGAAAGACCGACAAAAACATTGTTTCCTCGGTCCGATTTGACGAAAGTCGATCGATATATATATATATGCGCATACGTAAATAGGATAGTTGTTACACCAATAAGTCAACAACAACTCAGGAGGCGTTCCAAACCGAACGCCAACCTGCACTCATGATTCCTGATAAAGCAAACTTCACTCACCCATCAAGTAATTTGGCAAATAAAACCCGGACTATCCACCTTCCCAATATATTACTGCACATTGAAACATGAGAGCGTGTAGTTCATAATACTTTACTGAATGTGTTCCAGTATCGGGCAATGGTAGTTTCAATACTGCTGTTGGTCAGTTTCGGATTTACTATTATAATTAGGTATGCTTAAGCACAGGGCCACGTTAGTCAGGTTGACCCATCATCCTACCCCCAAAAATGTTAACCTCCTCCAGTACCCAAGTAAGTGTCCTCACAACATAACTAGCGCAGGGCCTCATTTGTCCTAAATCCGGCAATACTCTTCGTTATTTTGATATTAGACTGAGTCTCTCCTCCAGTTTACCATTAACACGTGGGCAATATTTGTCAATAATTGCAGAGTTGATTTTAATGAGTAGTCGACTCCTGATTTTTCAGTGAGTTTACATTTTGTATGAAATAATACAAGCGTTTACACGGTAAATGACTTAAGAAATTTAAAACACGCATAGAATCGTAGAAATAGACATTAGAAATGCTTGTGACACAGAGAATATAAAAAAGTGGGTCACGGCACTTATCCAAAACATTTGAGCAATGTTAATATTTCCTTGAAAATATGCCACGTTTTGCTGTGTCCGTACTGATGCAAACATTCCGACCAGGATTTGTGGATTCCTTCATTCTCTCTTACTTCTCTATGACATCATATTAAGACCCACAAAATAAGGGACAGTGTACCTACCATTCATGCTTATTACCCTATAAAAAAAATAATCGACTAATATATTCCTGAAAGATTCGGGGGCTGACCGTCTGTAAGCAAATTCGAAATCAATATTGCATAAAACACTATAGATATTTCAGTAAACACTGACTACGGTTTGAAGAAAATATGATTTATTACAATTGATATTATGATCGATAATTTGGCTATTTTCTTTGATGTAGCAGTATATATTTTAAACGAATTATTCTAAATATTTAATCTCATCTGAGAAAATATATTATCTGTTACAATACAAAACAAAATGTCGGGGAATATATTGTTATTTAAAAGTACGTCCATTAAGAGAAAAACAATAGTTCGGATTTATTAAATAAATAATGCGGTTATTTTTCATTTTATATTTGTATCGTTCGATTAGTTGTTGTATGTGCTTAATGTTTGGTAGAAATGTTAGATTATCAGCCGAACTGAAATACAGAGATTCGTCCAAAGTTATCAGTCCAGAGTTCAAACGCCACAGATGTCAACTATTTAATTTCTGTGTAATAGATTTTTTTAACACGTTGACGTGCATGTGTATATGTGTGTATGCATACATTTATATGTATGAGAATATAAATATAAATGCACAAATACAGACACACTTACAAAAATACAAACTCACAGACATACTTTCACACAAATACATATACATTCACACACACAGACACACATACACATAGACTCACACAGCAAATAAACACCAGCCGCTGTTTTGCTTTAGTATTTCTGCAATTCTCTTCCTTCCTTTTACACACATATATATTCACACAAACACAAACATTGTGTGATAGATGGACGGACGGAAATCCCTCAAATTTATATATTGATAATTATTTCTACTTTTGGCACAAGGCCAACAAATAAACAGTACATTACTGGTACATTATTTTATCGAGCATGTAAGGATGAAAGGCAAAGTTAACCTCGACGGCATTTGAACTCAGACCATAAAGGGACGTAACTATGCTAGAACGTATGGCGTTCAAGCCTCTACCGATAGTGACAATTCACCGCACTTAATTGTTTCTACTTTTGGAAAAAGGCCAGCATTACTGGTACTTTATTTTATCGACACCGTAAGGATGAAAGGCAAAGTTAACCTCGGTGGGATCTGAACGCAGAATGGAGAGGGCCGTAACTCTATGCGTCAAAGCATGTCGTCCGACCCTCTACCGATACTGCCAATTGATAATGATCCGGTGTGTTGGGCAATATGGCTAGAGCGTCGGACAATACTTGAAAAGTAAACCTATCATCAAAATCTCTCCCTTTGTATTGATACTACTGTGTAT
>OZ024749.1:24072966-24075466 GCA_964016885.1 Eledone cirrhosa | reverse complement strand
TTACGGCGATGATTGTTCTTCAATTGAGGGAATGTCCTACTTATGTAATTAATGTACCTGTTGGTGAGATATCGACATACATATATGTGGCATTCTGTCGGTTACGACGCCGAGTGTTTCATTTGACCGAGTGTATCCTTCTCATATCCAATCTCCCTCATGCTTTCCTGTACAGTTTCTCTACTCTTCTGGTGACTAAGCTTGGTAGAGCTTATATTCAGAACAATATTTTTTATTGATTACGCTTTGATGAATCCTGCCCCACGGTATGGATGAAACATTGTTAGCGAATAAAAATTGAATAAGTATGTAGGCGTACTTTGATTTATTTTTTCTATATGTATATTTATATATATATATATATATATATATATATATATATATATATATATATATATATATATACGTGTTCACGCACATATTAATATATATAAATACATTACATACATCAAGAGCAAGACACGCATACATATAAATTTAATTTCTAAAAATTATTTTGAAAGTGATCCGGGCTTTTACGGTTCTGAATAGAGATTAGAGGTAAATTACATTAACTGTTAGATTCTAAGTGTCAACGAATGATGACAAATTTTTCAATTTTTGTGCAAGCTAAGTTAATTTATTTTTGCGCGTGAAAAAATCTAAGCAAAATATACGCAATCTCCAGAGTAATTTCGGATGTGAGTTTCGTAAATAAGAAAAAATATTGATGTTGAAGTAATCAAAACATTCGGTGTTGTTGTAGGTGGAAACTAACTGTATATCTTGTGAACATCTCTATGGAGTATTCCATTCACGTCCTAAACAAACAAACAAAACATTTTAGGACGTACGGAATGTCATATAGGCAAACAGCTGTAGTAGTAGTAGTATTAGTAATAGTAGTAGTAGTAGTAGTAGTAGTAGTAGTGGAAGTGGTCGTAGTCGTAGTAGTAGTAGTAGTAATAGTAGTAACAACAGCAGCAGCAGTAGCTTACCGATAGATTATCCTGGTGTGGATATACATATACACACTGTTGTATTAAACATTTACTCATACAGACATCCAATGAAACACACGTACACTCACAAACTCGCACACACATACAAATTCACATGCACATGCTTAAACAGTTATATATATATTATCCCAATACTCATGGAAAAATGAATGTTACATGAATATGTATATATTCATAGATAGATACAAACACTCACACACACACACACACACACACACACACACACACACACACACACACACACACATATATATATATATATATTATATATATAATGCTGGTATGTTTATATACATTTTTTCTTCTAACTTTAACTTTATACCTAATTGTGTATGATTGACGATATATTTGATCGATTTCCACGTGCTATTGACATGCTGGGTAAATATTCTATAGCTGTTGATCGCGAATAGATGGCCGTCGTTCATTTATCTATTATTCCTTCATAGGTGCCTTTTAATCTTATAGCTTGGTTTAATTTTTTTTTTTGTGTGGTTGATTATGCTGATTGGGAGAGGAAATGGTGTATATATCTTATCAAATGATTCTATGGACATACTTTATAGTATATATATATATATATATATTAGTTTAGCGAAGTTTTTTATATGAAATCGTGTGTCGAAACAAATATTGTTATACTTGGGGAGGGTCATATTTGTGTAATATTGCCAGAATTAATTACAGAACACACTCACTGTTTGGTTATATATATATATATATATATATATATATATATATATATATATATATATATATATATATATATATTGGTGTCATTTACTGTCATTTCTATAATACGAAGAGGGTGTTTAACTCCAACACACTCCAGTATATATATAGTTTTAATATAGAAGAGCTTCTACAGGATTAGAACTGTTTCATTCGTGATGATTTCTCACGAATGAAACAGTTCTAGTCCTGTAGAAGCTCTTCTATATTCAAACTGTTATACCCTGCTATGTATTGAGTACCTTACTTACTGTGGTTACCTCCGATTCAACCCGGAATAACTTATATATATATATATATATATATATATATATATATATATATATATATATAGATAGATAGATAGATAGATAGATAGATAGATAGATAGATAGATAGATAGATAGATAGATAGAAAGATAGATAGCGAGAGAGAGACAGATGTATGTTATAGTCTATGACACATGTCAAATGTTTGTTTTATGTGTGTGTGTGTGTGTATGGATAAATACACTCGTTCATATTGACAATATACACATGCACACATATATTTTGTCAGACACACACACACACACGCATCCAAAGAAGAACATACGCATACATACACATATAAACTCAGAAACACACTTTAATATTGCTGTCAAATCTATTACAACACCACGAAAGAAATCCACATACATACACACAAACCAGCATTGCATAAAAATCAAATGTAACATAAACACATAGTTCAAATAATTCACACACACACATACACACAGACACACACAGACCTACACACAGATACA
>OZ024749.1:24060466-24062966 GCA_964016885.1 Eledone cirrhosa | reverse complement strand
GATAAATATAGACACACATGTGAACCTACGAGTTAACAGGAAACTAAAGTGGCTTAAACAGGCAAAGCTAAATCAGGATACTGTAGAGTATACCAATAGATATCCCGACAAAATTGACGTTATCAACATGGCCGACACCTCATTATCAGAAGAGTTCAACAACAAAAACACCAACATATATGGGAACACAAAAATAGATAATGATGAAATGTCTGTGTTATGTTTGCCGCCGAAATTTGCGACATTCAAAAAGGTAAATATGATTAGTTGTCTGTCAGAAATAGAAAAATCATTTACAAAACTAAGCTGGAGCATCAAAAACAAAAGCAACAATATACGCACACACATATACAACACACATCCCCAAAACAACAGACACACAGACACAAACAACAATAACAACAACACACACATCAACAACAACAACAATAGCAACATACCCAGAAACAACAACAACAGACACGCAGACACAAACAACAATAACAACACACACAACAACGATAACACACACGGAGACAACAACAACACACATCAACAACAGCACACATCAACAACAACAACACACACGCATCCAATGCCTCTCACCACCACCACAATCTTAACAAACACACAGACACAGAAAACAAGTAATGACAGTAGCACAGAAATCACAGAAATAAGGGAAAGTAATAGGATTAAAAGGAAAAGGAGAAGGGAACTAAGGACAAAGAGAATAACCAAGACGAACACACAGACACACAAAATAGGGTAGATAACAATATTGAGCCAGTGGAAAGAGACAGGAGTAATTATGAGAGACATAGAAACAACCATGAGGCTGTTGGTGGAAATAGAAATAGAAACAACACAACTAACAATAACAATAGCACTAGTACACATAAAGCAGCAGCCTGGAACTCTCCGTTTTATAATCCCTCCGATAAATCAATCGACCTGCGACGAGTCACGCCACGACTTTACCATTTAACAAACGCACGCAGTTGCCGTCGCAGGTCGATGAACAAACAGAAGCACAACTTAGTATAGTTAGATCCGAACTTAGAAATATTATAGAACAGTATAGCAAGAAGCATAATAGAATAGAGGCCCAGCAACTGGAAGAAAAATCTGCAAATGGCTTGCGTAAGCTCATGCAGCGCTCACGTAATGGAGAGATAGCATGCTTTCCAACAGACAAGTCTGGCAGAATGTCGGTTGACAGCTTGCCAAACTACATCCAGGCAATGGAACCCCACATCATTAACACAAGGGAGGTAACACCACAGGAGCATGAGGATAGAGAAAAAGCCCTCAATGCCCATATGGTGATGTGGACGAATATAATGCAGCCCAACAAAAGGACTGCCAACAACTTCCAGGCCTGGAACAATGACGTGCCGGCGTTGTATGGGCATCGAAAAGACCATAAAACGGGCTGTGACCCTGTCGCGGGACCACCAACACGGCCAGTCTGTGGAGCTAACATTGCTAGTAACTACAGACTGTCCTACTTCTTCTCCCTGATCATACGCCCCATCATTGAGATGTCCCCATATGTATGTGACAGCACGGAGGACCTCCTCAGCAGAATCGGCGTGAGTAACCGATCTGTGGACCTAACAAACTGCATAATAAGCAGTATGAATGTTGTGTCCCTGTATCCATCTATTGACGTGGATTTTACTGTGGAGAAATGCGTAGAAATGATCAGCGAGAGCAAGGGTGAGTTCCGTGGGATTGATACCAGTGAGCTGGGACTTCTACTTAAGCTTACCCATAGTAATAATTACCTAGACACTTATGACCTTAGCAACCTGTGCCCTACAAGACCAGCAAGAGGCAGACCACCTACCATTACCTCAATGGCCAAGAAAATCCACACAGATAGATGGAACGGGTGGACCAGAGCCATACGGACACCCGAAAACCACGATGAACTGAAGAAACTGATTGCACATGCGGTAGGGGCCGGCATAAAATTAACCCTTAAGGAACACATGTTCAAATTTAATGGAAAAACATATGCCCAAGAGGAAGGAGCAGCCATTGGTGTTAGCATTGCAGGCGACATAGCTAACTTATTCATGGTATGGTGGGACAGTAGACTTAAACTTAAACTTAAAGAACAATTAGAAGACAGCTTAACTCTGATAATGTACTCCCGCTACGTAGATGATATAAACATCGTAGTTAAGACACCCCCACTAGAGAACAGTCAGGAACTAGAGAAAAACACAAAGGAAAGCATCCAGCAAATAGCAAACTCCATCCACCAGAGCATTAGAGTTACTATAGACTACCCAAGTAGACATCCCAACCATCGATTACGTGTACTAGACACAGAGCTCTGGTTAGATACCATTAACAACCAAAAACAAATCCTCCATTCCTATTATGCCAAACCCATGACTTCCAAACATCTGATCCACCGAAACTCGGCCATTTCGGACCATTCCAAAATCAACATACTGATTGCGGATTTGGTACGGGTGATGAGAAATGTGTCCCGCATGTGCAACCC
>OZ024749.1:24032966-24050466 GCA_964016885.1 Eledone cirrhosa | reverse complement strand
CAGAACGATAAATGTTTATTAAATTCACGCTCAGGAGAGTGGGGGGTAGGTGGGGCACGACGTTTCGGGCATAAGCCCTTCTTCAGGTGAGAGTTCAAAAGGTGTGTAGGGGAGTGGTGGAGAGACATATAGCGAAAGGAAACGGTGCGAATGAAAAATTAACAAATAAAGACAAAAATATAATAAATAATAAATAAAAATAAAGCATGATCAAAATACAAGGAATGAGAAAATTTAAAAATAAAGGCACGATCAAAATAAACTGAAATTAAAAGGGGGGTAAACAGGTGGTGGAAGGGTGTGGGGTGTGTAGAGGTGGTGGTGGGTGGAGTGGGGAGTGTGAGACGGGGTATCCGAGCGGGTAGGGCTGAATGTGGTGTGTGTGGTTAGGTGTGCGTGTGTGTGTGTGTGTGTGTATGTGAAAGTGAGGGTTGGGGGAAGAACGGGGTTGCATGTTCAGGAAGGTGTGTGTGGGGGGTGTTTTTGTGGGTCGGAGGGTCTGTGCGTGTGTGGATAGGGTGGTGGGGGGAGAGGAATCAGGGGGCTGAGGGTGTAAATATGTGGTGGGAAGCACGTGTGTGTGGTTTAAGCGTGTTGTAGGTGTGGGTGGCGTGTGGATAAACAATTTTTGTTGGGGTGTGTGTGTGGGTGAGTTATATAGGTGATGGTGTAAGAGGATGGTTGAAAAGTGGTAAGTTACACGGATGTATGGAGATTTTGGTTGGAAGTCAATAACGCGTGTGGGTAATCCAAGAAGCGGTGGTCGGAAGAGGAGAGATTTGGGGTGCGCGCGCAACAGGAAGTGGTCAGCATTGGAAGTGCTGTGGTCAGTTGGTGCTGAGACAGTGGTCGGAAGGGCATAGCAGCAGTCGGCCGAATGGTAGGGAGGCGAGGATGGGTAGGTGTGAGAGTTGGAGTGAGGAAGGTGTGTGTGTGTGTGTGTGTGTATTAGTAGGGGTGTTAGTGGGATGAGTGAGTGTGGAGCGGGGAGAGAAGGGTGTGTGTGGTTCTATGGAGGGAGTGTGGTGTACTGGTGTGTGTGTAGTTTGGTGAAGAGGTGTTAGTGGGTGTTAGTATACGGGAGGTGAGGAGGGGTGGAATGCAGGTGTGAGTGGGGGTTAGTGGGGGTAGGGTGTGTAGAGTTGGTGGTGTACGAGGGTGTGTGGGTACGTGTGCGTGGGGTTGGAGGGTGTTAGTGATGTTAGTTGCGTGTGGGGTGGGTGGTGTAAGTGGGTGCGTGTGTGCGTGTGATAAGGATGGGGGGAGGAGGAGAAGAGGGGAGGGAAGGGATGTTAGTATGTTAGTTGGGGAAGGGTGGTGTTAGTATTGTTAGTGTGGGGTGGGTGGTGAAAAGGAGGGGTGTGTTAGTGGTGTTAGTGGGGGATAAGTGTGGGGGGAGGGGGGCGGTCGAACGCTAAAGGAATAAGGGTGGGGAGTTCAGGCCGGGGGGAGTGTGGGTCTGTAAGATGAAATATATATATATATATATATATATATATATATATATATATATATATACTGTATATATATATATATACATATATATATATATATATATATATATATATATATATATATATATATATATATATATATATATATATATATATATATGTATATATATATATATAGTGTATATACATATATACTGAATATATATATATATATATAAATTCCTTTAATCTGTAAAGGTGAGTTCGTTGTTGGAGAATAAATGCAAAACTATCATTTATAATGCTTGACATTTATATTAAAGCTTTTCCCGTCGTTTTTGTCAATTATTCGGTACACAATCTGTACTCATATATAGAAAAGTTCATGTTTAGTTGATTCCAGATTCCTCATAACCTGTTGCAATACAAATGGAAAAGGTTACACGACTCTCCTTGACATTCCGCATATAAACACTCTACATTTGATTTTGCATTTACAGTAAACATCGTTTGCATGTCTTCTTCTTTTCAAAAGTCGCCAACATCCATACAATGAAGTTGGAATTCCATGTCTAGACAAAACCATTGCAGCGATAGTCTTGTTGACTTCATCTCATTTGGAGGGTTACTTTTCTTAATACATTCTCTCTCTCTCTCTCTCTCTCTCTCTCTCTCTCTCTCTCTCTCTCTCTCTCTCTCTCTCTCTCTCTCTATCTATCTATCTATCTATCTCCCTCTCTCTTCCTCTCACTATCTTCCCCTCTCTCTCCCTCTTACTCTCTGCACCCATTCTCTTCTCTCACATTCTTAGCTCCCGCTCTCACCCTCTGTCTTTCTTTCACAGAATCTTCTTCCCTTCTCTTTCGTTTGCTCTATCTCTCTCTCTCTCTCTCTCTCTCTACTATTTCTGTCTTGCTAGTTTTTTGCCACAGTCTCTCCCTCTCGAATGTTTCTTTTTTTTTCTCTTGAAAGCCTCCCACTGTCACTCTCTACTCCTTCTCTTCCCCTCTATCTATCTCCCAAGCACGCTATTTCCTCTCTCTAACTATCGCACAGATACACTCTCATCTTTCCTCTACATGTACCTCTTCTGCTTTATTTCTGGTGATGTATTCCTCTCTCTCTCACCCCCTATGTGTGTGTGTCTCTCTCTCTCTCTCTTTCTCTCTCCTCTCTTTCTATCTCTCTCCTTTCCAGTTTTTCTAAAATGTCCTGCCTCCCCGAGGATTCACGTCTCTCTCACTCTGTCTGCCTTCCTCTATCTCTATCTCTTATTCCCACTATCTCCTTCTCCAAATCTCTCTTTCTCTCAATATCTCCGTTCTCTCTCAATATCTCTTTCCATCTCTCTCTTTCTCTCTCTCTCTCATCCTGTTTGTCTAATCATCCTGTCTTCCTCTCTCTTTCTCTTCCTCCCTCTATAACCCCCCCCCCCCCATCTATGTCTCTCTCTTCCTACCTCTATAACCCTCACTCTCACTCTATCTCACTCACTCTCTCTTCCTGTTTGTCTAATCACCCTGTCTTCCTAGGGGATTCACGTCTTTTTCATTCTTTCTGTCTTCCTCTCTCTTTCTCTTCCTCCCTCTATATCCCCCCTCTCTCTCTGTCTCTCTCTTCCACCCTCTATAACCCTCACTCTCACTCTATCTCACTCACTCTCTCTTCCTGTTTGTCTAATCACCCTGTCTTCCTGGGGGATTCACGTCTTTTTCATTCTTTCTGTCTTCCTCTCTCTGTCTCTTCCTCCCTCTATATCCCCCCTCTCTCTCTGTCTCTCTCTTCCACCCTCTATAACCCTCACTCTCGCTCTATCTCACTCACTCTCTCTTCCTGTTTGTCTAACCACCCTGTCTTCCTGGGGGATTCACGTCTTTTACATTCTTTCTGTCTTCCTCTCTCTTCCTCTTCCTCCCTCTATATCCCCCCTCTCTCTGTGTCTCTCTCTTCACCCCTGTTTTCCTGAAGTAGTTCACTCCATCATTGTTACCAGTTTTTTACCTGTCGCTTTAAAAGCGGCATTCTTGTCGTCACCTTTCATCTAAAGTTTGCTCTTCTTACCAACTATGTTTTGACAACAATTACTACTTATTGTATGTTCCAGAGAATTCGATGGCGGATTGCATGTGTGTGTGTGTGTGTGATTTAGTGTGTGTGTGGGTGTGCATGTCGGTGTGTGTGTGTGTGTGTGTTAACATACCCCCTTCTGTGTATGTGCACTTTTGCGCAAACGATTGAGAGAGTGTTCATCTATGTGATATGTGAGATCGTTCATATGTATGTGCGTGTGTGTGTGTGTGTTTATGTGTGTGTGTGTTTGCGTAAATGCTGTGTGTGTGTGTATGTATGTGTGTGTGTGTTTGCGTAACTGTGTGTATGCGTGTGTGTGTGTTTGTGTGTGTAAATGCATGTGTGTGTGTACGTAGATGTGTATCAGAACAGGTGCGCATGATTGTGTACGTGTGTGTATCTATTTGACATGTAAGATCGTGTGCGTTGTGTGTATGCAAATGTGTGTTTCTGTGTACTGTCACTTGTATGTGAGCGGGCGAAAAGATTGTGCGCTTGTTGAAGTACATATATTTGATATATGAAATTGTATGTGTAAATATGTGTTTCTGTGTAAATGCACTTATGTGTGAGCGTTCTAACAGGATTATGTTCGTGTGTGAGTGTATCTATTTGATATGTGAAATCGTGGCTGCATATGAGTGAACCCCCATGTGTCACATAACGTAGTGGTTAGCGTGTTTGCTTTCACAATCGCATGGTCATGAGTTCTATTCCCGGGATCGCTTTGTTTCCTTGAGCATGTCTGCACCGATTCTTAGGCTCCGCATGGCCAAATATGGCCAGTGATATGGAGCAGTGGGCGTTAACCAGGGACGGACGGTTCCAAAATGACTGAGAAGGGCCTGAATTTGGATTTGGATTTGAAGTGTACCATTATTATGTGATCTACGCTGACCAACTTGGGATATTGCTTATATACACTAAAGGAAACAGATCTCCTACAACAAAGAGACAATAGTTGCCCCTAAAACTTTGACAAAAGTATAATACTTCACATTTAACCATTTTAGTTTATTCTAGTTTATTCTCTCAGTTTATAACTGCAGAAGATTGGGCCACGCCTGGTTTTAATGCTTAAGTAACGCTGTTTATAACTACACTGCCCCTACAACTCAATTTGGAGCCATACGACTGTGTTATTTCATGTCATGTCATAGCATATAGACTCACGTCAAATGAAATAAAAATGTGTAGTCGTTCTACCATCTAGATAAGCAAATTATCCACATCAGCAACATCTCAGAGTCCCCAAACTTATCATTGGAAGGAGACTTTGGTTAATGTTAACTTAAGTTTACTGTATCGGAATAAATGACGTGAAATTCGTGACAGGAACAACTTATTGTGGTTTCCCAGTATCAAAACTAACCCGGAGCTACACAGTAACTTCGACAAAAAACAACAACAAAATGAACGATTAAAACAACTACGGGAACTGCATTAACAACTATAAAGACAACAACGGACGAGTACAGTGGTTACAATATAAAATAACAACAACAACAGCAATATCTAGAGATATAGTGCATAGCCCACATACACACAGCCCCAGAGAAAGGAATAGTAAATGACTACAAAAAAAAAACAGAAGGAGAAGAAGAAGAAGAAGAAGAAGAAGAAGAAGAAGAAGAAGAAGAAGGACGCCAACAATAACAACACCATATCAAAAATAACAAAATAACAACATATCAACAATGACAAAAAAAAATAAACAGTAACAAGTATGCCATGTCAGATAATGATTTACAAAAGTTTGTAGGGTTTTAAATGTAGTTGTATAGGAAAAAAATACCTTTCAGGTATGAATTAAGTGACACGCACGAGTATGTCATACATGCACATACACACACACAAACATATATATATACATGTGCATAAACAGTTGCACACGCAAATACACAAACACGTATATATATATATATATATATATATATATAAGATCAAAGATGGTTAAAAGTGTTGCAAGTATTTTATTATTCGCATTTCAAAAACAAATATCATCATGGGATGATATCTATGATATCTGCGTTCTCATCAGATAAAATAGGGAGACATGATATGAACCTTAAAATCACTTGTGAATAGTGAAGTTTTAAATCAACATATAATTGGCATATGTTGATTTAAAACTTCACTATTCACAAGTGTTTTTAAGCTTCATATCATGTCTGCCTATTTTATCTGATGAGAACGCAGATATCATCCCATGATGATATTTGTTTTTGAAATGCGAATAATAAAATACTTGCAACACTTTTAACCATCTTTTGATCTTATATTATTTATACTCAGACCTACAAACTGTAGAGTGCTACTTATCCGATATTTGCATTGCTCTATTGTGCTACAATAAAACTCACCTCCTACACACACATATATATATATATATATATGAAATATATGAAATATAAGAATCAAAGAACTGTTCAAAACATTATTGTGCTTACAGCTGTTTCCTCCAAACCGAGGTTTGGATTCTTCGGAGCAATTTATTAATGCATGGACAGTTATATGACCTCCTTTTCAGCCGAGAGACATACCAATACATATTCAAACATTGATACATATTCAAACATTGTGGGTCAACATTCATTACAGAATTTAGAGTGGCAGTACACACTTCGAGATTACATTTATATTAATAGGTACAATCAAAAATAAAAAATATAGGTTAAAATACAACATGAAGATAAGCGGTTATATAGTGCAAATGTTATATGTGTGGCACGCATGTGCGTCTTGTTTATATAGTGTGGCAGAGAGATATGTGTGGTAGAGGCACTTAGGTAGGTAAATAAGAGTGTTAGGTTGGTAGATCTGGTGGCAAATTCTTTATATGATTGATATAGTCTGTGTGTGGAGAAATATTATAAGCATTAAAGATAGTGCAAGCATTAAAAGTGTTATAAGTAATGGAGATGCACAGCGCAGGGATGTCATATATATATATATATATATATATATCCGAGTATAGTTATGTAGATGTGGATAGAAAAGTGGCGATGCATTTGTTATATTTTATTCGTGCACCTGAGTTACTGCACGCGCATGCGTGCTAATATTGTGATAATATTGCTATTTGCTGAACTCCTTTTGTAGAGTTTTTTTCAGAATGTATTTGACTGTTATTTCTTGTAAATAAACATTCATTTTCATCCTGACTTCACTAGCCCCGTTTTTCCTCATGTACGTTTTTCGTAATCACGCATGATGGTGAACTAGCCAGTTTTAGAATTCCCTTTTTGGCTTATAATTCTGTGGTAGCCCTGGTTATCTGTTGAGCTCTGCTGACGATTGAAATCCAACCGTGACCATCTCCACTGAAAGTTTTCATAAAATAGTCTTTAAGACTATACAGAACATTTGATGTTTTCTAAATTGAAGGATAAGTATTTTAAACTTTATTTTATCATCAGTTAAGGGTCTATTGATTTTTCCCTGGATTTCACTAAATTCTGTGGATGAATTTGTATCCTGATTCTCTTTTGAGATGAGTTTGAATTATTTTTCCTAAATCTTACGTTAACTACTTTTCCCATCTTGACGACATAGTCACATACATATATGTTATAGAATACTATTAGCTTCTTGCTAAAACAATTTCTATACTTTTCATTTATATATATATATATATATATATATATATATATATATATATATATATATATATATATATAAACGGAAAAAATGAAACGAAATTTCATTTCCCCCTCTTAGTACGGATGTTACTTAAATATAAGTATGTACACGTACATACATATATGTATACAGACGTAAAGTAGTATGAATATATATATACATACATGCACACATATATATATGTACGTATGGATTCACCGAACATTTATTACAATGCTCGGTGTGTTTGTAAACAAACATCCAGTATTAAGCCGTAGTGTCTAGCAACCATCGTTGCTCGTTTGTTCGACACTGACAAAGGAACGCTGTACTAGTTTGAAGCTTATTAGCTATCGTCCGCAACGTATACCTTCCTGCCAGATTGTTGAACGTATATACTTACCTTATGCATATTGACGGCTGAATAGTCCAATTTGAATATCGAGTGGGTTAATCGGCCGGGTGCACCGAAAACGATAAAAATGCATGTTAGATTGTTTGCACTAACTTGATGTAGTAGTGTGTATATGTTTAATAATTGTTTCTACTTTAGGGACAAGGCCAGCAATTACCCAGTGCATTACTGGTACTTTATTTTATCGACCTCGTAAGGATGAAAGGCAAAGTCAACCTCCGGGGGATTTGAACTCAGATCGTAAATGTACGTAACTATGCTGGAAAGCATGGCGTCCGACCCTCTACCGATACTGCCAATCCACCGCCATTGTATATGTTTAATAATGTTTTGTTTTTCCAGTCGACATTAGATGAAAGAAAATTATATATCAAAAAGGAGGCGGCTTATCTGCTAACACACACAAACACACATACGTTTCATGAAAGAATTATACAGGATATGTTGTATGCACATGTTATTTTACTTTACTTTACTAGGGCGGTGAATTGGCAGTATCGGTAGAGGGTTGGACGCCATGCTTTCTAGCATATTTGCGTCACTTTACGGTTTGAGTTCAAATCCCGCTGATGTTAACTTTGCCTTTCATCCTTACTGGGTCGATAAAATAAAGTACCAGTAATGTATTGGGTAATTGCTGGCCTTGTGCCTAAAGTAGAAACAGTTATTTTACTTTACTTTAAGTTTCCTTAATGTATCTCCCTGTCTTCCTGACAACCCGCCTCTCACTCTCTCTATCTGTCTATATATATATATATATATATATAGAGAGAGAGAGAGATAGGGAGGTTGTTGGGTCCGGTGGTTGAACACTTGCCGTTTCAACAGCTAGTTCTAGTATAAAATTTATACATATATATATATATATATATATATATACACATACACATGCATATATGCATGTGTATTTATATACATACATATATATGTGTATGCATATACATATATATATGTATTCAATGAATATGTAACTCTTTCCTTCTCCATCTCTTCTTACCTGCAATCACACACACACAAATTGTGTCAATATATGTATGTATAGGTAGGCATATATATATATATATCACAATACAAATCACGTATTATAGGGATAATGACGGGATTCCAAAAGTGTCAATTCAATCGACGTTATAGAAAAATGAATAGGCTACCTGCTGTAGCGATAATAGTTAAATCAGTTGATTCAATTTCAGAAAACAAAGAATGATTGCTGAAATTCGCGTCATACTTGCGACAGAGAGTAAATTAAATGACGAAGCTAAAACCAGGGCAAACGTAAGCATTTAGTGTCTCTATATTGGATTTACCTGCAGCTTTATATATTTAAAGCATGTTGTTTTGGTTTTTTTTTTAATGTGTGATTGTATGTTATTTATATATGTATTTATTTTGATTTTGTTATTGTTTATGTTGTTGCTGCCAATCGAACCGGCTTTTGCTGATATATTAAACGGAATGTGGTTTCTTTGTCGCTTTTCTCGGATAAATTGATATTAGGTATATATATATGTTATATATATATATATATATATATGTCGTTTATTTATCTATTATTTCTTCATAGGTGCACTTTAATCTTATAGCCTGGTTTAATTGTTTTTTGTGTGTGGTTGATTATGCTGATTGGGGGAGATAGTGTATATACTTTATCAAATGATTCTATGGACATACTTTATTGTATATATATATGTGTGTGTCTGTGTGTTTGTGTGTGGTGTGTATGCACACATACATGTGCGTAAGTCTGTTTAATTTGTCAAATGCACTCAGTCAATGCCTACGGTAATGTTTCATTGAAAAGACGCTGATCGCATTTTTTGTCTTATTTATATCTTCTTTGTGTAATGATCAACTCTCTTTCCGACTACTCTATCACTCCCTATCTCTATGTCACTCTTTCTCTCCACCTCTCTATATATATATATTTATTCACTTACTCAGGAATATATATATATATATATATATTTTATTATTATTATTATTATTATTGACGAAAGTGGATGTACGTTTTTTGAAGCTCCGTGAGTAAGCAATTTTTTGAGGATTAATTGTAGAGAATTGTTTATTTTTTGTACCGTTGAAGCATTATAAGACATTCATTTGTATCCTGTGAAGGAATAACTCATAATATTTGGGCCTTTTGGCCCAAATATTTGAACTTTATTTTGAAAAAAAATAATAATTTTTTTCTCAAAAAAACATGGCGGAGCCACTCCCCTAAAGGCGGGTCTGCTGTCGTGCAACGGCGACTTGAGCGTTGAGAGGAGAGGTGAGGCGAGGAGCGCCACCAGCACGAGTGTGAGCAGCGACAGTGCCAGCACCAACGGGCCGAGCGGCGCGGAAGGTGGTAACAGCGACAACACCAACACCAACAAGCCGAACAGCGCAGAAGGTGGTAATAGCGAGAGCACCAACAAAACAAACAGCACAGAGAGTAATAGTAGCGACAGCAACAGCACCAACAAGGCCAACAGCACAGAGGGTAACCACGACACAGGGGAGAACAACAACAGCAATAGCAGCAGCAACACCAACAAGAACAACAACAGTGACAACACCAACAAGAACACCTTCGCTGCTGTGGCAGCGGCTAAAAGGAGACCATGCTACAGCATCGACTTAACCAACAGAGAGGAAAAGTTGGCCCAGGCCTGGAAAATCATAAATCAAGAGCAGACCTGGGCAAACTTAACTGTCCCGGCAGAAGCCATTGAGGCAGTGGAAAAAAGAACGGTGCATTTCAGATGCATCTCAGTAGAGACAAAGAGGGCAGCGATAATCGCCCAAGCTGATATAGAAGCCGCACTGAAATACATCAGAGAGGACACAGACTTCATAGAGAGGGGCAGGCAATACGGCACCGTTTCGGTGCTGTTCAAGTCTGAAGCCCTCGCTGTGAAGCATTCAATGACCCCTTGCAAAACCAGCAAGGTTATAATGTACCCCTCCCACATGGGAAAACGAATAGCACGTGTGCGCATTCCCAGGATTCCACCAGGACTTGATATGTGGTGGCTCCTGGGTTGCGTAATCGTGGAAGGAACGGATGCAGTCCCGGTAGAGGCAACGAGAACTGCCAGGGACGACTGGTCCGGGGTTGATCTGGAGATACTGCTCCAAATCAGACCCGAAAACGTAAAAGCAATCCCGGACCACATCCGCCTCCAAAACGGGAGGGTGTTGCATATAATGACTGAGGGCAAAAGGCCGCATTGTTTCCTTTGTGGGGAAACGACACACTTGCGAGCCTTCTGCCCTCAACTGCCGAAAAGCGCAAGGGGTCGAAAGATTCCACTGCTGGCGACGCCGGGACAAGGACCACCAGCAACACCGTCAACAATGGAACCACCAAAATTGCACACCCAGGGGGGAAACGAGGAAAGCTCTCCTATTCCCCCTCCCCCCCAAAATACACACACGAACAAGAACATAAACACTCACTCAGACACAAACACGCTCACAGCCACAGACCCCTCATCCTCCAGCAGTGAAGATGAGGGAAAACCAAAGTCCCCCAAAATACAAAAAACAAAACACAAAAAAAAAAGAAATCCACAAAGCACAAACACCCCCACAAAAAAAAATACACAAACCACCCACACAAACATTTTCCCCACAGCATCACCAACACAACCACCAAAATCCCCCAAACGCAAACAAGCTAAACAGACACAAGAACAAATAGACACACAAACATCAGAAACTACAGACACCCCACCCACAACAAACGCAGACACAATAGAAACAACACTAACAAAGCTATCACCACCACAATCACACGAACAAATAAAACCCGAGCAACAAAACATTAAAAACTTCGTGCTTGCCAGAAGGGCCAACAAGGAATGGATGGCCCATGTAGCACGAAGCACAAACATCGAAAAAGACGGGGAAACATTTGAAGCGAGCACATTTCGCGTACCAGATAATTTGCTTCTGATGCGAATGTCGCTCGCTTCATACAAAGAAATTCGAAAGAGCTTTCCTCGGGATGTGGGAACCCCGAACGTAAAACCCACGTCAAGACTATTAAAGGGGTTCCCAAAAGAAACCCCACAAACCATGGAGGTCGAACCACCCGACCTTCACAAGACCCCGGAAGGTAAGTAAACCTTTCCTCTCCCATTCATCCTGCCAGCATGGCCATAAGAGTAGGAAGTTTAAATGTTCGTGGCCTGGGGTCGCCCTGGAAGCAAGGTCACTTGCTCAACGACCTCAGGTCACTAGGAATGGATGTAATTGCCATCAGCGAGACCAGAATTTCCGACACACGCGCACCGGCGCCGATTTTCGACGATTATCAGATCTTTGCATCTGTTAGTCGGCCGGGAATGGGAGGTGGAGTGGCTGTGCTGTTTAGGAAATGTCTGGATCTCGAGGTAAGGTCAATCTTCCGGGATCCTGACGGAAAGTTGGTGGTCCTGGACGTGAGCAATAGCGAAGGTGGTGCCTTTAGACTGGTGGCCGTCTACGCCCCTACTGGGGCCGGTCGGCCGGACTTCTTTAGGCGCCTGGAAAACTTTCTGCTTACGTCTCGCCCTTTACTGTTAATAGGGGATTGGAATGGCATCTTAGAAGCACGCTGGGATTGTGTGGGAGTATCTGATAGGAGCGGGGGGTGCAAAAGCCTCAAGTACCTGATCAGCCAGTTTCAACTGTCTGACAGGTACCGACTAGATTTCCCTAATGCGCCAGTATGGACCTGGACCAATCGCATAGGGTCATCTAGATCGTACATAGATAGGATTTTCATTAGGAAAAGAGATAGAAATAGTGTAGGATGTCCACATTTTAAAACGGTTGCCTATTCAGATCACAAGCTTGTGATCTGTATGCTCGACCTAGATAAGACACGTAGGTTAGGACCTAGCTACTGGAAGCTAAACATGTCGTTTCCGGCACGTAAAGCTTACAGGGACCGGGTCAACAACTTAGTTAAGCAAAAGTTGACAGGGGGGGTTGTCAACAACAGGTGGTGGGGGGCACTCAAAAGAGAGATTAGAGCAACCTCGATAGGATTTAGCAAAGAAGTAGCAATAGAGAAAAATAGAAAGGAGGAGGGGCTGATAGCTAAGTTAGACGAGGCTATTTGTAGTGGCATTGCAACAGACGTGCTAGCGGCGAGAATGGCACTAGACCATTTCTTCAATGCGAAACACGAAGGTTGCATTGTCAGAGCTAAGGCGCGTGCTCTGAGGAACGAGGGAACCAAAGCTGCCCGATGGGCTCGCTTTGCAGAGACGCAGCGTGGAAATAAAACCACAATTCGGTCTTTGACGGATCGAGATGGACACGAACTGAGCGATTCCAAGCAGATGTGTGAGGCCTTTCGCCAGCACTTTGCTCGATTGTTCGGGAGGATGGGTGAGTCGGAGACGGCGGCGGACTTCAGTCCCTACCTCGACGGCTTGCCACGCCTCTCGACGGCCGACGCTGAGCGCTGCGAAGAGCCGATAACATCAGTCGAAATTCAGGACGCCCTTGTCGGCTGCTCGAGTCGCAAGTCACCCGGTTTGGATGGTCTGCCCTACGAGCTTTACGTAAATATGCCAGACTTGTTCTCCGATCTCCTCGAAGCGCTCTACTGCAACTGGCAGCAGAACGGGAGCATTCCCAGTTCTGTGAGCCGTGGCGTAGTGACGCTGATAAGGAAAGACGAGAACAAGAGGGACACACTAGATAATTTCAGGCCCATAACCCTGCTCAACACAGAGTTTAAGATTTTGGCCAAGGTGTTAGCGAAAAGATTGGCGCTTGTCGTCAAAGATTTGGTTGGGGAGGCGCAAACTTGCGCAGTCCCGACCAGGTCCATACACGACAACCTCCACCTCATGCGATACATCATAGAGAGGGTTGGGTGCAAACCTGGCTTCGGTGGGGCTCTGATCAATTTAGATCAATCGAAAGCATTCGATAGGGTCGACCATCGGTACTTGGAGGCTGTCCTCGAGGCGGCTGGCTTCGGCCCCGTCTTCAGAAGCTGGATCGCTGCAATGTACAGCGGCATCTGCTCGGTGGTCAAAGTTAATGGCCACCTCTCGGAACCGTTTCAGATCTCTCGATCGGTCCGTCAAGGGTGCCCTCTCTCCTCACTTCTGTACGTATTGACTCTTGAGCCTCTACTGCGGAAGCTGGAGTTGTTGCAGGGCATCCCGCTCGAACCGGGACGTAGAAAGGCTGCGTCCGCTTATGCGGACGACATCACCGTGATGGTGTCGGACACCTCGGAAATCGAGGTGATCCGCACCCATTTGGAGGAATATGAAAGGTTGACGGGAGCAAAACTTAACCCGGAAAAGTCGGTGGGCTTGCAGCTCGGCACCTGGAGAGGCAAGTCCATGCCGTCCAACAGCGTCGTTGGGCGCTGGACAGACGGACCGGTAAAGTTGCTCGGGGTTTGGTTCGGACCAGACCTCCAGGTGGATAAGAATTGGGACGAGGTGACGAGCAGGATAGCCAACCTCACCCAGAAATGGGCTGAGAGAAAGCTATCACTGAAAGGGCGGGCGGAGGTGGCGAACGCGTACATCGCGTCCGTCATCTACTACCGCCTGACCGTCGTGCCTTGCCCCCGTCCACGCCTCGCCAATTTGGAACGGCTCCTTTTCAAATTTTTGTGGAGGGGACGGGTCCCGTTGGTGAGGCGGTCCATCTGCTGCCAGCACCCTCTTCGTGGAGGGCTGGGCATGCCGTGGCTAATGATGCGCAGACATGCGCTGAGGCTGCGACATCTCCAGATATTTTGCCTAAACGGTTAACAGGTGTGGTCGCCGTTTGTTAGACGGGCCTTTCCGCAGCTCATCTCTTTGACTGAGCTGCAGTCCTGGGTCAAGAAGAGACCGAGACTGGGCGACTGGCATCTGGAATGTTGCCAGGCGCTCACTGCATTCTGCAAGGTGGGCAATGCGGTCAGTGGAACTTCCACTCAAGATTTCTATAGAGGATTAGTGGAGGGCAAGTGCGATGACGTACTAGGAGAGGCTCTGGGCGTCAACGAAGTAGAACTGACCAGTATGTTCCGGAGGACTTTCGAGCCGGGGACGATGGATAACTTCCAGAAATCCCTCGCTTGGCAGTGCTACCGGGGGGCGCTGCCGGTTCGGGATAAACTCTACAGGCACGGAAGTGCTGTCAGACGAACCTGCCCGAGATGCGCGCAGAGCGACGAAACCGTTCTGCACGCACTCGTCCAGTGTCCGTGCATTGCTGACTTGTGGGGTTATGTCGAACAGCTATTGTCGCGTGTAGAACGGATCCGGCTATCGTCCGAGTCCATAGTGAAGATTGACCCGCCGCCTTCTTTTGGTCAGGAAGGGCAGGCAATTTTCCTCTGCCTGGTGGCAGTAGCGAAAGAGGTTGCATGGTGGACCAGGTTGAAAGGACTGAAGACAGACACTTTTCTCTTCGGCCAATCCCTCATCAACTTCTTCAAGTTTCACTTGGAAAGGAAGGTGAGGGTGGAGAGAGAAGTGCTGCCCCCCAGTACATTTACTGAAAGGTGGGTGAATGTGGCGAGAATGGCCCGCGTGAGTGGGCCTACTCTGATCATGCGCCTGTAGGCTGGTGAATTCGAGAAGGAGAGGGGTGCCCTTCCCGGGTGCCCTAGGAGCGTCGGGTGGCTCAGGACTGGTGGGGTGCTTGAGTCAACCCTGGGTGGTGATCCCTCTTATTGGGGAACTTTCATTGTTGTATTTTTATTGTTATTTTGTTTTTTGTTATTTATACTTACTCGATCTCTATGTAAACCCCCACTGTCCCTGTCTATTGTGTTGTCCCCTATATGTCGGCCCTTGTGGCCAATAAATGAAATCATTATTATTATTATTATTAGTATATATATATATATATATGCATATATAAATATATATATATATACGTATACATATACATATACATATATACATATACATATATATATACATATACATATATACATATATACATATACATATATACATATAGATATATATACACACATATATATATATACATTTATATATATGTATGTATATATATACATATATATATATACATATATATACATATATATATACATATATATATAGATATATACACACACACATATATATATATATATATATATATATATATATATATATATATACATATATATATATATTTAGTATTAGTTATACTATTTATGGTTATGTAAATACAAAACCTTATGCAGTTATAAGTATTTTTTATACACACCCTAAATAGTGGTAGGCAGTAATGTATTACTACCTTATTACCAGTAAGTTAAGTAGCTCAATGTAAAAACATCAGATGATTTACAGAGCAGTTATATGAAATATTAGAATCAAAGAACTGTTAATGTTTTGAACAGCTCTTTGATTCTTATATTTCATATATATATATATATATATATAGATATATATTCATATATATATATATATATATATATATATATATGTATATATATATAGGTATATATTCATATATATATATATTCATATATATATATATTTATACATATATATTCATATATATATATATATATATATATATATATATATATATAGGAACAAGTAGGACCCCGACGGCTGAGCTCAAGCCGTTTCGACGGCTAATTCTGTACAGAATTAGCCGTCGAAACGGCTTGAGCTCAGCCGTCGGGGTCTTACTTGTTCCTATTACCCACTCTACTACCCTAAGTATTGAGTAATTTGGTGCGTTATGGTCCACCTGGTTCCTTACCACATCTCCTTCGTTATATATATATATATATATATATATATATATATATATATATATATATATATATATATATATATATATATATATATATATATATATATTTATATATATATATATATATATATATATATATATATATATATATATAAATTCAGCGAGAATCGTATTTCGGTGGGTAGAAAAAGCGAAATGAAACGCAAAATCAGAGTTATGGTGGCAAGCGTTCCATAGTTAAAAAACCAGAGCTGAACATATATGTTATACATTTATATATATACATATATATATACATATATATATATATATATATATATATATACGTATATATATATATATATACATATATATATAAATACATTCACCTAGGGGTGAATGTATGCAAGCCCGAATGACAACGGGCGAGGTAAGGGCGATAGTGGCTGGGAGTAGAGAAATAAGCACGTACGTATGTGTGAGATATTAAAGAAATTATATATATATAATACATATATATATTGTTGGGAAGGGTCATATTGTTGTAATAATATTGACAGAAATAATAATAATTGTTTCTACTTTTGGCACATGGCGAGCAATTAGCCCAGTGTATTACTGGTACTTTATTTTATCGACCCCGTAAGGATGAAAGGCAAAGTTAATATCAGCGGGATTTGAACTCAGAATGGCAAATGTCGTAACTCACTTGGAGCTTACTGTCCAAAGCGGGAGGACGCCGTCCGTGTAACTTATGCTCGGAGGAAACATTACAAATGTTGTTTTCGAAGGACCAACTCCTAAACAAGAAAGAGGAACTGGTAACCGCATGCAAACACATATTGAATAGGACTTACCTCGCCCTCAAACCCCATAACGACCCGGGTGGGTAGACAAGGGCTGATACCCCTCCTACTTTCCGAATAAGTTAGGGGAATCCCCAGATTACTTAGGTAGATGTATCTCTATTCTTTTCTTTTCCTCTTTGTCTTCTTCTTCCCCTGTCTCATCCTATCACTTCCTTCCACCCCCTATTTTCTTTCTTGTCTGCTATTCCTCTTCGCCTACCCCGATGCAGCCCATCGGGCCTCTGTAGCATCAGTTCCCCCACCCCTGTAATCTTGAGATAGAATTGGCCGAATACGTTTTACTAACTACTTATAGCAGACGTGTTAAACCCCTTTAATTATGTTTCAGTTCTGGTACTACTCAATTTCTACAAGTATTTTCTATTCTCAACTTATTAACCTGTAATTGTAAGATAGCA
>OZ024749.1:24022966-24027966 GCA_964016885.1 Eledone cirrhosa | reverse complement strand
TGTATATAAATGTATATATATGTATATATATATATATATATGTATATATATATATAAATGTATATATATGTATATATATATATATATATATGTATATATATATATGTTTTTATATATATATATATAAATATATATATATGTATATATATATATGTTTATATATATATATATATATATATGTATATATATATATATATAGTATGCTAGGGAAAGGATCAGGGGTGTATAACACTCCACTTATCCAGCAGGCAGTATGATGTTAGCTCAATGTCTGAGGACAGAGCCGTAATATAATAAATAAATAACAAAGAACGCTTATAGCATATGCATATCTTTACTTGCTAATATTGTTTCATCCGCACTATAAGTGGGACTCATCAGAGCATAAAGGTTAATTACATACCATACAAGCAATAACAAATCCAAGACATTGAAGAATGAAAGGTAATAATAGACGATAGAGGATAAGAATAAAAATAAAAATAAAAGTAAAAATAAAAATAAAAATAAAAATAAAAATAAGGGGTGCTATCAGTCACAGTTGGGCGGGGTGCTGTCAACATATAGTTACATACAAGCATACACATGGATAAGAGAACAGACAAGAGTAGACACATGGATAAGAGAACAGACAAGAGTAGATAAGATAATGGGATTAGGTAAGAGTAGGTAAAAAATAGGTAAAAAATAGGTGAAAAACAGGTGAAAAACAGACTTATAATATATATAAAAAGAAATACAAAGAAATACATAACAAACTTACATATAAAAAATAAAATATAGGGTAAGGAATGAGATGAAATAATATAAAATTAAAAATTAAAAATTATATACATAGAACATAATATAGTATAATCGTAAAATAAGATAAAATAAGGTAAACTAAAATCAAATAACATAGACTAAATTAAAATAATATAATATAAGATATAATTAAATGTATAATTAAATGTAATTAAATGTAATTAAATAAATAAATAAATAAATAAATAAATAAATAAAAATTAAATAAATAAATAAAATTAAAATTTAAATTTTAAAATTTTAAAATTTTAAAATTAAAATTTAAATAAATAAATAAATAAATAAATAAATAAATAAATAAATAAATAAATAAATGGAGTCAAGTAAGTAAATAAATAAAATTAGATAACATGAAATGAAATAAAATAAAATGAAATAAAGTAAATTAAGATAAGATATATATTTTTTTAGAATATATCTCTTGAATATATCAGGGGCCCACGAAGGCACTAAATGTCACAGTTATGTGTATCACTTGACCAATTTTTTAAAATATATTTCTTGAAAACATCAGGGGCCCACGAAGGCACTAAGTGTCACAGTCACCAGTATCACTTGACCATTGCAGGGCAATGGAGGCGTCCCAGGTTGGGCAGTCTCGAAAGTTCACTCGAAAGTCATGGGTGTGCATTCACACAGTTGAGCGGTGGGGTAATCAGAAACCGGTTCACACACGGGCAGGAGTCAAATGGTCAGAGAGAGGTGCATCGAAGGAGGTAGAAGAATTCACATGCATTAGCAAGCGAGGTGAGGTTAAAGCAAGCAGACACAGTTGTAGCGCATACAAAATATATATAAAAAGACAGAAGATATATAAAAAAAAAAAAAAAAAAAATAGCTTCAAGAGCCATTAAGTCACCGCATTGGGACATCACAAGATTGTACACATCAATATGTTCAGCACGTATATGCACGTATACACACCACATGCATATGCAGAGACGGTATACATATATATATATATATTTTTTTTTATATATACACAGACACATATAACCACCTACACCCATACACATATAAATGTATACACGGACACACACGCACACACACACAGCGTAGGACACCCGGGTCAAAGCCGATATTAAATACGATATTAAATACGATATTAAACACCGAAATACCACATTAGACCAGACCCACCACCACAGGTAATATATTCAAAACAAATACATACGATGAGATGTATTAAAATAAAGTTGAAATCCTACGGAGATATTCATGTCTGCACGTGCCATTGACCGATTCGAGTGTACACAGACCGTTAGTAACTACACAGACCGTTAGTAAAACTGTCACATGTATATATACAGATATATTTATACATATATATATATATATATGTATAAATATATCTGTATATATACATGTGACAGTTTATATATACATGTATATATATATGTATATATATATATATTTATGTTTATATATATATATATACATATGTATAAATATATATATACATATATACAGATACATATATACATATATACATATATATATATATATATATACATATATACATATATATACATATATATATATACATATGTATATATATATATGTATACATACATGTATATATATATATATATATAGAAAGATTTGAATGGATACAGTTTAGTTGAAAGGAATTTATTGACACGTGTTTCTATAACAGTTACATAACCTGAAAACAGCTGCTATCTACAAAGTATTAGTTATGCAGACATTCAATATTTCAATGTTATTATTTACTGTCATTTCATCGGAATAATTTTACTGAGGACCTGTTTGGTTTGTATAGAGAATATTAGGAGGGAGGGGTGAAGTTGTTAGAAGAATAGTTGAGGGAGTGGTTTTTTGATAGCAGTGAGCATTTTTGGTGGCAGTGAGTGATTAGTTTCCCATCTGTTGTTTTGACATTTTTATAGAATATATTATTGGTTATTTTTCTAAATCTATGGAAGGATTAGAGATAGTATAGATATGCTTGGTTGGTTTTGTGTTTGCACTTAATTAACATTCAGACTTAAATTTTTCTTTCAAGTGTACGTATCCTTTCGCCCACGCATTCACACACAAACATATATGGACACCTCTACAAAATACATATACTCACATTCACATACTTACATGCTCATACTTACATACATATACACATGCATACATATATGTATACACACATGTATACATGCACATACATACGCGTTCATGTGTATACATTTTCATACTCAACCTATCTTTATATACACACGTATAGACACACACATATATACATACATACTCCAGTCTATGTGTATATATATATATATATATATATTTATTTATATATATATGTTAATTAAGTGCAAACACAAAACCAACCAAGCATATCTATACTATCTCTAATCCTTCTATAGATGTAGAAAAATAACCAATAATATATTCTAGAAAAATGTCAAAACAACAGATGGGAAACTAATCACTCACTGCCACCAAAAATTATCACTGCTATCAAAAAACCAGTCCCTCAACTATTCTTCTAACAACTTCACCCCTCCCTCCTAATATTCTCTATAAAAACCAAACAGGTCCTCAGTAAAATTATTCCGATGAAATGACAGTAAATAACATTGAAATATTGAATGTCTGCATAACTAATACTTTGTAGATAGCAGCTGTTTTCAGGTTATGTAACTGTTATAGAAACACGTGTCAATAAATTCCTTTCAACTAAACTGTATCCATTCAAATCTTTCTATTTTTCTCCGGATTACTTTTGGAACTACAACTGGAACCGTCGAGCAAACTCTACGTGAGCTGTCAATCTACTGTGTGTAATATTTATATTACAACACCACGGAAAATACTGTATATATATATATATATATATATATATATATATATATATATATATATAGAGAGAGAGAGAGAGAGAGAGAGAGAGAGAGAGAGAGAGAGAGAGATGTGTTCGTTACTCGAGTATAAATCTCGAGTAACGAACTCATCAGGAGACATTCTCAATAGGACAGTTGAGCCTTTATTCTTATAGCCTGGTCTAATTGATTTTTTATATGGTTAATTATGCTAATTGGTTGAGGAAATAGTATATATTTTATCTAATAATTCTAAGGACATGATTTATGATATATTGCTCTGATTATTTAATTTATTACTTCTTCATTGAGCCACATCGTGAACGGTTGCCACATATATATTTGTGACTTTATGTATATGTATATATTTATATTTAATAATCTCCTGTTGGATTGAGATGCAATTTGTGCGACATTGGGCTGTGCTTTCTAGCAACCAAGCTACTCGCCGTAAACAACTAATCAAATTCTTTCTAACTTGACCGCTGCCACCTCACGATTCTTAGCCATTTTCTGAATCTATTTCTGGCGGGATCGCTTTGGAAAATTAACTGTCCTATTGAGTCTGTCTCCTGATGAGTTCGATACTCGAGATTTATCCTTAATAGGATATCTCAAAATACGAACGAAACCATGGTAGGGATAATTACGGTATGCGCGCATTTCTCCTAATTTAAATTGTATACCTAATTATGTATGGTTGACGGTATTTTGGTCAGTTTCTACATGCTGTTGAAATATTGGGTAAATACTCTATTGGTTAAATACTCTGTGGTCAACCGTGAAGAGGCTGCTTTCAGTTATTTATAAAATATTTTTTGATAGGAGCCGTTATTCTTATCGCATGGTTTAATTGATTTTTAATGTACATATATTTATATATATACATATATATATGTATATATATATATATATATATATATATATATATATATATATATATATGGATTCATATATATGTGTATATATGTATATATATATATACATATATATATGTACCTATACATACATTGATAAACATGCATTTAAATATATATATATATATTACATATATATAATGATAAATATGCACTTATATATATATATACATATATACATTGATAAATATGCATATATATATAAATACATATATATATACATTGATAAATATGCATATATATATATAGGTAAATAGGCATATATACATATATATTTATAAAGATGCATTTATATATATATATATATTGAGAGAGAGAGAGAGAGAGAGAGAGAGAGAGAGAGAGAGAGAGAGAGAGAGAGAGAGAGTTTTAGAATGGAGAAAACAAACATGCAAAATATATATCGAAAAATTGGAGAGCGTAATTAATAACGTTGCAGAGCAAT
>OZ024749.1:24010466-24017966 GCA_964016885.1 Eledone cirrhosa | reverse complement strand
GAAAGGTGGGATTTGACATCAAAATATAAATAGACAAAACTACATGCCTCAAAGTAAGCTGATCGACGCTCGAACAATACTGTCATTCCACTATACTCATATGATAATAATATATCATATATATGTTACATAATATATATTAATAATAATAATTCTTACTTTTTTTTGCACAAGGCCGGCAATTATCCCAGGCATTACTAATACTTTATTTTATCGACCTCGAAATAATGATAGGCAAAGTTAATCTCGACGAAATTTGAATTCCGAGAACAGAGAGCTGGAACGAATACTGTAAAGCATTCTATCCGATGTTCTAGCAACTCTGCCAATTAGCCGAATGATGTTGATGATGATGATGATGTGTTATTTTATTTGTCGCAAGACTATTCGACTAAGATGACTCTACAAAGGCAATTACAATTATTATGTTAGGAGCTTACAAATTAATGACAAAATGGATAACATACATAATTAATATTAGGTGTACATAGTAAAAAAAATATATAAATTATTTATCGATCCCGTTACGATGAAAGACAACGTTAACCACGACGGTATTTGGCCCCAGGATTTAAACAGCAGTAATTATATAGATAATTATATACGCTCTGCTCTACTGATACTGCCAATCCACCGTAATATTTGAAGACTATAATAATTGTTTCTATTTTCGGCACAAGACCAGCAATTGTCCCAGTGCATTACTGGTGCTTTATTTAATCGACGCCCGTAAGGATGAAAGGTAAAGTTATCCGCGGTGGAATTTAAACTCAGATCGCAAAGAAGCTTAACACTATTCTGCAAAGCATGGTGTCCGCCCATCTACCGATTCTGCGAATCCACCGCCCTATAATAATTGTTTCTACTTTTGGCGCAACGCCAGCAATTACCCACTGCATTACTGGTACTTTATTTTATCGATACCGTAAGGATGAAAAGCAAAGTTAACCCCGGTTGGATTTGAACCTAGACTGTAAAGGGGCTTAACTCTATGCTGCAAAGCATGGCGTTCGAACTCTACAGATACTTCTAATCCACTGTCCTATAATAATATCATTGAATATGATTTCCTAAGCACATTAAAACGAACCGAAATGGGACTTTCAATGCCCCTGAAACAAGAAGGATTCCATGGATTCTGTGAGGGGTTTAAACCACCAATTACTCATCAGGGAACTTGTCCTCGTTAGATTCATTATTGCCTTCTATACTATGTATATTGATTAACATTTCTATTATTATTTTTTCATGCGGTGTTCTCCTCGGTGATCTCCCCTTTCGTTTAGATGTGATAAGCCCCACATTTGTTGATTTAGTCCTTTTATCGTACCCAAGGTTTTAGAATTATTAACACCACCTATAACAATAGAATAATAATAATAAGAAGAACAAGTACGAGAAGAAGAAGAACGAGAGAAGAAGAGGGAGAATAAAAGTAGGAGTAGTAAAAATAAACAAAATTGACAAGTTAATCAATCAAGAGATCGATATTGACTGTAAATACGTAATAGAATCGATAATCATAAGTACGTACCACTTAGATTTATGCACTTACCATTGATTGGAACAGAGAATCAAGTAAATAACGCACGCAGACTCACACATACACACCAAAACACACACACAAACATAGACACACACATATACACGCAAATACACACACAAACATATACATATATATGAATATATATATACATATACATATACATACATATATGTATATATACATATAAATATATATACATCCCCCCCACTCTCAAAAGCATGAACCTAATAAACTCATGTGTACTGCCTCACTGTTTTTGTTCCTGTCTAAGATTTAACTATACATATATACATATACATATATACCTATATACATATATACATATACACATGCATATACATATACACATATACATATATACACATATATACATATACAAATACATATATACATATATATATATATACATGTACATATATATATACATATATAAATAAACATATATATATACGTATATATATACATATATATACTTATATCTATGTGTGTGTGTGCTTGTGTGTATGTCACTTTATCTATGTATATATATGAATGTACGTATGTTTGCATGCAAAAAATGTAGACGTAATAAACCTACATGAACAACGAGTAATCTAAGTTAAAAAAAATCCTCGCTTACAAGATTAAGATGGCAACTGACTGAATGTTAGCATCTAACATTTATATATTCCGAAAACAAAACAACGGCGAAGCTCACGTGGTAACATAGGATAAATATGTAAATGCACACAGACACACATTTATCTATATATATCCATATATATCCATATATATATATATTTAATATATAGATATATACATTCACATAATATATATATATAATGTATACTTATGTATATATATATATATATATATATATATATATATATATATATATATATATATATTTATATATATATATATATATACATATATATACATGCACACCAACAAACGTATGCACACATTGCACCATATATATGTATATTATATATATATATATATACATACATACATATGAATATTTATTTAATGTACACACACACACATATATATATATATATATATATATATATATATATATATATATATATATATATATATATATATATATACATATTAAATTGGTACATAGATTGGTGTTAAGATTGCAACAATAAGTTGTTTCCTAACACAGTTTGACTTTTATGTAACAATCTACATATTTTATATGGCTCCTTCTGTTTATGTTTTTTCCATTGCATTTTTTTTATTTGTTGTTTGCAGCTATGTTTGCATTTGATTTTATCATCTTAGTCAGACCAGGAATTTTTTTCGTTTTTTACTTTTAGATATATATATTTTTCAGATATATCTCAGATATATATTCTTTATGGGTGTTCATGAGGTTGTGTATATGTAAGTATTTTTGTTCATGTATGTTTTTAGTCACATGGTAAGATTGGCGAAATGGATTAGTCGAATTTATTTTTATTTTTCTGTTTTTGTTTTTTTTTGCCGTTGTTGCTTATTTCTTTAGATTCGGACGAGATATCGTTGGTCTCTGCTACGAGTTCCTGAGTTTTACGTTCAGGTCTGACTTCCTTCAATAAGATCTTGCAAATTGAAGATAGTATATGTAACAGAAAATCTCATGGATTAATAGTTTACTAAGACAAATTGAACGGTCAGTAGAAGCAATGATTTAGAGAGAGCCTGCAAGCCTTGTCATTTTACTTTCTGTGAATAAGCGCTGATCCTTCCCAAGTAAACCTTGCATTTCAACCGATGGAAGTCGATAAAATAATATTCCGCACAAATTGGGTTTTATTGGCAGATATTTTTGAAAATCAGCGGGCTAGATAGTTTACGACTTGATGGCAAATTAAAGAGGTGGTGACCATTGCTGGAACACCTTTAATTTACGGTATATTCAAGAAAATATTACCTAATGCTTTACTTAAATGGACCGTACTACTAGAATGTCTAAGGAAATCACTGGGCAGATTTCATGGCCTAAAACAAACGGTAGTGGCCCCAGGGTTAGACCACGAACATAGTTGTGGAATAACATCCATATGATCGGTAGGTCACACTTGGAGAACCAGCCGGATTAATTGGAGACTGTTGCTTCTGATAGGAATCTCTGGGGAATGAGAAGAAGAAGAAGAAGAAGAAGAAGAAGGAGAAGAAGAAGAAGAAGGAACGACTTACTAGTAGTAGTCCTAAAGACCATTCACGTCCTAAACAAACAAAACATTTTAGGATGAAAGGAATGTCATATAGGCAGCAGCAGTAGTAGTAATAGTAGAAGTAATAGTAGTAGTAGTAGTAGTAGTAGTAGTAGTAGTAGTAGTAGTAGTAGTAGTAGTCGAAGTAGTAGTAGTAGAAGTAGTAGTAGTAGTAGTTTGACACGTGTTTCCTTACGACACAAACGACGACATAATGATCTCTGCTTGTACCTGGAGAGAATAGATAGTATATTGTCATTTGATAATATCTATAGCAACACTCAGTATGTGAATATAATTGATTACTTCTAACGCACAATACGTTTAATGTATATATTACATTGGTAGGTGTAAATCATATATATGTATATATATATAAATATATATAAATATATATATTAGGTGTAGAAAGGCGGTGGATTGGCAGTATCGGTAGAGGGTCGGACACCATGCTTCCCAGCATAGTTACGTCCCTTTACGATCTGAGTTCAAATCACGCCGAGGTTGACTTTGCCTTTCATCCTTACGGGGTCGATAAAATAAAGTACCAGTAATGCACTGGGTTAAGGCTGGCCTTGTGCCTAATGTAGATACAATTATTAGGTGTAGATCATATATATATATATATATATATATATATATATTGGATTAAATGCTCTGAAATAGCGATATATATGTGAAGATAGACATAGAATATTCGAAAATATTCTGTATGTTTATAATACGTAATCCTGAAGATTTCTAATAAGAATGAAACGCGTAGGTTACTTCCCTTGCTTTTATCGAGAATCTAATTGTAATACGTGACGTATTCTATTCTATAGCGATTAGGTCTTCAAAATGTTTATTATAAACATACAGAATATTTTCGAATATTCTATGTCTATCTTCATATATATATATCAAAGGTATATATTGAGTTAGAAGCTCAAAATAGTCTCTTACAATAAAATAGCTCTAGGAAAGAGATCTTTCCGAGCAAAATATTATAATTGAATATAAAAGAGAGATAAACACAGATATATACATATATGAGTTCAAATCGCATGGGACCAGATTCGCAAAGGTGAAAAAAATACTAACTATAGACAATAGGGTTTCCCAGACTCAATTTAAGAATAAATCAAGAAAATAAATACAAACCGGAATTTTTGAAAGTATCACCCAGACAGCGTTTGGGGATGCTGTTTCGTAAATTAATTGTGAAGAGGATTATTATTCTTCATCAACAGTGGGTGACAAATTTCTCAGGATATCAGAAAACTGAGTAGTTCGCGTATATACAATAACACACATGGTATCAAAAATTAGCGTGTCACACAAACTCACACCACTAAAAATAGCAGCCAAGTTTCCTTGTCATTTAAATGAGCGCGACAAATAAACGGTGCCCAATATATCAGAGGTATATCTTGAGTTAGAAACTCAAAATAGTCTCTTACAATAAAATAGCTCTAGGAAAGAGATATTTCCGAGCCGTATATTATAATTGAATATATATATATATATATATATATATATATATATATATATATATATATAAACATATATTTATTAAAATATATATATATATATATATATATATATATATATATATATATATATATATATAAACATATATTTATTAAAATATATATATATATATGTTTAATATATATATATATGTTTAAATATATATATATATATATGTTTATATATATATATATATATTTATATATATATATATATATATATATATATATATATATATATATGTTTATATATATATAAACATATATATATATATATATATATATATATAAACATATATATATATATATATAAATATATATATATATATAAACATATATATATATATATATATATATATATATATATATATATATATATATATATATATATATATATATATATATATATATATATATATATATTTAAATATATATATATATATATATATATATATTTAAACATATATATATATATATATAAACATATATATATATATAAACATATATATATATAAACATATATATATATATATATATATATATATATATATATATATATATATATATGTTTATATATATATATGTTTATATATATATATATGTTTATATATATATATATATATGTTTAAATATATATATATATATATATATATATATATATTTAAATATATATATATATATATATATATATATATATATATATATATATATATATATATAAACATATATATATATATAAACATATATATATATAAACATATATATATATATATATATATATAAACATATATATATATATATATATATATATAAACATATATATATATATATATATAAACATATATATATATATATATAAACATATATATATATATATATATATAAACATATAGAATTAGCCGTCGAAACGGCTTGAGCTCAGCCGTCGGGGTCTTACTTACTCCTATTACCCACTCTACTACCCTAAGTATTGAGTACTTTGGTGCGTTATGGTCCACCTGGTTCCTTACCACTTTTCCCTCGATATATATATATATATATATATATATATATATATATATATATATACATATATTTCGTTTCTGAATTTGTTTAGCAAGATTCTTTATCTGAAATCGTCTGTTGAAACCGATATTGTTATACTTTGGGAGGGTCATGTTGCCAATAAGAAACACACGCACCATGGATTTCACTTCAATTTATTATAATAAATTTATAAATTTATACATTTATAAATTTATAAATTTCTGGTTGGTTGGTTCCACAACCAGATAGTTGTTTATATATTGTCATAGTTCTTTCGTCACACACTCTGTGACCTCTTCAGTGACTGGGGATTCTTTTCTTTTCTTTTCTTCTTTTCTTTGTTTTTTTTTGTGCCTCTCCTTTGTTCTGTCCTACGCCATTTTGTTTCTGTGTGTGTGTTGTGTGCTCAGTCTGCGCATGCGCCACATCCAGGTGTCTGTGTGTGTTTATGTTCATTTATTTATTTGTTTATTTACATGTTACTGGTTGGTTGTTTGTTCTATGTGTGTGTGTGTTTTCATTTTGTCCTTAATTGTAAGTTGTGATGTTGCTGTTCCACTCATATTTTCTATTTAATTTTGGTTGTAATTCTTTTTTTTTTTTATGTTTATTGCCTCTGTGATTTGTCTAAACATTGCGTCCTTTCTGTGTGTAGATTCTATTTTTATTTATATGTTCTCTAATTTACCCTTGTGTTCTATTTTAGCATGTTGGTCGAGTACAGATGATTCTTTACTATCTTGAAGGTCTCGCCAGTGTTCATTTATCCGTTCCCCTACACTACGAGCTGTCTCACCTATGTACACTATATTTTTGTCTCTACATTGTCCTTCAGTACATCTTATGCTATACACTACATTTCTAGTTTTACAGTTAATATGGGGGCTTATTTTACAGGTTATACATTTCTTATCTATACATGAGGGTCTTTGAAAAGGGTATGTCTTGCTAATAAGTGTTTTTACGGAGGTACCTGGTCTTTCTACTATATTAATATTGAGTTTATGTTTATCTAGGGCCCTTCTAAATGTGTAAGCTAATTCACCTCTAGGGGTTGTATCGATGAACATTACACTCTGGTATTTATTGCTATCATACCATGAGTTTATTCTATTAGTCTTGTTCCTAGTTCTTTCTATTCTATTCCAAAATTTGCTCCTATACAAGGGGCAGGTCCCATTGATGTCATTATTTACCATTTTGTCCCATTTGGTTGTGGCTCCTCTAT
>OZ024749.1:24000466-24007966 GCA_964016885.1 Eledone cirrhosa | reverse complement strand
GTTCTTAATATTTCATGAATAACATATTATATCATCTCTGATTATATTATATTAAGTTATAATATATCACGTTAAAGTAAATTATATTATATGATATTTTATTATATTAAGTTATATTTAAATATAATATAATATAATTATATCACACAGATCAAGAATTATATTACATAAATTGGAAATTATTTCTTAATACAGAGTTTATAGGTTTTAGTAATTTTATATTATAAACCATATTTCATGAAGTATTGTTTATATATCTTAAGCAGTAACGTGTTTTAGATTTGTACAATGTTATACGTAGTAACTTGTAAACCAGTTAATATAAATAAGTTTTATTCGTTTTTCGCTGGGAACGATCTGCTTTTCAGAGAGTGATTGTGCTAACGCGGTCGTGGTCGGCCGTCATTCGCTCAGTGAGTCTTCAAAACTTGACTCTCAAAACCACCCAAATATCTTCAGATTTATAAAGGAGCCTCAAATAAAATTTCTGAAAATGAACTTAACTTTTATAAAAATAAGTCTCACTGTGGATAGATCGAGGGTTTATTGAAGTTTTTCTTTGTTTAATTATTTTTTTCGTTTTGCCAGTGACGCCTATCTCCAATTAATACACCTCTCTCTAATTCATTATAACCCGTGGACCATTGGTTTTTAGATTGTCGGCCTTGTTCAGTAACAACTGTTTATTATAGAAGAGTTGGCTCACTAGTTTAGTAACCACAGGTAGTCGTACCCTGCCACAACTTCATCACACAGTATTTCGACCCAGTTTGCACATGTACGTATGCACGTGTGTGTGTGTGAGTATCAGTGTGAGTGTCAGTGTGTGTGTGTGTGTGAGTATGAGTCTAAGTGAGTGTGTGTATGTGTGTGTGTGTGTGTGTGTGTGTGTGTGTGTGTGTGAGCATGAGTATGAGTGTGTGTGTGTGTGTGTGTGTGTTAGTATGACTGTGAGTGCGTGTGTGTGAGAGAGAGTCTGTCTGTGTCTGTATATGCCTTTGACTTTAAAAAGTATTTCAGTCGAGAACAGATTAAATAGTTTCCGTATTAAAGATTACAGTTTAGCTTTGGGTATTCTGGGACATGTTGGACGTTAACTCATTAACGAGGTTGGGTTGCCAAGTTCATAGAATGGTTACTTCACATGCTGATCAAGATACTCTCATGGAATGACCAAATGAGGTTTATTTTTCTACATACTCCATGGAAAGAAACAATACAGTTATCAGTAAGAAGAGTTGAAGTTAATGCATGCAAGATTTCACAGGCTGGCATCACTCCTTTCTACTCCGCCGATGAACATTTCAGCTGACCCTCGAAAAGTAAAGCCCTTTGTAGTCATGATTAGGATTAGTTTTTTGGGGGGTAGTGGTGAGGGGGATCCAGTGTCTCTCAAACTAAGATCTTTCATTTGTTCTTCATTTTCTGGGGATACAGCTGGATCAGTTGGAGACGGGTGATTCTGACAATATCCGCTGTGAGAAGTGTATGAGGATTCTGCCCTCTCGACCCTCCCAGGAATAAGTGGACGAAGAAGATGTGACTGTTTGATTCGTGCAGAATTTAGACGCTATTTCTAGCAGGTTTAGCGATCAGATAGTTTCTTCTCATTATTTTCCAATCTACTCCTACACTTGCTCCTCTAATAGTATATCACCACAGTAGAAGTATTTCATAATAACACAAATAACTTCCCAAGAGAGATTTATATCGGGTTAATTAAAGATACGTAGTCATGGAAGAATTTACTTAATGTCTATGTTTTCATTTATAAAATACCTGAAAGAATTTTGTCTGGGAAGTAATGAAGAAGACTAAGAAGAAAAGAAGAAGAAAGAAGAACTTAATTCAATGCATTGGTTAGTTATTGAATATATTCAATGCAGATTAGTATTCAAAGAAGAAAAATAAAGATTCTATTTTTGGCATTTCTTTTAATGTAGTAAGAATTACCAGACATTTCGTTTATATAGCTGTAAAGAACGTTACAGTTGAATTGTATCGTTCCTTCATTATGGTGAAGACGAGACGAGTTAAAACGAAATTGATTTAGAATAACGTACAAAGATTGAGTGAAAGGAGAGAATGTGACAAAATATTGGGATAATGAAACAAAAATGTGAGAGATAGATAGATAGATTGTAAGATAAAATGCAGATAGAGAGAGCAAATAGAAAAGAAAAAAAAACGCGAGAGAGAGTGGGGGAGATAGATATATAGATAAATATATTAGATGCTGTAATAAAAAAATGTTGTTAGAGAGTGAAAATGCTGAAGAAGCGAAACCATAATTTTAGTTAAGAAAAGAAAAAAACGTCTGTGTGAGAGAGGGGGAAAGAGAGAGAACAAGAGAGAGAATAAGGGAGAGAGAGATAGACGTTGTAAGAGAAAATGTAGATATCATAATTTGAGTTAAGAAAAGAAAAAAGTAAAAGAGAGAGAGGGGGGAAGATACGGGTGGAGAGAGAGAATAATAGATAGATAGAGAGATAGATAGATAGATTGATCGATAGATAGATACTAAAATCGATATATAGATAGACATTTTAACAGAAAATGTAGATAGAGAGAGCAAATAGAGAAGTGATATAATTTGTGTATAAATGGAAAAAAAACGTAAAAGAACAGAAGCAACTGAGTGAGGGAGAGAGAGAGGGAGAGAGGGAGAACTAGATAGAGAAAGGGAGATAGAGAGTGAGAGAGAGAGAGGGTGAATGAGAAATAGGAAGATACATACATACAGACAGACAAATAGAAAGACAGTCAGACAGACAGAGAAATAGATGTGTTAGACTGTGAGAGAGAAAATAGCGAGAGAGAGATGATATATAGAGATGTTGGGATAATATTTTGAGATAAGGAAAAAAAAAAAAGTATAATAAAAATAAAAATTGAGAAACCGAGATAAAAAGTGAAATATGCAGTCACTTGTGAAAAAGGAAATAAATAATCTATGAAATAAAATTTAAAACGCAAGCTATAATTAAACATCAAGCACTGATTCATTAGAGAGGATTTAAATGAAGCGAAAAAAGATATTGTGTGTAATATTACAGTATTATCACAATAATGCCAGATGTATGAAAAGACTTGGATTTAAACAATATACAAATATAAAGATTGCGTTATTTGTCAGCGACTAAAATAAAAAAAATTGAGAGATTTAAAAGAATGTTTGCTATAATATTCCTCAGTTGATGACACAAACAGGCGACGAAATTTGATATAATGGACATTTTTTTCAAACAGACTACGTTTGTTTGTGTAAATCCTGACAACAAGCAACTGCAGATATTATGATTATATTTATATATTAATTATTAAGCGAGAAGTATAGATGTATATGTAGATGAAAGACAGTCATAAACACACACACTCACACACAAACAATTACATATAAATACAGACAATCACATCTACAAACACACACACACACACATACACATATAGGCATACGTGATGCTTCAATTGCATGTTTCACTTTTTCCTGCTCGATATATACATATATATATATACACACACACACAAAACGTTCAATAAGACCAAAGATTATAATAATTATTATTCATTTATACATCGGTACGGGCGTTTCCATGTGGCTAGAATATTTCAGAGATAATATCAGTAAAATTACTGATATTATCTCTGATATGTGTACCTATATATATATATATATATATATATATATATATATATATATATATATATATATATGCATGCTACTGTACGTCTGTATACATATATGTATGTACGTATACATACATACTTACATTTAAGTAAGTGCCGTACTAAGAGTGAGAAATGAAATTTCGTTTTCATTTTATTACAACTTATATATATATATATAATATTTTATATATATATATATATTATATATATATAATATATATATATTATATATATTATATATATATATATATATATATATATATATATATATATATATATATATATATATATTATATATATATATATAAAATGTAGTACAGCATCATCGAAGCTCTGGTTGCACCGAAGCTAACAAATGCAGTCTTGGTGTGCAGCTAAGCACTCAATAGGGTATACTACCATTGAGTTATAACATTACGTTTAGACAGCTTTGCAAATTGAAGACAGCGACCGATAGACGGGCCGCAGTGACCATAGCGACGAAAATAACTGAACTCAGGATAAAATTTGACTAACCTGGAACGTCGCGTCGACATCATACACAACACCTGATATATATCATATAATATACATCACATATAATATATAAAATCTCCGTTAGGTTTCTGTAAATCCGAAATCGACAAAATCCACTTGCAGGGGTCAGCAAGTTAATGGTTATCGGAAGATAGAACAGAGGAATTTACTTCGCAACAAGTTTTTCGTTCTCTTCCGCCCGAGTGTGAATGCTAGCACTAAGCACTGTTAGAAGGCACATGGTTTTCCCGAAGGGAGGTAACCTTCGGTTTTGGCGGTCAATTCAAATTTGGAACAAAGGAATAACATTCCTTTACACAAACCGAATTAAGCACTCTACTAGAAGTTATCAAACAAACATAAACGATTAATCAATCAATAGAATTGTCTAATTAAATTAATCAATTAATCGTTAATTCTATGTGATAATAATACACACTTTAGTACAGCATCATCGAAGCTCTGGTTGCAGCGAAGCAAACGAATGCAGTCTCGATGTGCAGCTAAGCACTCAATAGGGTATATTACCCTACAGTTATAACATTACGTTTAGACAGCTTTGAAAATTGAAGACAGCTAAATTGAAGACAGCGACTTAAGGTAAATATTGATGCAATTCAAATCAAACACTCAACGTACTTTTTCCACATAGGAGTGACGGAGTATATATCGAATAAGAAAAAGCAAAGTAGTTTCAGATGTTAAAGTCCTTTAATGATAATGCTGTGATACATATTTCAATGATGACAGTGGCCACACGGTTCGGTGCGCCCAGTGCTGTGACATCATCATACAGCTGCTTACATATTAAGGTTATGTTTCCGAGGCAATCCAAGTTGATCGACATGGGAACGAACAAAGCGTGTGCTCTTGAATTCTTCGCCCGTTTCCTTGTGAGCACCAATTCACCCCCACCGGTCTGCGCAGGCGCAAGTCCGAAGGAAGTTGACCATCAACTACCCCAAATTTCTACGAAATTCGCTTAGGTGGATCCCCCTCACAACCAAACAATCACCCAATCCGGGTCTGTAATAAGACACGGTTACAATTTACTGCTAGCCACACTGCCAGTGGCATTTGGCCGAAAGCTAGTGGGGTTGGGAGAGTATGAGTTTCAATAGGTCTGAACACTACCCCTAAATTAAGCATGGACAGTAGGATTGAACATCACCCGCTAAGAGAATATATAATTATTTCTAGGTATATGGTTTCCCTGTGGAAATTTTGATTGAGAATTAGAAATTAAAACTAAAAATTAAATTAAAAATGAAAAATTACAAAAATAACAAGTTAAATCTTGATTGAAGTAAAACAATATATGTACATAAAAATATATGACCATCAACTACCCCAAGTTCTAGTTTTAATTTCTAATTCTCAATCATAATTTCCACAGGGAAACCATAATACACACACACGCCCACGCACAAACTCTCTCTCCCTATATATATATATATATATATATATATATATATATATACAGTGTGTCCAAAAAAATATATTCATACCTCAACATCATTAGTGTATATATATTTTTTAGGACATCACACATATATATATATATATTGTTATACTTGGGGTCATATTGTTGTAATAACAGGAATAATAACAGAACACGCTCACTGTTTGGTTGGTTTTCGCTGGGCATCTTTTATATCTCCATAGTTATATGTTATATATAACATATGACTATGGAGATATAAAAGATGCAGAAGCGAAAACCAAGCAAACAGTGAGTGTGTTATCCCGCCGAGGTTTACTTTGCCTTTCATCCTTACGGGGTCGATACAATAAAGTACCAGTAATGCACTGGTTAATTGCTGGCCTTGTGCCTAAAGTAGAAACAGTTATTATTTCTGGCAAAATTATTACAACAATATGACCCTCCCCAAGTATAACAATATTTGTTTCGACACACGATTTCATATCAAAAACCTCGCAAAACAAATATATATATATATATACAGAGACAGAGAGAGACAGAGAGACATAAAGAGAGAGAGGGAAAATGTTGGTATTCTCTGTGTTTGAGAGTGTGTGTGTGTGTGTGTGTCTCTGTGTGTGTGTGTGTATGTGTGTGTGTGTGTATCTTATCAGGAACTGATACTATACAATACTATAGATAAACAAAGCGTTGAGAATATAACAAGGAGATTAAAATGGAGAAGTGGTATGACAGATGAGGCAGATGGGCAAATAGAATTGTAAAAATTGCTGGGCAAAGAAACCGAATGATTGACATTAGTAGAAATGAATAAATAAAGAGTTGCTCAGTCGGCTTGGCTGATCGACAAATACGACGATACATTGAAATAGGAGTAGACAACAAATGCAGCTCACTAGATGTAATTGTGTGTGTGTGTGTGTGCATATATATATTTAATACAATAACAGAGATAGTTTAAAGCTAAACTCTGACTGGTAACTATCTCACTCAACAAACATTAGGTTATATTTTAATATAAATCCAATTTAAGTGTTTGGGGTGCTAACAATATGTATTATGTGGAAAAGCCAGTTGTATTATTTTATGAGATATAATTAAAGTTAAAATATATCTCTCTTTCCAAACAATTGTTTCATTATAAGTTTTCTACAAATTCGGAGAATATTTCCAGTTTATGTAGAAGCCTAATATACATTCATGTAAGAATATATTTAGGTGGGCGTTTATAAATCATCAGTGGAAGCCCATTAAACTTTGATATAAGAAAACAATTCTTACCGCAGTTAAAAATCGTGTTTGTTAAGTTGCTCCCTCTCGCATCGAATGACCGCCAAATTTGAAATTCATGCAGTTTTTGACTGAGGAAGTATTATAGCGTCACCAAGCGGGAAGGGGAGACAACTACGATCCACGAAAGGAGGAAAAAAATAATATACACGCGGGTTAATTAGTTTTTTCAAAAACATTATCAATCCAACGTGTTAAGAACTCAATTGAAATTAAAAAAATAAATATATGCGTGTATAAATTACACACGCATATAGATATTTTCTTAGGCTAATATCAGAAGTTGTACCCGAATAAGAAACCGCATCTCAAAACCGTAGTAAAGAAAAAAATTCTTACCGCAGTTAAAAATCGTGTCTGTTAACTTGCTCCCTCTCGCATCGAATGTATTTTGCAATACACTTTATGCTTAATTAAAAGCATTTTGAAGACCGTAAGCTATTATTTTTTAGAGTAGTGACAAATTCACTTACTTTGATCTCAACAAACAGGGGAGATAAGCCGACAAGACCTTGTTTCGCTTTTGTTGAAGCTTATCAAGGCTAACTACTCCCACCTGTCTATCATACATTATATATACA
>OZ024749.1:23972966-23995466 GCA_964016885.1 Eledone cirrhosa | reverse complement strand
AGACCTTAAAATTTGTAATCTCTCTTCTAGTCAAAAATGAAAAGATGTTTGATCAACGAGTGTTTCATTAAATCATTCCTGATTTTAATCCTGCAAAGAAAAACAATAGTAGTTCCTAAATTAAAGGAAGGCCTTTGTACATATTATCAAACTTGAATAGGGATTTTATTAATTTCAATTATACATGAGCTTAATAAACTGGAAGCAGACATCCTCCAAGGCATAATCCGAGAATCAAAAGGGCAATAGATCACGCTTCTCAAATTGGAAGAAATTCCAGATAAGCCAGATCTCAACAAGATGTTCAACACAATCCGCATGACAGAGAACTACAATTGGATAGATAACATGATTAGTCTTAATAAAAGGGGCACCTTTATATATATTAGAATCAAATGTATAGCAAACAGAACAGACACGAAATTACAGAAAAGAAAACAGCAACAAACAATTGCTCTAAATAGAAAATCAGGTAGAGACTCCTATATATGTAGAAATATCGCCAGCAGTCTAAACAAAGAACCGAACCCATATTTTCGAAGTTATTGTTTTTAGCTGTTGCAACAGGCCTCCGTATATATATATATATATATATATATATATACACACACATATGCAGGTGTTTCTCTGTGCATTTATATACATATGTGCGGGCGTTTTTCTCTGCATATATATGTATATATGTCTCTCTCTCTCTCTCTCTCTCTCTCTCTCTCTCTCTCTCTCTCTCTCTCTCTCTCTCTCTCTCTCTATCTCTATCTCTCTCTCTCTCTATCACACACACACACAGATATATATATATATATTTATACCGTATTTCCCGGCGCCGGAGAGACTTCGTCCTACAGGGCACACCCAAATTTTGACAACCAAAAGTTTGAAAAAAAATAATATACAACCTTTTGCCTCCAGTACGCATGGTAGATTGTTGAGACATATTTTAGGAAAAAAGTAGCGTCTTCGACGAAAGGAAATACGGTATATACATATATATATATATATATATATATATATATATATATTAGAAAAATATACCTTTCACCGTATGTTTGACTAAAGAAACTTTAGCCTGATAATGGGTATAGAACCCTCAGATAAATGGAAAAGTCAATACTCATCTTTTTGCATTGATCTGAGGGATCTAAACCCCATTATCAGGCTAAAATTTCTTTAGTAAACAATACGGTGAAAGCTATATATTTTCTAATTTCAAACCTGCTCACTGTTTCAAAACATACTTACTTGATATATATATATATATATATATGCCGAAAAGGAGAGTGGGGTTGAAGTCAGATATATCCTTGGACATATAATGTCGCATTTCTGACGAAATGTCGAAGAGGAGTCAGGCCATGCCGAGTTGATCGTTTTCTGAGATGATCGATATCAATATAATTGTAATATGCCATTAATGTTTGTACATATGCTGCAACACTTACTTTGATTCTACTAACTCTGTATACACTCTGCTCACACAAGCCTTAACGGATACGTATCATCATTGTGTGCTTCGAACTATGGACCGCCTGTAACAGTAATTGAACACATACCTTACTTGTATTATATATGGTCTGAGTTCAAATCCCGCCGAGTTCAAATCCCGCCTTTCATCCTTACCGGCTCGATAAAATAAAGCACCAGTTATACACTGGGATAATTGCTGGCCTTGTGCCAAATTTAGAAACAATTATATACGGTGGATTGGCAGTATTGGTAGAGCGTCGGATACCATGCTTTGCAGCATAGAGTTACGGTCCTTTATGATCTGAGTTCAAATTCCGCCAAGGTTAACTTTGCCTTTCATCCTTACGGGGTCGATAAAATAAAGTACCAGTAACGTACTGGGGTCGATTTAGTAGATTTTCCCCGCTCCCAAAATTTGCTGGCATTGTGCCTATATAAAAACCCAGTATATATGGTGGATTGGCAATATCGGTAGAGGGTCGGACGCCATGCTTTGCAGCATAATCTTACGGCCTTTTACGATCTGAGTTCAAATCACGCAGAGGTTAACTTTGCCTTTCCTCCTTACGGGGTCGATAAAATAAAGTACCAGTAATATACCAGTAATAATGCTGGCCTTGTGTTCAAAAGTAGAAATAATTATATATATATGCATTCCTTCGTCCGGTATCCTTCCCTATATATATACATATATATATATATATATATATATATATATATTAATATTTGATGAACATTTACATGTTTTAGTTGCAATTGACTTATAAAATCGTTGGAATGAAATATCTTAATTCAAATACATATAGTTTGCCTGTACGATCTAAAAAAATAATAAATCAATACTCACAAACTCATATGGGCAAAAAGCCTTGGTACCTAGACACGTTTAAATTTCAAAATACAAACTTTTTCCGCAGATCGGTCAGAACTTCAAACTTTAAACATGTTTCACAAAGGATGGTATAATAGTGAAATAATTAATTAATTAGTAGCGAGTTAATTAATTTTCTGTGTTTATCAATATTCTGCTCAGAAGCGATTCTTAGAGCTGAAATGATTGTAAATGACCCCATTGAGTGTAAACTCTAAGTTATATTATATATATATATATACATATATATATATTGAAGTGAAAGCAACTGGTGCGTGTGTTTCTTATTGGCAACATGACCCTCCCCAAGTATAACAATATCGGTTTCAACACACGTTTTCAGATAAAGGATCTTGCTAAACAAATTCAGAAATGATATATATATATATATATATACATACATATATATTTCTTATAAGAACAGATTAAAGTTGAAACAAAGAATTGCTTCTTTAACCCTGAACGGGATATTAGACTTCACATTTATTACTATATATATATATATATATATATATATATATATATATATATATATATATATATATATATATATATATATATATTCCGGGAAAAGGATAGATAGGATAGAAAAATAAGAGAGAGAGGATATGGTGTATATACGCTATATACACAGTGTACAGAATCATTCTTCTTCCTTTTATATTTGTCTTTCAATCATAGAAATAGATTTAAAACCATTAACAGAATTTCCTTTGAGATTCTAAATGAAAACTTAGTAATCAATGAGAAGTTTCAATAATTATACAAGAATATAAAGAATTGCTAAGAATGCCCTTTGAAGAAGATATAAAAATCCACTATGAATTCTTTGAAATACTTTTGCTATAATTTGTGTCAAATTTATATATATTTTTCTAAAAGTATTTTTGCCTCAAGGAATTAATTCATTTTCGATTTCATTTCAATTGCAAAGCTTTCTAGAGGGCGAAACAACGTTGTGGTGTTTTATGTTTATCTTAGATTTTTCAAAGCAAATGACACATTAAAATAATGTTCCGTTTGTTCATAACATTAAGCTGGATTCAAGAAATCAAATGTTATTGATGTTTTCTGTATGGATTCTGAAAACGAACAACTCAAAGATTTTTGTAAAGTTGAAAAGTTACTTCGTAATTCCCATCTAATAATTTTGTCATTTCTTTCACTCTCTCCCTCTAATTGTCTCTCTTTCTTTATATATATATAGATAGATATATATGCGTTTGTGTGTGTGTGTGTGAGTCTGTGTGTTTACAAATATAAACATTATCCCTGTCTCTCTCTTTACACACACACATATAGATATATATATATATGTATACAAACATATACCCACACACACACACATATATATATATATATATGTATATATATATGTATACACACACACGCACACAATATATATATATATATTTATATATATATACATACATATAATGCTGCAGAATGTTTGTAAGCCTCTAGGTAAAACCTGCCGCAGTAATTCTCTCAAGTTTCTATTGAATTATGCAAGAAATTTCAGGAATATGTAACTTTAATGATTAGGACGATGATGATGATGATGATAACGATAATGAAGAAGAGAAGAAAAAGAAGAAAAAGAAGAAAAAGAAGAACAAGAAGAAAAAGAAGAAAAAGAAGAAAAAGAAGAAAAAGAAGAAAAATAAGAAAAAGAAGAAGAAAAAAGAATAAAGAAAAAGAAGAAAAAAAAACGTAAAAAAAGAAGAAAAATGCAGAAAAAGAAGAAGAAAAAGAAGAAAAATAAAAAAAGAAGAAAAATATATATAAACATAAAAAGAAAAAGAAGAAGAAGAAGAAGAAGAAGAAGAAGAAGAAGAAGACTCTCCATGCTGGTTTTCTGGTCTCTTCAATTTTATGCATCTTCCTTCATAAAAATATATCAATTGAAGATAAATAATATTTTCGCAAATATTTCTTCTTTCTTCATTTTATTTTCTGATTGTAATTTATAATTTTATTTAACGAAACCACAGAAAAGTTAAACATTTATTATATATATATATAAATATTTTTTTCATACATATTTTTGATTTGTGAGAGTTCTTTTGTTTTTTTTTCCGTGTTTGTTTTTCATAAAATTCCATCTTTCCATGTTTGAAGAAAGATGGAAGACATAATCAAAGAGGCAAAAATTGTAAACATTTTGGAAATATCGATAAATAGATATTTTTCATGATCACGTGTTGCTGCACTAAATAATCAGGAAGGTAGCATTAATTTATTTTTGCCAAAATGATGGTGAATTTGCAGTTGGGATTTGTGTTTATATGCCCACTGTCAACTTGAACTTTGCCTTCCGTCATGGGTGTATAAGGACGGTATAGGCGGCGAATTGGCGGAGCCGTTAGAACGTCGGATAGAATGCTTTATAGTATTCGTTCCGGATCTCTACTTATCTGAGTTCAAATCCCACCGAGGTCAACTTTGTCTTTCACTCATTTGATGTCGATAAAGAAAATACCAGTCTAGTAGTGGGGTGGATTCATCCTCTATATCTCTTCTTCATTTCCTCTCTCTCACTTTCTATCTTTCTCTGGAACAAATATGCTGTACTCAGGCCGGGAGTGCGATGGGTTCCGCCAGAGTTAAAATGCCTAAGAAACGATGAGTCTCAATACGGCACCCCTCCGCCTATACCAGGAGTTACGGGACCATACAATACCATTTGGACGGTGGGTTACTAGTGATCGGTAGAGCATCTGACACGACGCTTCACGGCACTGAATTACCGACTTTTACGGTCTCGTTTCAAGCAAGCGTCGGAAACTCTCCTATGATGATATATCTTCGAGGTCTTTTTGTTCTCATTTCAGATCCTACATAGGTCAACCTTATATTCTAAAATTCTCCGCGATCAATATAATCGATTTTACCATTCCCCAGTTATTGTTGCCCTTGTGCCTAAATTAGAAATCATCAATAGTTTGGTATGTACATAGGTTTTTGTGTTTATATTGGAACTGCCGTCATGAACTTTGCCTTGAATTAGTCATGTATCTATAAAGACGGTGGGCTGGAAATGATCGGTAGAGCACCGGACACCATGCTTTGTGGCCTAGAATTTCGAGCATTTCCGTTCTGATTTCAAATCCTATCGAAGTTACCTTTGCCTTTCTTCCTTACGTGATCGATAAAATATTGTACCAGTAACGCACTGGGGTCGATTTAAAGAAAAATTGTTTGCCTTGTGCCTAATATTGGTCTATAATTGATTTATAAATAAAGTACCAATCAATTACTGAGATCGATTTAATTGACTTTTTCCTCCTCATAAAACATGCATGAACTCGAAATGTTTAAGTCAGTGGTCGATAAATAACATTCCAGTCAAATAGTGTGCTCGAGTCCCCAATATCTCTCTCTCTCTCTCGCTGTCCCTCCTTCTGTGTGTCATTCTCTCTCTCTCTACGAACATGCATATATACATACACTTACTTTCGGAATCAGCTACATTATATCCGTAAAACTGGCATGGGAGACAACTCAACGCGTCCCTTTCTACAAAGCGAATTACTAGCCGCCGATGGCCAGACATTGAAGCCCCCTTATATGGAAAACGATGACAATAGAGTGAGTTCGAGTGCCAGAAGGTTGTGACTTTGAGCATGACATTTTATTTCAAGTTGCTCCAGTTCAGGAAACTGGTACAAGAAGGGCCAAGTTTGTCACATATTGTGTCACGCTGAATATACAAGAGGAATAAATTAGGGCTACTCGTGCCTGTGAAACGGTCAGACTCTTGCACATTTATTTTATGAGTAGGTCATTCCGTTGTTTGAATAACTGTTACATGCATCGTCAAAACCGATGGAGGTCCAACGTATACACACACGCGCACTCAGTCACACACATACATGACATTAAGCACATACACAAACGCAGTAATTTACACTTATGCCTCAAGCATATAACCACATAGACACACACTGACACACACAGAACTATACACAAACTCACTGACAGACTTTTAGACGCCGCTCAACCATAAACACACATACACACACTCACATGCACAGACTGTTAATCACCCATCAAGCATAAACACACATACACATCCTCACACGCATAGAGAAATATAAATCTGTCTATGTTTGCGGATGAGGGTGTCTAAGTATTTGTGTGTTTACTTGCATGGACGTGTGTACCTCTGTGTGTTTGGTTATATAATTGTGTGTTATTGCCTGTGCATGCTCACACAGATACACATACACGCCATCAAACACAGACACACACACACATAAATTTACACGCCCTAAACCATACCCACACAGACGCACACATATACACCCAGACACATAACCAAACTCATACACATAGACATACACATAGACATCCATCTACCATAAACATACACACACACACACACTCTCACACGCCATAGGCAAATGCATATCTGTATATGTTTGGGGATGAGAGTGTCAAATTATTTGTGTATTTACGTGTGTACATCTGTGTATTTCGTTATATATTTGCGTGTTATTGTCTGTGCATGTGTGAGTATGTGTGAGTATGCAATCATGTTTGTATTTATTCTAGTAGAAACATTGCCAATCTTCTCGGAGATTGGTAAGAGTTATGACAGCAATAGAAACTGTTCTGTCATATAACGTTAATAACGTTACATACAGACAACAGTTCAGACTTTCCACAAGCCACAACACTTTATGTGAGGTGATTTATTTATTGAATGCTAATCATAATCTATTTGGGAAAACCTAATACTCTAATCCCATAATCTTGTCTATACGTTGTTCTAAACCTATTTTATATTCTACTCTAGTCTGTTGTGTTCCATTCTTAATAGAAACCAGTTACTCTGGTGCGAAAGAAGAAGTAATTGAATTACAAATTCGTACCATCAATTGCTATACAACGTTCTTTTGTGATTTTATCTGGGTAAATAAACCTCACATCAGCAGGTATGCATTTCTTTCATAATTTCCTTCCCTATATAAGTTTGGTTTACAGACTTTTGAAATATATATTTGGCAGTATCGGTAGAAAGTCGGTCAACATGCTTCGCAGCATACAGTTATGGCATTTACGTTCTGAGTTCAAATGCCACTGAGGTAAGGTTTGCTCTTCATCCTTACGGGGTCGATAAAATAAAGTCCCAGTAATGCACTGGGGTCTATTTAATCGACTTTCTCCTCTCCTCAAATTGCAGCCTATAGTAGAAATTATTGTTATTATTATTAACCGAGGTTAACTTTGCCTTTCATTCTTACGGGTCGACAAAATAAAGTACTAGTAATGCACTGGGTAATTGCTGGCCTTGTGCCAAAAGTAGAAACACTTATTATTAAGAATATTATCATTATCACCATCGCCACCAAATTGACCCCAGTGTGTTCCTGGTAATTACTTTTATCAACACTGTAAGGATAAAAGTCAAAGGTAACCTTGGAGAGATTTCAATGTAACAACAATAGTAACAGCGGCAACTGCAACAGCAACATCGACACCAGCAACAATATCAACAACAGCAGCAGCAGCAACAACATTAGCAACGACAACAACATCAACAACGACAATATCAGCAATAACAACAACAGAAGCAACGATAGCAACAACAGCAATAGCAACATCGACAATAGCTGCAGCAACAACAACACCAACAGCCGTATTAACAGAAACAACGATAGCAACAACAGCAAGAGCAACAACGACAATAGCTGCAGCAACAACAACACCAACAGCCGTATTAACAGAAACAACGATAGAAACAACAGCAATAGCAACAACAACAATAGCTGCAGCAACAACAACACCAACAGCCGTATCAACAGAAACAACGATAGCAACAACAGCAATAGCAACAACGACAATAGCTGCAGCAACAACAACACCAACAGCCGTATCAACAGAAACAACGATAGCAACAACAGCAATAGCAACAACGACAATAGCTGCAGCAACAACAACACCAACAGCCGTATCAACAGAAACAACGATAGCAACAACAGCAATAGCAACAACAACAATAGTTGCAGCAACAACAACACCAACAGCCGTATCAACAGAAACAACGATAGCAACAACAGCAAAAGCAACAACGACAATAGCTGCAGCATCAACAACACCAACAGCCGTATCAACAGAAACAACGATAGCAACAACAGCAATAGCAACAACGACAATAGCTGCAGCAGCAACAACACCAACAGCCGTATCAACAGAAACAACCATAGCAACAACAGCAATAGCAACAACGACAATAGCTGCAGCAACAACAACACCGACAGCCGTAACAACGGAAACAACGATAGCAACAACAGCAATAGCAACAACGACAATAGCTGCAGCAACAACAACACCAACAGCCGTATCAACAGAAACAACGATAGCAACAACAGCAATAGCAACAACAGCAATAGCAACAACAACAATAGCTGCAGCAACAACAACACCAACAGCCGTATCAACAGAAACAACGATAGCAACAACAGCAATAACAACAACCACAATAGCTGCAGCAGCAACAACACCAACAGCCGTATCAACAGAAACAACCATAGCAACAACAGCAATAGCAACAACAACAATAGCTGCAGCAACAACAACACCAACAGCCGTATCAACAGAAACAACGATAGCAACAACAGCAATAGCAACAACGACAATAGCTGCAGCAACAACAACACCAACAGCCGTATCAACAGAAACAACGATAGCAACAACAGCAATAGCAACACCAACAATAGCTGCAGCAACAACAACACCAACATCCGTATTAACAGAAACAACGATAGCAACAACAGCAATAGCAACAGCAACAATAGCTGCAGCAGCAACAACACAAACAGCAACAACAACAGTAGCTGCAGCAACAACAACAACAACATCCGTATCAACAGAAACAACGATAGCAACAACAGCAATAGCAACAGCAACAATAGCTGCAGCAGCAACAACAGCAATAGCAACAACAACAATAGCTGCAGCAACAACAACACCAACAGCCGTATCAACAGAAACAACGATAGCAACAACAGCAATAGCAACAACAACAATAGCTGCAGCAAAAACAACACCAACAGCCGTATCAACGGAAACAACGATAGCAACAACAGCAATAGCAACAGCAACAATAGCTGCAGCAACAACAACACCAACAGCCGTATCAAGAGAAACAACGATAGCAACAACAGCAATAGCAACAACAACAATAGCTGCAGCAGCAACAACACCAACAGCCGCATCAACAGAAACAACGATAGCAACAACAGCAATAGCAACAGCAACAATAGCTGCAGCAGCAACCACACCAACGGCCGTATCAACAGAAACAACGATAGCAACAACAGCAATAGCAACAACAACAATAGCTGCAGCAACAACAACGCCAACAGCCGTTTCAACAGAAACAACGATAGCAACAACAGCAATAACAACAACAACAATAGTTGCAGCAACAACAACACCAACACCCGTATCAACAGAAACAACGATAGCAACAACAGCAATAGCAACAACAACAATAGCTGCAGCAACAACAACAACAACAACAGCCGTATCAACAGAAACAACGATAGCGACAGCAACAACAGCAACAACGGCAATAGCTGCAGCAACAACTACAACAACAATAGCCGTATCAACAGAAACAACGATAGCAACAACAGCAACATCAACAACGACAATAGCAGTAGCAACAACAACACCAACAGCCGTAACGACAGAAACAACGATAGCAACAATAGCAATAGCAACATCAACAGGAACAACAATAGCTGCAGCAACAACAACAACAACAGCCGTATCAACAGAAACAACGATAGCAACAACAGCAATAGCAACAACAACAATAGCAGCAGCAACAACAACAGCAACAGCCGTATCAACAGAAACAACGATAGCAACAACAGCAACAGCAACAACGACAATAGCTACAGCCGTATCAACAGAAACAACGATAGCAACAACAGCAACAGCAACAACGACAATAGCAGTAGCAACAACAACACCAACAGCCGTATCAACAGAAACAACGATAGCAACAACAGCAATAGCAACAGCAACAATAGCTGCAGCAGCAACAACACCAACAGCCGTATCAACAGCAACAACGATAGCAACAACAACAACAGCAACAACGACAATAGCAGCAACAACAACAACACCAACAGCCGTATCAACAGAAACAACGATAGCAACAACAGCAATAGCAACATCGACAATAGCAGCAGCAGCAACAACAACAACAGCAACAACGACAATAGCTGCAGCAACAACCACAGGAACATCACCAGGAACAACAATAGCTGCAGCAACAACAACATTGATACGGCTGTTGAGCCGTATCAACAGAAACAACGATAGCAACAACAGCAACAACAACAACGACAATAGCTGCAGCAACATCGATAGCAACATAAACAGGAACAACAACAGCAACAACAATAGCAACAACAATAGCAACAATACCCTATTAATATTAGGTACATAACACATCCCTTCATCTGACTAAGTCTTTTATTTGAAGTGAATAGGGGTCATACATGTGAAAGATATTGGTATATATCAACAGTGAAATAATGAAATATCTCTTTGTTTGGGTATGGGCCTGTGTGTAACTGTGTGTGTGTGAGAGTCATTGATAGATAGATAGAGAGTGTGTGGGTGTGTGTGTGTGTGGTCTTGTATAGTGATTGCGTCACTGTATGTCTGTGCATATATATATATATATATATATATATATATATATATATATATGTATGAATATAAATATGAATATCAGTAAAGACGCATGTGTAAGGTTTTTCCGTGACAATGCCTCCCAGTGAGGATGGATATATATATATATATTATATATATATACATGAATATATATGAATATATAGATGAATATATATATATATATATATATATATATATATATATATATATATACACAATGATATTAGATAAATGGAAACTATATTTATAAAGCCATATTTATTTTATTATATATATTTCAAGAGCAACCAAGACAACATTGGTGCGCTTTCATCAGATAAAATACAAGGTTTGTTTTATAAATAGAAACGTACCCATGAAAATCATAACTTATCGGTTGGAAATTCACTGGATAGTTAATATCATTGAGCATTTACTCCAGTTATAAACATTTATATATATATATATATATATATATATATATATATATAGAGAGAGAGAGAGATAGATAGATAGATAGAGATGAATATATATATGTATATATATATATATATATATATATATATTAGGGTAAACATTGATGCAATTCAATTCAAGCCCTCAACGTACTTTTTCCACATAGGTGTGACGGAGTAAATATCGAATAAGGAAAAGCGAAGTAGTTTCAGATGTTCAAGACCTTTAATAGTAATGCTGTGATATATATTTCAATGACGACACTGGCCACACTATTCTGTGTCGTGTCATCATCAGACAGCTTGTTACATAATAAGGTTATGTTTCCGAGGCAATCCAAATTGAATCGACATGGGAACGGATGAAGTTCGTGCTTTTGGGTTTTTCATCCGTTCCCTTGTGAGTACCATAACCTTATTATGTAACAAGCTGTCTGATGATGAAACGACACTCGCACACAGAACAGCGTTGCCAGTGTCGTCATTGAAATATATATCACAGCATTATTATTAAAGGACTTGAACATCTGAAACTACTTCGCTTTTCCTTATTCGATATTTACTCCGTCACTCCTATGTGGAAAAAGTACGTTGAGTGCTTGAATTGAATTGAATTGCATCATTGTTTACCCTAATAATTTAGCTCCAATTAGTTGAGCGCTCTATGATGTAACCGATATAGTGGAGAAGAGAGGAACCAACCATGTGCCACCCCGGAAATTCTCTCTAACATGGGGATGGAAACCCCTAACTTTCGGCAGGATAAATAAGCGGAAACAAAAAATAAGATAAACCCTTATTTTCCTGCACCAAATCGCATTTGAACAGAAGCCCCTTCAATTCAATATATACATGGACAGATGGACAATCATATGGATCATTTTGCATACATGTACTCCGTGTTTTTGCATTTATTCACTATTGGTTCTGTTCTTTCCTTTTGAGTATTTATGTCTGTTTTTCTTTGATTTTGTTCCATGTGATGGAAATTATGACTGTGTACCAGATTGACTAGTGCCTTGAACCCTGTAGTTTGCCGTCTGTTATAATGTACGGCACTATCGTTCAATATGTGGATAGAGTAACTGTGACACTAGAATCCCTCTCAGAACTTATTACTTAAACATCCCTCTCCATATTATTTACTCACTTCAATCTATATTTTTACTCACCTCAATCCGAATTATCACTTGGAAAATTTTTTAATTTCTAATTGTTAATTTTTTTAATTTTTTTAATTGTTTAATTTATAATCTCTGATATTTGATTTAGGATTTTAATTTTTAATTCCAATGTAAAACCATGATACCTAGAATTAAGTTTATTTTCCTTTATGAGTTGATGGTCAGTCATACTGTCAATGCTTAGTGAGAGGTAATATTATGACCTATAAAAACTAACACCCTCCCATCCCCTCTGGCTTTCGGCTGACTGCCAGCGTCGTGAAGGGTAGCAGTAAACTTTGGTAGGGCATAGGTGGGCCGTTGTTTGGCAGAGAGGGTAAACTGTAAACGCAGAACTGGATATTTCAAAAAACGTTGCAACCGGAGGAAGACAGGAAGACGATACTTTGGTTCGTGGAAACGTTCGCTGGCAAAGAACGGAAAAAAAACGAATATAATACGTCATTAATAGGAGCGGTGAAACACAATTACGCGCAAAGACAGAACCACGTTAATGGTATAAAAGAGATCGTAGACTAATGTTCTCTTAGGTGGTTCATAGAGACGTTCTCTGGCAATGAACGAAAAAACGAAGATAATACGTCATAAGTGGAGCGTGGAGAAAAATAGCACGTGGTTTTGTATACCTATGGTAAGGTTTTGCGTATGCTTGTGTATGTACGTATTTGTTTGCGTGTATGTTTTTATTAATTTCTATTACTTCTGTATTGTATTTATTTACTTTGTTCTTAACTTTGTTGCGGAGATTCATTCGGTCTCCTAGTTAGAATTTTAGTCTACGACTTCTGCTATACCATTTACGAGGTTTTGTCTTTGCGCGTAATTGTTTTTCACCGCTGCTATTAATGACGTATTATATTCAGGGCGGTGGATTGGCAGTATCGGTAGAGGGTCGGACGCCATGCTTTCCAGCATAGTTACGTCCCTTTACGATCTGAGTTCAAATCCCGCCGAGGTTGACTTTGCCTTTCATCCTTACGGGGTCGATCAAATAAAGTACCAGTAATGCACTGGATAATTGCTGGCCTTGTGCCTAAAGTGGAAACAATTATATTCGTTTTTTTCCGTTCTTTGCCAGCGAACGTTTCCACGAACCAAAGTATCGTCTTCCTGTCTTCCTCCGGTTGCAACGTTTTTTGAAATATCCAGTTCTGCGTTTACAGATTGACTTTGTTAGTTTCAGAAGATCCCGTTAAGGGTGAAAGCAGCGATTCTTTGCTTAAACTTTAATCTGTTATTTTAATAAATATTTGCTCTACGGTTCTTATATATTTGATATATATTTATCCTTATCGAGCCCTCGTTGGATTTTAGTCTTCAAATTTATTATTATTACTATTTCTCCCTCGGTTGAGCACTCTACTGACTTATATTCATCATGCAGAAACAACATCTGAATCTACTAAGAACATACCCGTACCAAGCAGGAAAACATACCTAAAACTCCTGATACAGAAAACAGACGCGTTCATTAAAAGGTTGCGTTGGCGTGCCTTTTATTTCGATAATCCGCGAAAAGCAGACAACAAACAGGATAAATTTGGATTTAAAACCTATAATAACCCCCCGTGTAACCCAGCATTGCTACCCTTCAAAAATGATGTCTTGGAACTCATTCGGAGTATCAAATTTCGGAATAGGAGCAATTCTTTCCTGCAAGACCTGAAGAATTGAATTCGTTCTATTAAGGATTCTAATGCCGTGCACGTCCATTCCGACAAAACTGGCAACCTATATCAAGTGGAGTGCAGTACTTACCATCAACTACTACATAATGCTGTAACTAAGGATTACCGTAAAACTAATCGGTGCGTCATCAATGAAATCAACGATGCTGGGTTTAAAATCACATCTGATCTCAACATCCTAGACCGGACCGAACCTCTGGACCCTATTTCTCGCCACTTTACCCTAAAGGATCACAAATCCAATTTTCCGAACAACCCCTCTATTCGGCTTATTAACCCTATGAAGACCGATTTAGGTAGACTTAATAAAACGTTTCTTGATAGAATTGTACCTGAAATTAGAATTTTGGCACCTCTTGCACTGTGGAACAATTCTTTCGCGGTGATTGATTGGTTCAACGGCATATGTAACAAGGATCATTGCCGTTTTATCCATTTCGACATCAACAATTACTACTCCTCCATCACTTTACCACTTCTCCTTAGAGCTATCAATTTCGCTAAAACACTCACAGTGGTTAAGGATTTCGAAGTTGATGTCATCCTCAATGCCCGAAAGTCGGTGATTAATTTCGACGACTCTATTTGGATTAAAAAATCCAATAGTACCCCATTCGACGTGAGTATGGGCGCCAGTGATTCTGCAGAGGTTACTGATCTTATCGGCCTTTTCCTTCTTTTCTCTATCAAGGACGAATTGCCCAACGCGGGCGGTGGTTTGTACCGTGACGATGGTCTTTTGACCATGACTAAGTGCAGACCTCGTGCTTGCGACAGGTTCAGAAAAGAACTCACAGCCTTCTTTAAAGGCTTCAACCTCTCTATACAGGTTGAGTCAAAATCTCTTGGTCGTTAATTACCTCAACGTTACCCTCAATTTATCGAATGGGTTGTATTACCCGTATATACATCCGAATGATACGCTTAATTACATAAGTAAGCATTCCAACCATCCTGCCAGCATAACCAAGAACCTGGTAAGAAACGTTTCGTTGAGGCTTTCCCGTCTTTCCACCAACGAGCATATTTTCAACGACCATTCCACTTATTACAATGAAGCTCTTGCTCGAAGTGGATTTGTCGATAAGGTAGCATATACGGAGTTTGAAAATAGACCTAGAAGAAATAGATCCCGTCGCATTTGTTGGTATAACCCACCATATTATATGGAGGTGGCCACACCATTAGCTAAGATCTTTCTTTCCCTTATTACGAAGCATTTGTCCCCTACACATAAATATAGTAACATTTTTAATAGAAATACTATTAAAATGTCTTACTCTACGACTCCTAACCTTGCACATAACATCTCAGCTTCAAATATAGCTAAACTACCTAGCTGTAGGAACACGTGCAACCCTGTAGTTAGTACTAACTGTAATTGTAGGAATCGGGTTGATTGCCCCCTATCCGGAAAATACCTCTCTAGTAACATTGTCTACAAATGTGAGGTTGTAACACCCACGTCCCGTAGGGCCTATATAGGGTTAACCGCCAATAGATTCAAGCAGCGTCTTTACATGCATACCCATTCTTTTCGTTACCCTCTAAGAAGGAATATGACGTCACTTTCAGCTTATATCTGGAGTCTAAAAGACAACCACACCCAATATAAGTTACACTGGGAGATCCTAGCTAGGGCTAGATCGTATAACGGAAATAAAAGACCATGTGACCTGTCCGCCGCTGAGGCCCTGGAAATACTCTACGCCACATACCACATCTTAAACAAATAATCTGAGGAAATTTCGGCTTGTAAATATAAATTGCACAAAACTTTCCTGTATTACAGCCCCACGTTATACCCTAACGGATAGTACGATCTATACGTGGATATTTTACGTCTTGATGTTGGAGCTAAGTATATGTTTTGTTTATACCATTACTTATTTGCATAGGTAAGTATATATTACCCGTATGATTTGTGAAGGTACGTATACCTTCTCGTACGTATATTTGATTGTTTATGTTATGGCGTATAATTTTATATATTCTGGTACATATTGTTTGGCTATGTGTATACGGGAGTTTCGCGTCTGTGCGAGTATGCAGGTTCGTACGTATGTAGGGTGTGTGTATATGTGTACTTCATGTTTTGGTTGACTTATGTCTCCGAACATTCGTGTATTTACATGTAGGTATGTGTGTGCGCTTGTTATATACGTATTTATTTATATACGTTTATATATTTATTTATTTGTATACACGCATACACACACACTCATATTTTTATGTGCGTGGTTTTGTATACCTATGGTAAGTGTTTTGCGTATGCTTGTGTATTTTTTCCGTTCTTTGCCAGCGAACGTTTCCACGAACCAAAGTATCGTCTTCCTGTCTTCCTCCGGTTGCAATTATTTTTTGAAATATCCACTTCTGCGTTTACAGATTGACTTTGTTAGTTTCAGAAGATCTCGTTAAGGGTGAAAGCAGCGATTCTTTGCTTAAACTTTAATCTGTTATTTTAATAAATTAATATATATATATATATATATATATATATATATATATATATATATATATATATATATATATATATATATATATATATATATATTCATATATATATATATATATATATTCATATATATACACACACATATATACATACACACACACATATATATATATATATTTATATATATATATATATATATATATATATATATATATATATATATATATATATATATACATGAATATATATATGTATGTAATATATATATGTATGTATATATGTATTATATTATATTTGTGTTGTATGAGTTCAAATCCCGCCGAGGTTAACTTTGCCTTTCATCCTTTCGGGGTCGATAAAATAAAGTACCAGTAATACACTGGGCGAATGCTGGCCCTGTGCCGAATGTAGAAACAATTATATTTGTGTGTATGTGTATCAGCAGGAAGGAATGCGTGAGGCTGGTTGTGTGTGAGAGAGAATGTGACAGTTAGAGAGGGAGGAGAGCATCAATGTATATGTGAAGGTGGGTACGATATGTATATCATGCTAATGTTAAGTTAACTTCTAAAGACTCGCTTCGTGGATGCTTACAATCGATTTTGATACCCGGAAGAAAGTAATTTATTTCGATTATCTCCCTTGGCAATTATTTGTTGATGAAGGTGTATCTAATTTCTCTCTTTCTTCCCCTAAGCTTATCTGTAACAATTCATCTCAGAAATATATTGATGATAAGGATTATGGTGCTGCTGTTGGTGGCTGTTGTTGTGGTGGTACAGGCGGGGATGGAAAGATACGATGGGGAAAGATGTGTTAGCTCTTGTCATAAACTCACTCATGAGTGTACACATAAGCACGTACGATAAACAGATATACACAATTTCTGCACATCTGTATACGTAATACTTATATATGCAATATATACACCCAAAGATATATATGTATACATATATATATAAATATATATGTATACGTATATATAAACAAACATATATATATGTATACATATATATAAACAAATATATATATGTATACATATATACATAGAAACATATATGTGTGTACATATATATATACAAACATACATATGTATACATATATATATATATACACAAACATATATATATACATATATATATATATATAAATATATACAAACATACATATGTATACATATATATATATACAAACATATATATATACATATATATACACACATATATATATATATATATATATATATATATATATATATATATATATATATATATATACATGTATACACACATATATATGTATATATATATATATATATATATATATATATATACAAACATATATGCAATATACATATAAATATATAGTGAGAGGGATAGAAGGATAATCACAACTGAGGGTATACACAGAATAATCGTTTGCATGTATAAATAAGCGTACAGAGAGAGAGAGAGAGAGAGAGAGAGAGAGAGAGAGAGAGAGAGAGAGAGAGAGAGAGAGTGAGAGAGAGAAAGAGAGAGAGAAGGATAGAAATGCATACAGGCATAGCTATATTGCGCATAAATACAGGCCCATACGCACATCTGTAATATGTACGAGTATATATATTTATATATAAATATATATATATATATATATATATATATATATATATATATATATATATATATATATATATGTATATATATATGGCATATTCAATAAACCCAACTGGATATCCAATATCGGTGTAAATCTCCTCTGGGACAGTGAGCCTTTCTTTCCTCCTATATGGGATATCTCATAAACATCATCGAATTGTCAATTAGTTTTTCAAGTAGCGAAAACAATACCAACCCCATAACATCCCCTATACACCACCTCATATCAACCCCCAAGTACCCCCAGGCACCCATTTTCTTTATAGTCTTCAATACGTGCATTACATCAAGGCCTTCAGAATTAACTGTTGATAGTTTCATCGCACATTGTTCCAGCTGTGGTATGTTAGGGCAAACAGTTCACTAATATCTAAAAGCCGAAGACATCAATCTCTTTCAAAATTAAAGCCTGTGTATGCGTGGTTGTGTATATATATATATATATATATATATATATATGGAGAGAGAGAGAGAGAGAGAGAGAAGGATAGATAGATATATAGATAGTAATAGATTTAGAAATGTATGTATGAATATAAATATATATATATATATATATATATATATACACATATACGAATATATATATATATATATATATATATGTGTGTGTGTGCTTATATACGAATAGATATCTATATAGATATCTATGTATATGTGTGTGTGTGTGTGTGTGTGTGTGTGTGTACATACATATATATATACGTGACTTTGGTGTTTGGCTGTTCAGATAACAACCTTGAAACCACGAGTTAAATTCCCAGAGACGTGTCGTCTCCTTGAGCAAGGCACTTTATTTCATGGTGTTGCAGTCCATCTATTTGGAAATAACTTGAATTTCAGAAAGACCAGGCATGTCACACAATGTTTCACAATGAATCTAACAAGAAGTATGTTGTGTGGATATTTGTCGGTATGCAGGGTGTCCAAAAAAAAGTTATACACACTTCAACATCATGTTTATAATAATTGTTTCTACTTTTGGCAGAAGGCCAGCATTTATTCCAGTGTATTACTGGTACTTTATTTTATTGACCTCGTAAAATGGTCTCTGATGTTGGCACAATGCCAGCAATTTTGCAGAAGGTCAAGTCGATTGGTGAGTGATTGGTGCTTTATTTTATCGACCCTGTAAGGATGAAAGGCAAAGTTAACCTCGGCGGGATTTGAACTCAGAACGTAAACTACCATAAGTTTATGTTGCAAAGCATGTTGACCGAATATCTACTGATACTGCCAAATATATATTTCAATATAGGGAAGGAAATTATCAAAGAAACACAAAGCTAACTTCGGCGGGATTTGAACTAAGAATGCATAGGGCCGTAATTCTATGACGCGAAACATGTTGTCCAACGCTCTTCTGATACTGCCAATCCACCGCATTCTAATAATAATGTGTATACATGTTTAGGAATCCCCCTGTATATTTAGCCACTAACACAATTATAGAGTGTGCCTGTAGTTAAAAGGGTTAGCCTTTGTCACACACTCTTTCTCAAGGAATCACTCAGTGATTTAACTTCAGCGTATATTTGTTGGTGAATATAGTTGTAATTCTAATGGGCAGCCATTTGTAATTCTAATGGGCAGCCATTTCACGGACTGTGTCACCCTGGATAGTATTAGGAATCACATTAAGATAACAACTGACCCGGGAAATAGTCGGAAATTTGCACAGGAATTTCACAATGAAGTGCTTCTGCTCATTACCTGCTTGTTGCACAGCGTCGACAACGAAGGATGAACTATCTCCATCATCATCATAATCTTCACCTTTCTCATCAACATCCTTCTCTTAACCATCATCATGAATATTGTCATCATCGTCATCATCATCTATATCTTCATCCTTCTCACCATGATCATCCGTATTCTCCCCCTCCTCATCGTCAACATCATCACCATCTACATCTTCACCCTTATCTATTATCTCCATCCGCATCTGCCACGACTTCCTCCTCCTCTTCACCATCACCATCGTCATCACCATTATCAATTATTATGACGATCATCATCCTCGCCCCCCCCCCCGCCAACATCATACTCATCACCATCAACGTCATCAACAGCATTATCATCATTGTCATCATCAACATCTTCAGCCTCCTCGTTCCTCTCCTTTTCTTTATCATATTTCTCATCATCAACATCATCGCCAAAGCAATCATCATCCTCGACTTCATCATCAAGAACGAGTTCATCAACTTTATCACCATCACCATCATCACCAACACCATAATCACCATTTTCAACGTTAACAGCACCGACATCCTCATAATCAACGCCATCATCATCATCATCATCGCCAATACCATCACCATCATTATCATCTTCATCGTCAGCAACACCAAGAACCTCATAATCATCATCATCATCATCTTCTTCATCTTCATCGTCAACAACACGAACAGCGTCATAATCAACATCATCATCATCATCATCGCCAACACACCATCATCATCACCGTCATCATTATCCTCATCACCACCATCATCATCATTACTATCATCAGCAACACCAACCAGCACCTTCATCATCATCAACAACATCAACGTCTACGCTATGTTATGATATATACTTAACCATTTAATGTTCAAACCGGCCAGAATTCTCTACCTCTTTCTATTGAAACTGGCTGTAACTGGTCGCTCAAACTGATGTTAAGGTATTGTTCTAAAAATAAATACTTTCAAAATCTCATAGATTCGATATCGATATTATGTGAGATAATAATGTGAGGTAAAGCCTTTACCATGAAAATATAATAGTATATATAGAGTAATGTGAATGCTAAAGGGTTATGTTAAGCCATACTATAACAGAACCAATAATTATGCTCTGCTAAGCTACATTACCATCAATACTTATGTCATATTGAAATAGCAAGATATATGTCACGTGAATGTTGAACAAAATATTTTGTTCTGGTTGTATTTTTTTTATTCAATATGTTGGATTCTAAACATTTCGATATTCACCATCTCTTAAAGAAGACGTGACTTACCAATTTATAGGTGAATAGTCAGAGCAGTGCATTGAGTTGGTTTGCCTCCAGGAAAGAAGAATGATATTATTGTAGAAATTTCTATCTCCCTAATTAGCTTCGGTGTACACGGAATGATAAGATATATTTGGCTTTATCATGTCATAGAAGATACGAACAATAGACCAAGAAAATTTGTTGGGGATTTTTTTTTAAGAAGTAATTCAGTTCCTGGCTAGGTTTTGTTCATGCTTATGTTGCTGTTTAGTTTCAGGTCAGCCTGACTTAGTAGCCATATTATATTGAAAGTATTTCTACCCTTGGCCATCCAATATAAAGGCGAGCGTAATGTTGCTTGGTCAATATTAATGGGATGTAATTCAGTTCCTGACAATGTTGTACCAATGATTATGTTGCTGTTTTAGTTTCAGGTTAGCCTGACTTAGCAGTCATATTATATTGAATGTCTTTCTACACATAGCCATCCAATATAAAGGTGATCGTAATGTTGTTTGGTCAATATTAAGGGGAAGTAATTCAGTTCCTGAATTAGTCCGTATCTAAGATTACGTTGTTTAGGTCAGCAAAAGTCAGTTGTACCTGTATATTCAAGGTGTTAGCCTTGATACATATGGTGTTAAACTGAATCTCCGTAAGAATTATGTTAGGTGTGCATGTGTCTTTGGAATACTCCGCTAAATACAAGTTAATATCACGGAAATATACGCATACACACACACACTCTCTCTCTCTCTCTCTCTCTCTCTCTCTCTCTCCCATACACACACACATATATACACATATATACATACATACATACATACATATATACATACATGCATTATTGGAGCTACGGGTTATATACCAACCCGCTTGGACCAAAGTATGACTGAACTTGGATTTGCGGACAAAGAGCGCAGCTCCCTAATTCATAGTCTACAAATGGCTGCGATAGTTGGCACTTCAAAATGTGCAAAACATTCTTGCGATTCAAGGGATGACAATTTCTTTTCTTTTACAACCTTGCCACCAGGAAGGTGGCCGGTCAAAAAAATATACTCGAAATTAAGAG
>OZ024749.1:23962966-23965466 GCA_964016885.1 Eledone cirrhosa | reverse complement strand
CAGAAAATTTCCCTTCAATATATATATATATATATATATATATATATATATATATATATATATATGTGCGCGTATATATATATCGGTTTAAATTTAGAGATATGTGTAGGGTTGGTGCAGGTCTGTACGCGCGTGATTGCTTTATATGCTTTTACTTGTGTGACTGTGTACAAACCGGGAATCACTACAAATTCCAGAAGTACACCCCATGTTCAGTAAGAAGAGTACTTTTACGTAGATATTTAATCATAAATACTCGTAATATTCCGGTTTGTTTTCAGCCATCAAATTAATATAGTGCTATATCGAGAAATGTTGAACGTTGCTAACATATTAATTTATATATTAAGGTGTGTTTTTCAAAGGCGTCAGTTAAAATTGTTATATCAATACACAGACAAACACGGCCCTACACACAAATACTTTTATATGAGTAATAGTTATATTTGTCTATATATATATGTGGGTGTATTTGTGAGAATACAAATATATATATATTCTCACACGCATTAATATATATATTTATTCTCACACACATTAATATATATATATTTTCCCACAAACATTAATATATATATATATTCTCACAAACATTAATATATATATATATATATATATATATATAAAAATATGTATATATATAGGTATATATACATATATATATATTTATATATAGATGTGTGTGTACATGTATATAGGCGCTGTGTACGAATGTATGCATTCATTTGCATAGAAATACATATTCATATGTACGTATGAATAAATGCATAGATATATATTGATCTATTTGAATTTAAGTACGGTTGGCGACATAAACAAATGGGCAAATTATATATTTTGTCTGAAGATAAATGCACCGCTCATGAAATCCTATATTACCCACTAAACACATGTTTTCTCATATGTAATGAAATGTACAAATTCTCTATATATATTTTTCATAAAATTCATATTCTTTCATATGATAAATTTCAGAGCTTTTTGTAATAGCATATTACTTGAAAAAATGATGGCGAGTGAAACTGTGTTTCAGTGTATGTGTGTGATTTGATTTTCTGTATCTGAGTCTCTTTGTTCGTATAAGTGTATAGGAATGTGAAACGTAATTGAAAACTTTAGAGAGGGGAAAATTGTGAGTAGAACTGTACTTAACGATTTTTGAAAATGTATGTTACATATATATATATATATATATATATATATATATATATATATATATATATATATATATATATATATATATATATATGTATATATATATATATATATATATATATATATATGTGTGTGTGTGTGTGTGTGCGTGTGTGTATATACCTGATGAATGTATATATAGAGAGAAATTCATGAATTTCACTTTCCTGTAATTATTGAGTCCTTGATTACAATGTAAGTGTGAGACTGTGTAAACCCACAAATTTATATATATATATACATATATATATATATATGTATATATATATATATATATATATATATATATACATATGTATATATATATATATATATACATGTATGTATATATATCTATATATCTATATACATATATATATATATATATATATATATATATATATATATATATATATATATATATATATATATATACCTGTATGTATATATATATATATATATATACATATATATATACATGTATATATATATATATATATATATATATATATATATATAATGAAAAGTATAGAAATTGTTGTAGTGAGAAGCTAACAGTATTCCATAACATAACAATTTTTTCTCTTCATCAATTTTCAAATTCTTTTAAATTATATATTATCTTCCAACAGCTTTTTAACCTCTCTCTGTGAAACAATATATTTTTCTCAGTTATAAAGGCTATCTCTCTCTTTCTATCACCCATCTCTCCTCCTATCACATCCTTCCTTATTGTACTCATCCCCCACCATTCTTTACTCTCATCTCCTCCTCTTTTTCATCCTTTCCAAACAGCCCTCATTTTCTTTTTTTTTCCCCCAATATCACACATTATTCTTAAATTAATCTTCATATGTTGATTTAAAGCTGCACTATTCACAAGTGTTTTTTAACCTTCATATCATGTCTCCCTATTTTAACTGACGAAAACGCAAATGTCATCTCATGATGATATTTGTTTTTGAAATGCGCATAATAAAATACATGGACCTCTTTTAACTATCTTTTGATCTTATATTATTTATACTCCAATCCTACAAACTGTAGAGTGCTACTTATCCGATATATGCATTGCTTTATTGTACTACAATAAAACTCACCTCCTACATTATATATATATATATATACATATATATATATATATATATATATATATATATATATATATATATATATATACATGTATGTATATATGTATTATATATATATATATATATATATATATATATATATATATATATATATATATATATATATATATATACATGTATGTATATATATATATCATGTACGCTCCATAGAAAATGTATAAAACACATTTTTCTCA
>OZ024749.1:23952966-23957966 GCA_964016885.1 Eledone cirrhosa | reverse complement strand
TATATACATGTATATATAAACATGTATATATATATACATATATATACTATATATACAAATGTATATATAAACATGTATATATATATATGTATACATATATATTTATATATACATGTTTATATACATATATATATATATACATGTATTCAGGTTTGAGGTTCACCACTGTATAGAGCTGGTCTATTCTGTATGGTCAATCGTAATGCAATAATATAGAGAGTACTCAACGTAAGGCAGTTCAACTGTCTTTGTTTTTGTAGTTGGTGGTGCTATTACGGAGTTAAATATTATAATGAAATGACAGGAGGCTGGATTTGTGTAAATCCTTGAAAGGTTTATTATACTATGATCATTTCAATGACCGGGTTCCGTATGAATCCGGTGATATCATCAGGTATTCGAAATATAATACGTGAATGTAATAGATAAAATCCATGGGGCTGAAAATCGTGGACCCGAGGGCGACCGCTATTCTGTTCCTTCAACCCCAGGGCGACCGGCTGAGGTTGAAGGAACAGAATAGCGGTCGCCCTCGGGTCCACGATTTTCAGCCCCATGGATTTTATCTATTACATTCACGTATTATATTTCGAATACCTGATGATATCACCGGATTCATACGGAACCCGGTCATTGAAATGATCATAGTATAATAAACCTTTCAAGGATTTACACAAATCCAGCCTCCTGTCATTTCATTATTATATATACATGTATATATATATATATATATATATATATATATATATATATATATATATATATATTTATATAAACAATTAAGTTAAAAATGTACATCCACATATGTATACTGAAATACTAGTATGCATATGAATACACACACGTGTACATATGTAGATGTACCGAGTATTTCACTGGACACTTTACTGTGAGTGTCCAGCTATTCTGTATGTAAACACACAGACAAACCGGTTTTTAGAGTCATACTGGTTTTCGAGGAAACACCTTTCCTCTATTCTCCAGAAAGCCAGACAAGGAATATTGGACTAGTTTCGATGTTGTTACATCTCATCAGCAATATTTACCTATCTTCCGGCCTTTCTAGAGAATCGTAAAAGCACATATCGTTATATGCTTTTCCTATGAATATTAGTAGTGGGAAGACTAATTTGCATAGAGCGTGAGTACGTACCGGTTCAGCGGAGACGATAAAAACAAATAACGAAACGAAATCAAATTTTGTTTCGTTTGTAACTCACTTTTGTATGACTGACGCTTAAACAATTAAGTTAAAAATGTACATCCACATATGTATACTGAAATACTAGTATGCATATGAATACACACACGTGTACATATGTAGATGTACTGAGTTTTTCACTGGACACTTTACTGTGAGTGTCCAGCTATTCTGTATGTAAACACACAGACAAACCGGTTTTTAGAGTCATACTGGTTTTCGAGGAAACACCTTTCCTCTATTCTTCAGAAAGCCAGACAAGGAATATTGGACTAGTTTCGATGTTGTTACATCTCATCAGCAATATTTACCTATCTTCCGGCCTTTCTAGAGAATCGTAAAAGCACATATCGTTATATGCTTTTTCTATGAAAATAAGTAGTGGGCAGACTAATTTGCATAGAGCGTGAGTACGTACCGGTTCAGCGGAGACGATAAAAACGAATAACGAAACGAAATCAAATTTTGTTTCGTTTGTAACTCACTTTTGTATGACTGACGCTTAAACAATTAAGTTAAAAATGTACATCCACATATGTATACTGAAATACTCGGTACATCTACATATGTACACGTGTGTGTATTCATATGCATACTAGTATTTCAGTATACATATGTGGATGTACATTTTTAACTTAATTGTTTAAGCGTCAGTCATACAAAAGTGAGTTACAAACGAAACAAAATTTGATTTCGTTTCGTTATTTGTTTTTATCGTCTCCGCTGAACCGGTACGTACTCACGCTCTATGGAAATTAGTCTGCCCACTACTTATTTTCATAGAAAAAGCATATAACGATATGTGCTTTTACGATTCTCTAGAAAGGCCGGAAGATAGGTAAATATTGCTGATGAGATGTAACAACATCGAAACTAGTCCAATATTCCTTGTCTGGCTTTCTAGAGAATAGAGGAAAGGTGTTTCCTCGAAAACCAGTATGACTCTAAAAACCGGTTTGTCTGTGTGTTTACATACAGAATAGCTGGACACTCACAGTAAAGTGTCCAGTGAAAAACTCGGTACATCTACATATGTACACGTGTGTGTATTGATATGCATACTAGTATTTCAGTATACATATGTGGATGTACATTTTTAACTTAATTGTTTAAGCGTCAGTCATACAAAAGTGAGTTACAAACGAAACAAAATTTGATTTTGTTTCGTTATTTGGTTTTATCGTCTCCGCTGAACCGGTACGTACTCACGCTCTATGCAAATTAGTCTGCCCACTACTAATTTTCATAGAAAAAGCATATAACGATATGTGCTTTTACGATTCTCTAGAAAGGCCGGAAGATAGGTAAATATTGCTGATGAGATGTAACAACATCGAAACTAGTCCAATATTCCTTGTCTGGCTTTCTGGAGAATAGAGGAAAGGTGTTTCCTCGAAAACCAGTATGACTCTAAAAACCGGTTTGTCTGTGTGTTTACATACAGAATAGCTGGACACTCACAGTAAAGTGTTCAGTGAAAAACTCGGTACATCTACATATGTATACGTGTGTGTATTGATATGCATACTAGTATTTCAGTATACATATGTGGATGTACATTTTTAACTTAATTGTTTAAGCGTCAGTCATACAAAAGTGAGTTACAAACGAAACAAAATTTGATTTCGTTTCGTTATTTGTTTTTATCGTCTCCGCTGAACCGGTACGTACTCACGCTCTATGCAAATTAGTCTGCCCACTACTAATGTTCATAGAAAAAGCATATAACGATATGTGCTTTTACGATTCTCTAGAAAGGCCGGAAGATAGGTAAATATTGCTGATGAGATGTAACAACATCGAAACTAGTCCAATATTCCTTGTCTGGCTTTCTGGAGAATAGAGGAAAGGTGTTTCCTCGAAAACCAGTATGACTCTAAAAACCGGTTTGTCTGTGTGTTTACATACAGAATAGCTGGACACTGACAGTAAAGTGTCCAGTGAAATACTCGGTACATCTACATATGTACACGTGTGTGTATTCATATGCATACTAGTATTTCAGTATACATATGTGGATGTACATTTTTAACTTAATTGTTTAAGCGTCAGTCATACAAAAGTGAGTTACAAACAAAACAAAATTTGATTTCGTTTCGTTATTTATTTATATATATATATATATATATATGTATATATATATATATATATATATATATACATATATATATATATATATATATATATATATATATATATATATATATATATATATAGATATATATATATATATATATATATATACATGTATATATACATATATATATATATACATGTATATATAAACATGTATATATATATATACATATATATATATATATATATATATATCTACATGAATATATACATATATATATTGTGGCTGCCAATTCGTTTTCGAGTACGGCGCTACTTTATATCCATGTAGGAGAACCCCTACCGATGCGCTGAATGAGTGTGACTTTTTAGTCCAGCCAGCGACTTCAAAACTCTGGTACAAACACTACACTTGCGACAATTATTGACACATAGTGCTGGGCCCATGGTACCATGTGACGACAAGTGCAGAGAGATCTCCAGACATAAAGCAATGCCTGTGCCGTGAAGCTTTTATAGTGAGCAAAGGCACTGTACAAGGCCAGTCCCACTCTCTTAACCAAGATGATATTTACCAAAAAGAAGAACAAATCAACATCATTGGATAACATCAGGGTTGCAGGTGTTATATCAGAGTTTTCATTCTCCTAGAATTATGCATTGACAAAAGGCTATGGGGTCACTCTCCAGGTGATGTATATATATATATATATATATATATATATATATATATATATATATATATATATATATATATATACATATATATTTATATATATATACATGTATATATACATATATATATATACATGTATATATAAACATGCATATTCATTTCCACAATGAACTCCCACAACGCATCAAGAAAGAATTCGTGATAGAGGGACTCAAATTTATCTTGGAGAACAATTACTTCGTTTTCAATAACAAACCCTACAGGCAGAAATCTGGGACCACTATGGGAACGAAAACAGCCCCCACTTATGCCGACCTAGTCATGGGATACCTGGAAATCACCCTCTACACTAAAGTCCTAAACAAATTTGGAAACACCCTCCACTTACACATTGAAAGGAACTGGAAGCGATATCTAGATGACTGCTTCATCCTTTGGCACGAAAACATCGAAAAACTTAAAGAATTTCACACCCTTATAAATGGGCTCAACACAAATATTAACTTCACGATGGAATACAGCCATCAACAACTCCCCTTCCTCGACATCCTCATTAAGATCCATAACAAAAAATAGAAACAGACATATACTACAAGCCCACAGACTCCAAGCAATATCTCCCCTTCAACTCTTGCCACCCTAGACACGTTAAAATTAATATTCCCTACGACTTAGCCAAGATAATCTGTACTATAGTCTCCAATAAAAACATCTGCTACTTACGGCTACAAGAACTAAAGGACACACTCATAGGCAAGGACTACCCTGCATCACTAATTGACAATGGACTCCAACGTGCCCTAAAGTAAATCAACCAAAGTAAATCAACCCTAAAGTAAATCAACCAAAACTAAAAGCTCTTCCATACATCTCCACACACAACCCCCTCAACAATGAGGTCTTTGACACCATCCTCCAGAACATCCCTGTATTGTAAAAGGACCATAAAATGAACCAAATTCTACGAACACACGATATCATAAAGAGCAAAAGACAATCCAAGTCAATGAAAAACATCTTAACACATACCAAAGTACTGCCAACCAC
>OZ024749.1:23939803-23947766 GCA_964016885.1 Eledone cirrhosa | reverse complement strand
ATATCTGTATATATAAATATATATTTTCATGTTTGTTTATACACATATATATATATATATATATATATATATATATATATATATATATATATAAATGAATATATGTATATATAAATATATTATTTCATGTGTGTTTATATATATAAATAAATATGTGTGCGTGCTGTGCGTGTGCGTGTACGTGTGTGAGTGTGTGTATATATATATGTATATATATATATATATATATATATACATATATGTGTGTGTGTGTGTATTTAAGAGCTTAATACCTTAGAGAGTAAGCATCCTTTGATATATATATTTTTTGATAAATGCTCACAAATTCATTTTGATGTTAGCTCTCACAACTCTCGCTTCTTGAATAATCAAAGTGTTAAGCTGAACTACACCTCTACACATATACATAGAATCGCTCATACACCTAATCATAAAGACGAACAAACACGTGTATATGTATGCATATATATGTATATATACATATATATATATATATATATATATATATATATATATATATATATATATATATATATATATATATATATATATGTGTGTGTGTGTGTGTGTATGTGTATATATATACATATATATATATACATATATATATACATATGTGTGTGTGTGTGTGTGTGTGTGTGTGTGTGTGTGTGTGTGTGTGTGTGTGTGTGTGTGTCTATAGAATCGTGTTTCTTCCATGGAAAGTCTATTAACTGCAATTTCTGTTAATATTACTCTCTGGGCTCCCTTCAAGAGTGTGAAGATATATTGTCACATTCACTTGATTATCAATCTCTTTGTCCCGGTTTCTACCCTAAAGATTGGCACATTAGTCTGCCATATCCAATCATAGTCATGGCATAAACCATTGTTTACTGAATGGCGCTTTCTAGACCTGAGTTCTGTACCCCTGGACTCAGCGTAACCGAATGATTGAAAAGTTGGTTTCGCAAATACTGTAGTCAGAGTGTAATATCAGTGAGTAGCTTCTTGGTCATGTATAATTCCCCATAGCTTCGGCAAGACGCCGTACTTATGCATGAAATCAAGTAGTATTACACTGCTTACAATCGATTCAGATGAAACGTCGACGTCGTTCAAAATGTCTGCTTAGTCACACGCCGATTGTATTTTCTCACAAATTAATTATATTAAGGCAGTGGATTGGCAGTATAGATAGAGGGTCGAATGCCATGCTTTGCAGCATAGAGATACACACCTTTACGAGCTGATTTCAAATCCCACCGAGGTTATATTTGCCTTTCATCCTTTCGGGCGGGATCGATAAAATAAATTACCAGTAATGCACTGGGATAATTACTGGCCGTGTGCCAAAAGTAGAAACAATTAAATTAAGGCTTCACATGTCTGCTGGATGTTCTGCCACTTACATCACAATTTCATGTGCAAGCTTTTCCTCTCCATGATCTATTTAGTGTTTTTTTCAAACTATTCATGTTGATCTCTTAAAAGCATTGTATATATTTCTGGAAGGTCTCCTAAGTCCGGATGGTATTGTAACAGGGTAGCTGTCATGACATACAACGTGTCTTGAGCACATTAAAACTGGAGAGGGACTTTCTCTCAAGATCTAAATGCAGGTTATATCTGTCAGAGAGAGAGAGAGAGAGAGAGACAGAGAGACTGACAGAGAGAAAGAGAGAGAGAGAGATAGAGAGCGGGAGAGAGAGAGAGTTGGAGAGAGATTGAGAAAAGGAGCGAGAGAGAGGTTGGAGTGAGAGAGAGAGGGTAGAGCGAGAGAGAGAGAGATGCGACGTGTGACGGAAATATAACGGATGAATCGACCTCAGTCCCGAATGGTACGCTTTTGATGAGCCTCAAAGGGGAGGAAGGTAAAATTGACCTTGGCTGCAGTTGAGTTCAGAGCGCAGAACGCCGCATCGAATATCTCAAGTTATTCCATCAGAGATTCTTGGAACTCGCTAGAATACACCGCACATTGTAAAATCACTAAAGTTAATCAAATTAACATTGCTGCACAACCAACTGCTTTAAATTTACATTTAAAGCAGGGCGATGAATATATATATATATATATATATATATATATATATAGAGAGAGAGAGAGAGAGAGATAGAGATAGAGAGAGAGGGAAATAGAGATACAAAGACATATACATATATATATATACATACATATATAGACATATACATATATATATATAGACATACACATATATATATATATAGACATATATATAAATATTAATATATATAGATATATATATATACATATACACACATATATATATATATGTGAGGTTACCTCTCTGCTGATTTAGGACTTCAACTCCGTGGGGGTTGCGTGAATCCTGATTTCACTAATTGACACGTTGATTGCACCTTACTCCAGCAAACACGATGGCTGGGAGATCCTTTCAAGAACTCATATGTCTGCTGGACACACGAACAGAAGGCGTGTGCTTTTTCGTGCCGGCAGCATATCACTAAATCGGGTTTCATCTGAGGATACCGGTCTCATAACAACAACAAATACATGAAAGACTTCTCGATTTCACGGAGAAACGCGGACATAATTATAATGATTAAACGATTTATGTAACATCAGCATTTTTATTTTTGATATTTTTATAAAAATATTCATCGTAACTAAAAACTATGAATGTTGAGAGCTTTCTCCCGCTTGCTCCTGTTTTTACCAAAACAATCTCTCCGGAACATATATATACATACATATCTGTGTGTTTCCATATGTGAATTTGGGCCTGCATGTATGTATAGTGGGCTAAAACGCAACGCTGTGTCATTTTAATCAATTATTAACTGTTCATGGTTAGTGAGTCTACGCATGTGTAACTCTTGGTGTAAGTGTATCTATGTTATCATGTATACATGGTAAATCCTTAGGCAATTCATATCTGTAAAGCTATATAAACCTCAACCAGAAAACCTTCAACTATTCCTTTCAAATCCGTTGTCATTTCACATATATACCAACCCACGTAATGATACATGTCAGGAGAATTACTTCTCACTTAATGAGAAAGCTGCAATTTCTGTTTCACCTGCAAGGCGGAGTAGACTAACTTCTCGCCTATTACAACTGTACATGTTAAAGAAATTGGACAAATCACCAATATCACCCGAACAGAAAGATATTTTCTGGAAATGTGCAGAAGATTGTCACGTTTAGAAATTGAACCAGACGTATACCCAGTTAAATATGACCTGGTGCTTAATACTTACAACAGCAACAACACCAGGTTTACTAATACTAACCCATCACCGTTACTCCTATTACTATTACTAATGCTGCTTGGTGGACCAGGTTGAAAGGACTGAAGACTGACAATTTTCTCTTCGGCCAATCCGTCATCAAGCTTTTCAAATTTCACTTGATAAGGAAGCTGTGGCTGGAGAGAGAAGTGCTGCTCTCCAGTACATTTGCTGAAAAGTGGGTGAATGTGGCAAGATAGGCCCGTGTGAGTGGACCTACTCTTATCAGGCGCCTGTAGGCTGGAGAGTTTGAAGGGGAGAGGAGTGCCCTTCCCGGGTTCACTCAAAGCGTCGGGTGGTTCAGGATTGGTGGGGTACATGAATCAAATCTGGCTGGTTATTCCCTCTATTGGGGAATGTTCATTGTTATATTTTTCTTGTTTATTGTTATTGTTTGCCTATTTTTTTTTACTCGATTTTTATGTAAAGCCCCCACTGTCGCCGTCTACTGTATATGTCGTCCCTTGTGGCCAATGAATGAAACCAATATAAATACTGGTTATGGTCCACCTGGTTCCTTACCACATTTCCTTCGTTATATATATATATATATATATATATATACATATAATGTATATATATATATATATATATATATATATATATATATATATATATATATATAACGAAGGAAATGTGGTAAGGAATCAGGTAGACCATAACGCACCAATGTACTCAATATTTAGGGTAGTAGAGTGGGTAATAGGAACGAGTAGGACCCTGACGGCTGAGCTCAAGCCGTTTCGACGGCTAATTCTGGACTAAATGATAATTTTTATCCGGATATTTGAATAGCCGAGTTTCTCAGGGGGTAATTCCATATATGGTAAAAGTGATTTCCACAAGGATTGGTCTAAAGTTTGTTGTTGAGACATAATCATTCTATCATGGCAATTTGTGGAGGGAAGGGGTAGCTGAACCTGCCAGTAGAAGAAATAGGGAGAGGGGGTGGAAGAAACTTAGTCGTGCGTCGATAGTGCCAACTACGGCTTGGCAGGAGATCAAAGAAGATACTAGGGGGGGGGGGTATTGTGGGGGGGGAATTCTGAATTAATTTCCCGTATCAAATTTTACATATACTTCATACGAGCATTTATGTAGTTTGCACTAGAATGTTTGTAGCGTTGCGGCACCCTTAGAGATAGTATTAGTATTCTTTTTCGGGATTCTGAATTATTATTTCGTATTAGTTTATTTTTTTTGCACTGGGTGGTTGCTGGTCTTGTGCCTGGGGTAGAAACCTTTATTTCGTACTGGTCTCGGGACTCTGATTTATTATTTCGTGGTAGTTTCTTTAGTATTTTGCCCCCCGCCCCACACTTGTTGACCCGTCACCGTAAGATATATTCGGTTGTTTGCTTATACCTCTTAAAAGGGTCTCATTATAATTCCGTCCCACCTAGTAAACCTTTCTTTAGTCTAGCAGTACCAGTGAGAGACTTGATAGCTGTCCTTAGGTTATAGTAACCAGAAATTGTTTTTTTCTTTACACTTAATTGTTTTTTAACACTCCCGGTATTTTTCTATATATTTACCCCATATTGTTTTAATTATTGTTTCGACCCCCCCCCCCCCCTTAGTATCTTCTTTGACCTCCTGCCCAGCTGTAGTTGGCACTATCAACGCACGACTGGGTTTATTCCACCCCTCTCCCTCTTTCTTCTACTGGCAGGTACAGCTACCCCTTCCCTCCACAAATTGCCATGATAGAATTATTGTCTCAACAACAAACATTTGACCAATCCTTGTGACAATCACTTTTACCATATATGGAATTACCCCCTGAGAAGCTCGGCTATTCAAATACCAGGATAAACATTTTCATTTAGTCCAGAATTAGCCGTCGAAACGGCTTAAGCTCAGCCGTCGGGGTCCTACTCGTTCCTATATATATATATAGATACACATATAATGTATATATATATATATATATATATATATATATATATATATATATATATATATATATATACACATATAATGTATATATATATATATATATATATATATATATATATATATATATATATATATATATACACACATATAATGTATATATATATATACATATAATGTATATATATATATATATATATATATATACACACATATAATGTATATATATATATACATATAATGTATATATATATATACACACATATAATGTATATATATATATACATATAATGTATATATATATATACACACATATAATGTATATATATATATATATAAACACATATTATGTATATATATCTATATATACACACACATATATATATACATATATAATGTATATATATATATATATATATATACATATAATGTATATATATATATATATACACACATATAATGTATATATATATATATATATATATATATATATATATACACACATATAATGCATATATATATATATATACATATATACACACATATAATGTATATATATATATATATATATATATATACACACACATAATATATATATATATATATATATATATATATACACACACATATAATGCGTATATATATATATATATACACACACACGTATAATGTGTATATATATATATATATATATATACACACATATAATGTGTATATATATATATATATATATATATATATATATATATATATATATACGTTTGTATGTATGTATATATATACATATATACATACTAAGGTTTGTATGTATGTGTATATATAATAAACATTCTTTCATGAATATCTTCTCAAGTACGCAACACAGTATCGAATTTCATTCGCCCAACAAAGAACCAATTCGATTCATCAATTTGTTCTTTTCTGAACAGTGCTTTAGAAGTCTACTATGTTTCTGAGTTGAACAAATTTAAATCCCGTGAGGTTTCTTTAGAGTTCTGCGAGTTTCTTGAGCTTCTATTGGCAGAAAACTTGTAAACTACTTAATCGCTTTCTGTCTGTGTTGTTTTTGTTTTCTTCTATCTCTTGCTTTGATGTGATTTTGTTGAATCTAGTGGTGGTGGTTGTGTTGATAGTGGTGTTGATGGTGGTGGTGTTGGTGGTGATGGTGGTCGTGTTTGTGGTGTTGATGTTGATGGTGGTGGTGTTGGTGGTGATGAAGGTGGTTGTGTTGGTGGTTTTGGTGTTGATGTTGATGGTGGTGGTGGTGTTGGTGGTGATGGAGGTGGTTGTGTTGGTGGTTTTGGTGTTGATGTTGATGGTGGTGGTGTTGATGGTGTTGAAGGTGGTTGTGTGTGTAGTTTTGTTGTTGATGTTGATGGTGGTGGTGTTGGTGGTGAAGGTGGTCGTGTTTGAGGTGGTGTTGGTGGTGGTGATGGTGATGATGGTGGTGGTGTTGGTGGTTTTGGTGGTCATGTTGATGGTGGTGGTGTTGATGCTGATGATGCTGAATGGGATAGTGGTGCTGATGGGGGTTGAGGTGATAGTATAATTATTTCTTTAGCTCCGAATATTTTTGCCTTGGGTTTCTTTGATACTGCTAGCGAAATCTCTCTCATACACACACACATTATATATATATGTATGTATGTATTTATGTATGTATGTGTGTATGTATGTGTGTATGTGTGTGTGTGTAAATATATATATGTATGTGTGTGTAATTGTGTGTGTGTTTGTGTTTGTGTTTGTGTTTGTGTGTGTGTGGGTGTGTGTGTGTGTGAGAGCGCTCGTGTGACTGTTTTTGATGTTATCTTCTTAGATGTTTTTCAGAATCAGTCAATCGATGTATGAGACAATATCTATAATATCACACACAATTTTTAAATACGTTTTATCAATAATTGACTTTTCCGTAACCAAGTCACAATCCATCAAATAGGTTGTAAATTGTTACTATAAAACCACATCACTACAACCTATATCACTACATATTGTATACATCATGGTTTGTTTTTCAAAAGAACCCTTATATTTATAATGAAGAAAAAAATTGGACAATGTCTTACTGAAATTCACATGTGTAGCCTATTCATCTCATCTTGGGTCCAAAAACACATGGCAGAATCTGAGGGGTTACGTATAAATTCTGATGTTGACGTAAAGGTAGCGAATTAGCATACGGCATTCCGAGGGCTTTTTCTCATGCTTGGCAGAGCCCATGAATCAAAGGTCTGAACACAACAGATTTCTTCCAGAGAAGGATAGAATATGAGAACGGTAGAGAAAGGAAGGAAGACCGAGAATAGACGAAGTATCGACCTCAGTACAAGACTGGTACATTTTTTTATCGACCTCGAAATGATGTTGAGCTCATCGGGTCTTAAACACAAAGAGAAGACAGCTGGAGCGAATACCACAAAGAACTCTATCTGATGTTTTAATGATTCTTCTAATTAACCGCCCGTGTTACGTAATACGAAATGTCTAAAATACGAAATGTCTAAAACTAGACAACTTTGCTAGTTGTACAACCGGTATCTTGCGTGACAAATTTATCTTAATGACATATTCGGTATATAATTCTAAACAATATTTTGATTGAGAAGAAAGAATGGAATGTAAAATAAGAGCAGTTTTTAAAAAAAACGGAAAAGGGAAAGGCAAGGGTTCTAGATTCACAGAAGAATAAGGAGAGGGAGGTTAATTCCGAGAGAAATACTCCTATGAAAGAAATATTACGATGAAAGTATATTGTGATGAAATATATATACATCTCAACACTTAGATATAAAATAGCCTAAACCATGCG
>OZ024749.1:23909803-23934803 GCA_964016885.1 Eledone cirrhosa | reverse complement strand
GTTATTGTCAATATTGCTGTTGTTATTATTTTTATTGTTGTTCTTATTTCAATTGTTGTTATTGTTGTTGTTGTCGTTTTTGTTATTGTTTTTTTGTGAATATTGCTGTTGTTATTATTGCTGTTGTTATTGTTAATATTGATGTTGTTATTATTGTTATTATTGTTGTTATTGATATTGTTGCTGTTCTTGTTGTTGTCGTTTTTGTCGTTTTTGTTATTATTGCTGTAGTTATTGTTGTTAGTGTTGTTTTTGTTATTGCTAATATTGTGGTTGTTATTTTTGTTGTTGTTGTTGTAATTGTTGATATTGCTGTTGGTGTTGTAATTGGTGATATTGTTGTTGTTGTTATTGCTAATATTGTGGTTGTTAATGTTGTTGTTGTTATTGTAATTGCTGATACTTTTGTTGTTGTTATTATTGTTGTTATTGTTTGTATTAATATTGCTGTTGTTATTATTGTTGTTATTTCAGCTGTTGATATTGTTGTTGTTATTGATATTGTTATTGTTTTTGTGATTGCTAATATTATTGTTAATATTGTTGCTGTTATTATTGTTATTGCTGCTGTTGTTGTTTTTCAGGTTTATTATTATTAATATTAAGGGCGGTGAATTAGCAGTATCGGTAGAGGGTTGGATTATGCTTTCCAGCATAGTTACGTCCCTTTACGATCTGAGTTCAATTCCCGCCGAGGTTAACTTTGCCTTTCATCATTACGGGGTCGATAAAATAAAGTACCAGTAGTAGCAGTAGTAGTAGTAGTAGCAGTAGTAGTAGTAGTAGTAGTAGTAGTAGTAGTAGTGGTAGTAGTAGTAGTAGTAAATTATTGATGTTTGTTGCTTGTGATGCGGTTGTGTTGGTGTTGTAGAGGTCGGTTGTGTTGGCGGTGGTGTAGAGGGTGGTGGTGGTGTAGAGGGTGGTGGTGGTGGTGGTGGTTGTGTTGCTGTTGTTGGTGGTGGTGTTGGTGGTGGTGTAGAGGGTGGTGGTGGTGGTGGTGGTGGTGGTGGTTGTGTTGCTGTTGTTGGTGGTGGTGTTGGTGGTGGTGTAAGGGGTAGTGGTGTTGGCGGTGGTGTTCGTGGTGCTGATGATGATGTTGTTATTGTTGGTGTTGGTAGTGGTGTAGATGATGATTGTGTTGGTTGTGGTGTTGGTGATGTAGATGGTGGTTGTGTTGGAGATGGAACTGCAGATAGTGGGAGTGGTGGTGCTGGGATGGAGAGAGTGGTGGTGGTGGTGGTCCTAGGAAGGAGAGATGTTTTGGTGGTCGTGGTGGTGCTCCTAGGATGGAGAGAGGTGGTGGTGCTGGGATGGCGAGAGTGGTGGTGGTGGTCCTAGGATGGAGAGAGGTGGTTGTGGTGGTGCTGGGATGGAGAGAGGTAGCGGTGGTCTTAGGATGGAGAGAGTGGTGGTGGTGGTGCTGGGATGGAGAGAGGTGGTGGTGGTGGTGGTCTTAGGATGGCGAGAGCTGGTTGTGATGGTGCTGGGATGGAGAGAGGTGGTGGTGGTGGTGGTGGTGGTATGGAGAGAGGTGGTGGTGGTGGTGGTCTTAGGATGGCGAGAGCTGGTTGTGATGGTGTAATAAGGGAAATAATCTTTCACGTTTCTTCTTAGTGTTGTTATTAATAACATTAACAGTTACATCATCTGTATATTATTATTGTTGTTTCTGTATTAATTTTTGTTGTTCTTATTATTGTTGCAACACTTGTTATAATTATTGTTCTTTGAGTCTCAGTCATTGATGTTAGTTAACTGGAAAGTTTGTTGAAATGAATATCAAGCCACTACCTGCAGCCTCAGATATTCAGGACGTATCGGAGGGTTCTTGCTGTTCCCAGCAAGCATGCCTTTTGAAGCGTTCCATAAAGCGTGGCGGGGCCAATTTTCTTTAAACATCCCTGGAAACTTTTTGAGATAGTACCTAGGCGCCTATGACAATCGGGACCAATTTGACTTCATGGCAGTTCCAAATCCTTTTTACCTCCCACTTTAAGTCCTGGTATCGGTTAATTTTCGCCCTCGTCTTCTCTTGCACTCTCGTGTCGAATGGGCAGGCCACATCCACAATCAGGCACGATCTTTTTTCTTTGTCCAAAACCACCAGGTCAGGTCTATTGTGTTCCAGTTTCTTGTCTGTCTGTATCCTAAAATCCCACAGCACCTTCAACTGATTGTTTTCTATCACCGACTCTGGATTATGCTCATACCACTTCTCAGAATGTGGTAAATTGTTTACTTTGCATAGGTGCCAGTGGATCACCCTGCCCATCACATAATGTCTCCAGCCCTTATAGTGAGTCTGGGCTAGGTGTTTGCACTCGGATACAATGTGAGCCACAGTCTTCTTTCTCTCTCTCCACAGATCCTGCACAGTGGGCTAGCCTCCTCCTTGTAAATATGGTGTTTCAACCACTTCGTTTTGAGGGCCTACTCTTGCGCAGCCATTAGCATTCCTTCTGTAGCCTTTTTAAGGTCTCCTCTTTTCAATCAATTCCATGTTTGTGGATCTCTGAATTCAGTTTTCTCAAAGAAGGTACTATGAAGGGATTTTTTATTATTATTATTATTATTATTATTATTATTATTATTATTATTATTATTATTATTATTATTATTGTTGATGCCTTTCATCCTTACGGGCTCGATAAAAGAAAGTACCAGTTATACACTTGAGTAATAGCTGACCTTGTGCCAAAAGCAGAAACAATTATTATTATTATTGTCAGTACTTGGCAGTATCGGTAGAGGGTCGGACGCCATGCTTTGCAGCACAGAGTTACGGCCCTTTATAGTCTGAGTTCAAATCCCACCGAGGTAAACTTTGACTTTCATCCCTACTGGTGTTGATAAAATAAAGTACCAGTAATGCGCTGAGGAAATAGCTGGCCATGTCCCAAAAATAGAAACAATTATTATTGTCAGTACTATCATTCTTCTTTTTTTTTCTTTTTCTTATTATTATCATCATTATTGTTATTGATGTGTTGTTGTTGTTGTTGCTACTCTTATTATAAATATTCCTCTTGTTATTATTATTATTATTATTATTATTATTATTATTATTTCTATTATTGTTTTTGTTGTAGTTGTTGTCTTTTCTATTCTTGTTGTTGTTCTATATATGATTACCATTTTAAATGACCTCATTATATTTATTATTAGTTGCTTTTTTTATTGTTACATTTTTACCATTATTAACAAACACCACAGCGTCAACTACAGCAGCAACAACAACAACACCAAATACTATTACTAGTAGCAGAAGTAGTAGTAGTAGTAGTATTAGTAGTAGTAGTATTAGTAGTACCAGCAACAACAACACCGCAAACACTACTGCTACTACTACTTCTACTATTATTACTACTGTTGTTGTTGTTTCTATTATAATCATGATTGGTATTATTATTATTAGTAGTAATAGTAGTATTATCATAATTAGTATTGTTACTCTCTTTATTGTTTGTTGTTGTTGTGGTCGTTATATATTAAAATTTGTGCTAATCTCCGAAGATCAGAGAGAAAGAGAAAGAATGTGGTGGGTGAGTAAGGGTGATGAAAGTGCGAGAGAAAGGATGAGAGAGAGAGATAGAGAGAGGGGGGAGAGAAAGAGAGACCTGGGGATGAGAGAGATAGAAAGACGGTGAATGAGAGTGAGAGACAGACAGAGAGAGAAAGAGACAGATAGAGAATGAGGCAGGCAGAGAGAGAGGGAGAGAGAGAGAGAGTGATAGAGAAAGAGTCGGGGAATGTGAGAAAGAAAGAGAGAGTGAGAGAGAGACAACGAGAGAGGGGATGAGTAAGAGAGACAGTGAGAGAAAGGATGAGAGAGAGAGACAGGAAGAGGGTGGTTGAGGGAGAGATACAGAGAGAGGATGAGAGAGAGAGAGACAGTATGAAAGAGAGAGACATATATACATATATATATATATATATATATATATAGAGAGAGAGAGAGAGAGAAAGAGAGAGAGAGAGAGAGGGGGGGTATGAGAGATGTATTATTTTCTGAAAATTATAATTGAGTGTAAAAGTTGTCTGAATATATAATTGTTTCTACTTTTGGCACAAGGCCAGCAATTAACCAGTGCATTACTGGTACTTTATTTTATCGACCCCGTAAGGATGAAAGGCAAAGTCAACCTCGGCGGGATTTGAACTCAGATCGTAAAGGGACGTAACTATGCTGTAAAGCATGGCGTCCGACCCTCTTCCGATACTGCCAATCCACCGCCCTTGTCTGAATAAATAATATTATTGAAGAATGAGAGGAGCAATATTTCAACATTAATTCCTACCAAATCTAATAATGTCGTGGCGGCGGCGGTGGTGAGGTTGCTGGTGGTGATGGTGAGGGTGGTGGTGAGGGTGGTGGTGGTGGTGTTGATAGCGGTGTGGCTGTTGGTGGTGGTGGTGTTGTTGCTGGTGGTGCTGGTGATGCTGGTGCTAGTGCTGGTGGCGGTGTGGCTGTTGGTGGTTGCGGTGATGGTGGTGGTGGAGAGGTTGGTGGTGGTGGTGGTGGTGGTGCTAGTGCTGGTGGCGGTGTGGCTGTTGGTGGAAGCGGTGGTGGTGGTGAGCGTGCTGATAATGGTGGTGGTGGTGTTGGTGGTAGTGGTGGTGATATTGCTGTTGGTGAAGATGATGGTGATGTTGGTGGTGTTGTTGCTGGTGGTGCTGGTGCTAGTGTTGGTGGTAGTGTGGCTGTTGACGGTTGTGGAGCTGTTGACGGTTGTGGAGGTGGTGGTGGTGGTAGTGGTGGTGGTGGTGAGGGTGTTGGTAAAGGTGATGTTGGTTGTCGTGTTGTTGTTGGTGGTGGTGGTTGTGCTGGTGTTGTTATAGGTGATTGTGGTGGTGATAGTGCTGTTGATGTTGGGGGTGGTGATGGTGACAGTTGTGGTAATGGTGATATATGAGATATTGTTCGGGTCATGCTGGTGGAGTTGGTGAGTTTGATGATGATGGTAATGAAGAAGATGACAATGACGATGATGATGATGATGATGATGGTTTTAACGTTGAAAGACTTATGATGATAATGGTTATCATGATGGAAAGAACATGATGATGACGGTTATGATGATGATGGTTATGAGGATGAAAGGATTATGATGATGGTGATGATGATAATGGTGATGATGATGATGGTTATGATGATCAAAGGATTATGATGATGGTGATGATGATGATGGTGATGAGGATAATGATGAAATGATTATTATGATGATGATGATGATGATGATGATGGTAATGATGATAATGGTTATGATGATCAAAGGATTATGATGATGATCATGATCATGATCATGATCATGAGGATAATGATGAAATGATTATGATGATGATGATGATGATGGTGATGGTGAAATGATTATGATGATGATGATGATGATGATGATGATGATGATGATGATGATGATTATGGTTATGATAATGGTCATGATCATGATCACAACGAAGATAGTGATGAAGATGATGAGATCATGATGGTGATGATGATGAAAATGATGATGATGGCTATGATGATGATGACGATGATAATCATCATCATGATGACAACGAAGATAGAGATAAAGATAATGACGAAGTTTAGGATAACTGTTAAAGTGATGACAAAAAATTCAGCTAATGATATGATGTAAATCATGATGATGGCGATTAACGTGATGTTTGTCTTAATTATATATCAAACTATATGTAGACAAACACCATGAAGTTTACACATACGTGTCAATTATAGTGATTGTTTTTGCCTTTACTCTTCTATTATCGATATCACACACACACACATGTGTGTGTGTGTGTGTGTGTGTGATTGTAACCGAAACGTAATCAACAAAGCACACAACACAGTACAATGAAGGAATATATTTGTTTAACTCTTGATATAGTAGGAACAGAAATTTCACGTTTCGGACACGAGTCTATCATCAGGACATAGAACGAGAAATAAAAGATGAAATAGAAAGTTAGACAATGAAAATGACAAAGGGACTGATACAAATGTTTCAGAAAAAGCACTTGTGATACAGTCAACCATTTTGTAGAAACAAATATGTGTATATATATATATATATATATATATCTATATATATATATATAATGGAAACATTTGAACAGGGACAAAACAGAGGCAGTACAACGAATGTTTATTAATTTCACGCTCTGGAGAGTGGGGTGTTGGTGGGGGACGACGTTTCGGGCATAAGCCCTTCCTCAGGTGAGAAGTGTGTGGGAACAGAGTTCAAAGGGTGTGTAGGGGAGTGGTGGAGAGACATATAGCGAAAGGAAACGGTGCCAATGAAAAAATAAAAAAATAAAGATAAAATAAAAATAAAGCATGATCAAAATACAAGGAATGAAATAAATTTAAATATAAAAGCATGATCAAAATGAACTGAAATTAAAAGGGGAGTAAAACAGGTGGTGGAAGGTTGTGGGGTGTGTAGGGGTGGTGGCGGGTGGAGTGGGGCGAGGGGGACGGGGTGTCCGAGCGGGGAGGGCTGAAAGTGGTGTGTGTGTATGTGAAAGTAAGGGTTGGGGGAAGAACGGGGTTACATGTTCAGGAAGAGGTGTGTGTGTGTGGGGGGGGGGTTGTGGGTCGGAGTGTATGTGCGTGTGTGGATAGAGGGGTGGGGGTAGAGGAATCATGAGGCTGAGGGTGTAAATATGTGGCGGAAAGCACGTGTGTGGGGGGTTTAAGCGTGTTGTGGGTGTAGGTGGCGTGTGGAGAAAAACATTTGTTGGGGGTGTGTGTGTGGGTGAGTTATATAGGTGATTCCGTAAGAGGATGGTTGAAAAGTAGGTATATCCCAAAGGTGTTTAGTGGATTATGTGTTGGTCAATTTCTGCGTGCGGGTATTCCATGAAGCGATGGTCGGAAGAGGAGAGATTTGGGGTGCGCGCGCAACAGGAAGTGGTCAAGCAGTGGGAGTGCTGTGTGTCTGTTTGTGCTGGGAGGTGGTCAGAGGGCATAGCAGCAGTCGGTGGAATGGTAAAGGGGTGAGGATGGGTAGGTGTGAAAGTTGGAGTGAGGAGGGTGTGTGTGTGTGTATTAGTAGAGGTGTTAGTGGGATGAGTGAGTGTGGAGCGAGGGTGTGGGTGGAGGGGGGAGAGAAGGGTGTGTGTGGTTCTATGGAGGGAGTGTGGTGTACTGGTGTGTGTGTAGTTTGATGAAGGGGTGTTAGTGGGTGTTAGTATACGGGAGGTGGGGAGGGGTTGAATGCAGGTGTGAGTGGGGGTTAGTGGTGGTAGGGTGTGTAGAGTTGGTGGTGTACGAGGGTGCGTGGGTACGTGTGCGTGGGGTTGGGGGTGTTAGTGATGTTAGTTGCGTGTGGGGTGGGTGGTGTAAGTGGGTGCGTGTGTTCGTGTGCTTGGGGTTAGGGGGTGTTAGTGAGGCTAGGTGCGGGATGGTGGGATCGAGGTGTGGGGGTGAGAGGTGTGGGGGTGAGGGTTAGTGGTGGTAGTAGGGTGTGTGTTTAGTGTGAGCGCGTGTATATATGTGCCGGTGGGTGTGTGCGTGTGATAAGGAGGGGGAGGAGGAGAAGAAGGGGGGATGTTAGTATGTTAGTTGAGGAAGGGTGGTCGGATGAGGGGTGGAGTGGAGGTGTTAGTATTGTTAGCTGTGGGGTGGGTGGTGAAAAGGAGGGGTGTGTTAGTGGTGTTAGTGGGGGATAAGTGTGCGTGGAGGGGGGCGGTCGAAGGCTAAAGGAATAAGGGTGGGGAGTTCAGGCCGGGGGGAGTGTGGGTCTGTAAGATGAAGATAGTTCGTTGTTCGACCGCAAGGCGATTGGCGGGTGTTCCGTGGCACTGACGTTATTCCGGGTTGAATCGGAGGTAACCACAGTAAGTAAGGTACGCAATACATTGCAGAGTATAAAAGTTTTAATATAGATGAGATTCTACAGGACTAGAACTGTTTCATTCTTTAGAAATCATCATATATATATATATATATATATATATATATATATATATATATATTAAGTTGTTAAACAATATTCGATGATTATGACTACCTTGATTAAATCTTAACCATTTAACATCTCAGAGTGTCATGTATCATTATATTTTGCCTGATGAGGAAGTACAGTTGTACAACCGAAATATGTATAATAAAATGTAATTGATCAAAATAACATCTATTTTATTAATACTTATATATATATATATATATATATATATGTATACACGGGATAACAGATTATTGTTATAGGTAGTCCACTTAGTTGTAGTCCAGTTAGGGTACTCCGAGTAGTGGAATGTATCAACGCTTGGCTAAGTTTGACTCAACAAGGCGTTTCCATAGTGGTGCTGCGAGTACGCGATGATTTCTATTTTGTTTACACTTGGAGTAATAATAAATCAGGAAAGAAGGGTGAGACGGTTTGAATATTACCACAGTAAAACATTACCTCCTCCTGTTGTTATACTTCTAGTCAGCATGTTTTCTCCCGCTCTCTCTCTATATATATTGCGTCCTTAACCTCTCTATTAACTTACCTACTATATTGCTACTCTGTTAATGTTATCTTATATATGTATGTTATTGATGATGTGAAAACTAAACAACCCCATGATTCGAACTAACAATCCCTTCATCTAATATACACCACATAAATATTGAATCCACTTCACACCAGAAAAATTAATATCCTCACTACAATGATAAAAAATGTCAGATAATAAATAATTCTTACGGTCACCAAACCTACGGTAAAGGAAATGGTACATTGTTTAAAGCCCCGGCTTATCTCTACGCTATATATAATACACCCCATGACAGCTTTTACATGTCTATATCATTCATCTGCCTCATATCAACTCGTTTTACATGCTAAAGTCTTAAGTATATTCTATGTCTTACTTAGATTGATGTTGTGATTATTTCAAATAATGTATTGCTAGCACTGTTAGTATTGTTGTTATTGTTCTGATTGAATGCCACCACTACTATATATAGAAGCCATGCCTGTGTATTCCCTTCATTCTCGCTAGCTCTGATGAATTGACTGGTTACAACTGTATTGGTGATCGAGTGACGCGAAAACAGGCGGGTAGCGAACTCTAGACCTACCAGTTCAGAGAAACAATTGTCAGCAAAGTGATTAACAACCTTTTTTGTATAGCAAACGATGTCACTCTTCTTTCTTTATATATATATATATATATATAGAGAGAGAGAGAGAGAGAGAGAGAGATAGATAGATAGATAGATAGATAGATAGAGAGAGAGCGAGAGAGAGAGAGAAAGAGAGAGCGAGAGAGAGAGGGGGAGAGAGAGAGAGAGAGAGAGAGAGAGCATTGGCTGGTCTAAAAAGCCACATTCGCAGCAACATTAATAATTAATATATATATGTGTGTGTGTGTGTGTGTGTGTGTGTGTATGTGTGTGTGTGTGTGTGTGTGTGTGTGTGTGTGTGTGTGTGTGTGTGCATGTACGTATGTGCGTGTGCGCGTGTATGTGTGTGTGTGTGTGTGTGTTTTTTTCATCATGCAATGGCGATGCTCGATAACGTGGGTCAGCCATCATATATATATAATATATATTTACATGGGCAGACTAAACACAATTTCTTTCACTCCAAATTTTTACTTCCGTTATACATTCTTGCAGTCCTATATTTTTCCTTTTCTTCTCTTACGTCTTATTCTATCTTCCGATTAACGATCGAAACTTTGAGAAACTTTTCCTTTTTTTTTTATAAAGGGGTCAATATATATACGCTCTTTGTATTGTACCTTTCCCTTGTTTATATAAGTATGTATTTATGTGTGCGTCTGAGTGTTTACAGAGAGACATAGATAGATAGCAAGGGGGCATGGTAGTTATAGTGATATATATAGATACATAGATAGGTAGATAAGTAGATAGATAGATAGCTATACAGATAGATAGATATATAGACAGATAGAATGATAGATATATATATGGATATCTAGACTGAAAGATATATTGATGGATTGAACACAAAATTATATATGATTGATTTTTAATTGAATCAGAGAGCAAGAAAATTTAGAAGTTTGTAGTATCAATCCCAGTACTTGACTGGGATTGATGCTACAACTCGGGAATTGATACTACTAGTACTACTACTACTACTACTACTACTACTACTACTACTACTTGGGAATGATGAAAGGCAAAGTTGGCCTTGGCGTGAATTGTACTCAAAAAGTAACGCGACAAAACTTACACCGGTTCTGACGACAATCCGCCACCATTGCTATAAACAAGTACAAATTCTTCATTTCACTATATTATTTATATCTGAATGAGACGAGGCCTTGGCACGCACATAAATGACAAAAAAAATCTCCCTGAGAGAGAAAGAAAAATTACTAACATGGCGTCTTCGAACGTAATATTAAAGCGTTAAGCCGAAACATAACATAAGGATCACTCTGTTTTGTAATAAGAAAACAAAGGTTTTCCGCTGATAAGTTTCGTGGTGTATAAATCTTTCTTTTCCTTTCAATTCTTGATTAAATTACGCCATAAAGTGGAAGTTCTACCTTTTGTTTTTATTTCAAAATTCATCTTTGTTATTATTGTTGTTGTTTTATTAGTATTTCTTCTTTCATTCCAAAGAATCTGATTCATACAAAATGCACGAATCAGTACTTGTATTTTTTAATGTCTTCTTCCGGGCATACGAAACATTTTTATGCTCCCGTTCAACCACAAATCTCTCTCTGTCTCTGGCTCAGCCTCTCTGTCTCTATATCATGTATATATATATATATATATATATATATATATATATATATATATATATATATATATATATATATATATATATATATATATATATAATTATATATATATAATTATATATATATATAATTATATATATATATATAAATATATATATATATATATAAATATATATATATATATGTGTGTGTGTTTGTGTAAATATGTATAGATGTATGTATATATATATGCATATATGTGCATAAATGTATGCATATATATATATATATATGTATGTACAAATATATATATATATATGCATATATATATATATATGTATGTGCATACATGTATGCATATATATATATAAACATATATATATATACATATGCATATATATATATATATATATATATATATATATATATATATATATATATATATATATACACATATGCATATATATATATATATATATATATATATATATATATATATATATATATATATATATATATATATATATATGCATATATATATATGCATATATATATGTATATATATATATAGTATTTAGGATACTATTTATGTTTATGTATATAAAACTTTTTATAGTTATATATATTTTAAACCCTAAACAGTGAAAGACAGTAATTTATTACTACCTTATTACCAGTAAGATAAATAGCTCAATGTAATAACATCAGTTGTTCTACAGAGCAGTTATATAGAATTCTCATGAATCAAAGTTCTGTTCAAACCATTTATTAGCTTACAATTGTTTCATCCAAACCGAGGTTTGGTGTCTTCGGAGCATTTTTCAATGTTTGTTTACATACATGGCCTCCTTTCCAGCACAAGAGATATACAGATACATATGTATATATTTATGCACAGTGGGGTGACATCCATTATATTATTTCTGAATGGCAATTTAAATTCAAAAATTAAAATCATATTAAAACAGAATCAAAGCAAAATTAAAATTAAAATACAACATCGGCAGTTAACGTAGATAATGCAAGAGTATAGTTTGTTAGTCAGTTGTAGTAGTTATTGCATGCAATAGTTACACCTGGAGTATGCACGTGTGTCTTATTTATATATGATTATTGTGCGGCAAGGTGTTATATGCAATACAAGCACTTTAAGCGGGTAATAAAGAGTATTATGGAGGTTGTAGTGGTAAGGTATTTTTTGTGTATGATAAAGAAGCTTGTGTGCAGAGAAATATTATAAATGAGAAGCAAAATAATGAATTGTGAAAATGGTGGTGTATACAAAAACCATAACATTATTTTGCTTCACATTTATAATATTTCTCTAGAACTAGAAATACCTTAGCATATAACCAGATTCGCCGGAATTTTAGCAGTAACAGCACCTATACAGGGAACTTTAATGGTGGCAGGGGCTTGCTCCCCACTCCAAGTAGCAAACTAAGAATCAACCCTAGAATAGGAATGAGAAATGGGATGACAAATAGCAAATCCCCAGGTAATAATATCCCTAGGAAGGCCCCTACCAACTCCACTAGAACCCCTAGAAGGAATAGACCTAGAAATATCACCTGGCTCAACCCACCATTCTCATCTAATCTAGCTACTAATATCCCCAAACGCTTCTTCTCTATCCTATCCAAGCACTCCCCCCTCCAACCATAGATATTACAAACTCTTTAATAAAAATAACATTAAAATCTCATTCTCCACAACACCTAACATAGCTGGCCACATCGCGTTCAGTAACCATCATAAGCTAAGACAGTATGACTCCCACACAGCGGTACCACCACCCCTATCAAATATACCACGCCACTACACCAATAATTACTCTAGTAGCACACCTCCCCCATCTAATCCTTCTAGCACGGACCTACCGCTTAGGTTAAACAACCCTACTCTCACTAACCGCAGAAGCAACTGCAACTGCCGTTACCCCAATTCATGCCCATTAAATGGACACTACCTGACACCCAACATAGTCTATAGGTGCACGGTTGAGACTGCTTCGAATATCAGCTCTTATATCGGGTTTACCTCTAACCCTTTTAAGGTACGCTATAACGCGCACTCTTTTTCCTTCCGAGACCCTAGCAACAGCTGTTCGACATCGCTAGCTAGGCTCATTAAAAACCTTAAATTAAACAACGTTCAACACTCACTAAAATGGGGTATCGAGTCTAGGGCCCAACCGTTCGATGGACGAAGAAAATCTTGTGATCTCTGTGTTACGGAAGCATATTACATAACTCTATCACGACCTCTACCGATTAACGATAGAACGGAGGTAACCATTAGCTGTCAACATCGAGCTAATTCCTTCGCCAATAGAGTTTTTGACCCTACTTAGTCATGTCACCCTATTTCTAATAGTAGATATTAGTTAAATTGCTATGAACAACTCGATAATTATAAGTTACCTCCCCTACGTTGTCTCTCAATTAAACAATTTAAAAACTAGCACTTAACTATAAATACTCACAATCTCTAATCTCTCGAGAAGTTACTTCCCCTGAAACCACCCTCTAATTAGTAAAGTAAATATGCCCTTTGGCAGCCATCTTCATACCCATAGGCAGATCTCACACAATGCAGCCTCGACAGATGAATACTGCTTGATTATGGCTGACAGCTGATGCAACCAAGACACCATAGTAAAAACCAATATATGGAACATTATATTATGTAACATTATCCCATTATTTTAATTTATATTCCTTTGAGTTCCGATGAGCCACTCTGTTTTTTAAATATGTTAAATATTTTCAACTGAACCAGATCAATTATGATATATAGTCATCTGATCCAGAAATATTATATGGAGTAGCGAAACAATTGTAAACGGACAATATTATTATTAATATTATTATTATTATTATTCTCTACATTCCTTACATCAAACTAAAATATGTTGACAATATTTTAATAATGACTTCCTTGTGAAGTCTGTGGTCTTGTTTTGCTTAACTAATGAATATTTCCAGCTCCGCGCACCTAACCTCTGCATGAACCCAGCTACCTAGCTGTTTTCTACTGCATATTGCACATTGAGCACATGCCTTTACGCTTTGGCTTCTAACTATCTCACCAATCTCTCCTCTCATATCTCCTCTACTATCTCCATCTTTCTCGTTAAGCTTGGTTACTCTTGAACTGTGTATATATATATATATATATATATATATATATATATATATATATATATATATATATATATATATATATATATATATATATAAATATATATATGTACATATATCTATGCATATATATATATATACATATATGTATGCATATATATATACATGTATACATATATGTATATATATATACATATATACATACATGTATGCATATATATATATATATATATATACATATATACATACATGTATGCATATATATATACATACATGTATGTCTATATATATATATATATATATATATACATGTATGCATATATATATATATATATACATACATGTATGCATATATATGTATATATATATATATATATATATATATATATATATATATATATATTATATATATAGAGAGATATATATATATATTATATATATATATATATATATATATATATATATATATATATATATATATATATATATATATACATACATGTATGCATAAATATATATATATATATATAAATCAGGAAAGAAAAGCGATACGGTTTGCTATACAAAAAAGGTTTTTAATCTCATTGCTGACAATTGTTTCTCTGAACTGGTAGGTCTAGAGATCGCTATCCGCTTATTTTCACGTTACTCGATCGCCAATACAAAGTTATAATCAGTCAGTTCATCGGAGCTTGCCAGAATGAAAAGAATATACAGGCATGAAAATAATATGCATGCATGAAAAGAATATACAGGCTACTATATGTAGTAGTAATGGCATTCACTCAGAACAATAACAACAATATCAACAATGCTAGCAATAAATTATTTGAAATAATCACAACATCAATCTAGGTGGGAAGTATAGTATATCTACGATTTTAGCTGACATGAGGCAGATGTATAACATTGACATTGCTAAGATTGAACGAAATGAACGAAGTGGCCGGTTTGCCGTTAGAAATAGCAGTCAAATATACGTTAAATCATGTACAATGATTAATGAAATTACACACTGCTTATTTTATTTCCTTTACAAACGTCGAAATGCTGGAATGTTTGGGGCTGGGAAATGATTTGCTGGTATATATAACTCAATCAGTTCTCACCTGGGGTTAAACAACAATATCAAGAAATTAGCCATGCTAACTATATTAACAACAAGAAACAACAATAATCATCACAACTGCAGCTACAACAACGACAGAAACAACAACAACAACAACGCAACAACAACGACAGCAACAACCTCAACAATAACAACAACAACAATAACAAGAACAGCAACATTAACAACAACAACAACAGCAATAACAACAGCAACAATAATTATCAACAACAGCAGCAACAACAACTACAACAGCAAAATTAACAGCAACAATAGCAATAACAACAAGAGCAATAACACCAACAGCAATAACAACAATAACAACAACAGCAACAACAGCAATAATAACTACTGCAACACCAGCAACAACAACAACAACATTGACAACGACAACATTAACAACAGCAATAACAACAACAGCGATAATACTACAACAACAACAGCAACAACAATAACAACGACACCAGTAACATTGACATAAAAAACCACAGGAAAAAGTACGACAGCAACAACAACAACAACATCATTAACAACGACAGCAACAACAATAACAAGGACAGTAGTAACAACGACAGCAACAACGAGAGCAATAACAGCATCAGCAATAACAACAACAACAACAACAACAACAACAACAACAACAACAACAACAACAACGACAGCAATAACAACGACAACAGCAACAACGATAGCAATAACAAAAACAGCAATAACAATAACAGCAATAACAACAACAGCAACAATGACAACGACAGCAATAACAACGACAGCAACAACAACAATAGCATCAGATGCTACAATAGCGTTGCTCATGCAGTGAAAAAGATAGCTCATACGCTTGGAATTCCCGTGACGATAACGTCAGATTAGAACAGGAAATACGAACGATGTAGTGTTTTCATGTCGCCATTAACGTTTTACGACAGTAGAACAATAAAAAACATATCCATATCGAATGCAAAAGATATCGATCAAGACAGTCATCTACGTGACGATTCGTGTGACGTCAGACAGCTTGGGGCCCTGCAAATGTTTAATACAACGCCACCTTAACATCGCTAGTGAAACACTACCATCACCACCATCCGCAATATGAAGACCGGTATCCCTATTCTACATTGACTAATGAATAAAACATCACATATTCAGATAAGTGTTTATATACGTATACATTGGTGTATCAGTGAATGAGCATACATGAATGCACACACATGTAATTATATATATATATATATATATATATATATATATATATATATATATATATATATATGATTATTTCTGAAGACGGCGTATATATGTGTTGGTATGTATATTTAATCTTGATAGTTTGTATAATTCTGTATAATTTTGTACATAGATCTGTTGAATATGCATACCAATTCTAACACATATATATCCTAGAAACGATCGTTAAATAATGAACTTTTTTTGTTTAATATAAGGAACTGTTTCATTGTTTTATTCATTATTTGTTTAATATTTTATCTTGACTCTGTATACCGTTTATCTTTCACCGAAAGTGATTTTTCATTACATCTCTTCTTTCCATGATATCCGGAATACATTGAGTTCTTCATACGGATTGGACACTACCGTAAACTCTTGGTAGATTTATCTACATATATATATATATATATATATATATATATATATATATATGTATGTGTGTGTGTGTGTGTGTGTGTGTGTGTGTGTGTGTCTGTGTGTGTGTGTGTGTGTGTATGTGTGTGTGTGTGTGTGTGTGTGTGTGTGTGTGTGTGTGTGTGTGTGTGTGTGTGTGTGTGTGTGTGTGTGTGTGTGTGTGTGTAAAAGGTAAACAGAAGTAACAACGCAATCGGTACAGTATATAGAAGGAATATATTAGTTTAACGCTTGAAATAGCAGGCAGAGGGTATAACGTTTCGGACGCTAGTCCTTCACCAGAAAAAATAATGAGAAATTAGAAAGATTGAAGAGACGGGCAGGGCGGAATCGGAAAAACATTTTTTAGAGAAAAATAAAAGGTCCATTCATGTTGCCATCTCTGGGAAATTGTTGATGCTGGTGTTTTGTGTATGATATACATTTTTTTTTTAAATAGTGGATGGTGGAGGTGGAGCAAGACACTCCTTTTCTTCATTAATACATCACTCTAGAAGAAGGTCACATTGATATCAAACCTGCGACTTTGTTTGCATACAATGATGTAGAACAATTCTTATTTTGGGGTAAATGCATTCGATGTTCAGAGATTGGGTTTTGCTCAGTGCAAACGCTTTCCTCATGTTAAAAATGTTCAAGCACAGGCATCGCATTATATGTGATACTTTTTGCGATGCATGGCAATGCTTTAGGCAAGTTCGTAGCAGGACCTGAAAACCACATCAGTGATGCTTATGTTTAAGTATCAAGCGACGGCATTACTCGAAATCGAACTGCAGCCATCATTTATATATATATATATATATATATATATATATATATATATATATTCAAAAAGTCTGAGACCGTCAGCTGAGCTCTTCCCGTTTCAAAAGCTATAATATATATATTAAAAAAGAGTCAGAGACCGACGACTGAGCTCTTGCCCTTTAAAAGAGCTATATTATATATATATATATATATATATATATATATATATATATATATATATATATAATTATGCTGATACGGGCTTACAAATGGTGTCGTGCACGACAACATATTGCTCTGTACATCAACATACTGGTAATCTGTAGGTTTGAAAGGTTTCCACGCAATTCAAAATGTCGGCATGGAATAAATTTAAATTTCAAATATATTTTGCTGGAGGCATCAAAATTCTCTGTGGGTGGAATTAATCAGAGAACACTCTTTCTCGTATTATATATCTATATTGTTTAATATGTTTAATTGTTTAGTTGAATTAACATTTTTATAGCTACCTTCGTGTAATTCATTTTTATTCGAGTTTTTGGAAAAAATATCGTCTCCTTTATTGTAATGAAATAATGTTTCATTAGTGTTCATACTGTTGTCTACAACTTTGTAACTAGCATTTAATGTAGGGCAGGAGACCTTTAGTTAAATAGAATCAAATTATCGTTAACTGTGTCAGAACATAAAAGTACATCTTCGTTTTAGAATTCGTTTGCGTTAAAGAACTTTACTCATTACGTTTCGTGACGCCATTCAATAATAGGAGAAGCTTCAAAATTCCAAACAATTGTGAAAACAGGAAAACAGGAAAGAGAAAATAGAGTCAAATGTATTATATATGAGTTCAGATGTATGAAGCATTTAACAGCGTATAGAAATGTAGACTACTAAATAATATAAAAAAGGAGATGTACAAAGAAGCTATTGTCATATGTTAGTGTATTTTCATTGAATAGTTTTCGCTGTAGTGTATGCTGAGTTACACACACACGTCACACGAGATAAAAGAGAGTTCCGGTAAACAACATCAAAATATCTAATGCAGGAAGTAGTAGGGAAGGATAAACAGGGTTTTATAAAATATTAATGTTGGAAATAAATGTATAAAATATGTGTTGTTTATTTAAAACAATGATGAACTCTGCAGAGGGAATGAGATGAAGAGGAAGGAGACTATTATATTAATCATAGTACAAGTGACAGACGGTTTTCAGTGTGTATATATATGTGACTATGAGTATAGATGTATATATAATTGTATGTATGTGCGTGTATTTATATGTAACACTATATATGTATATATGTAGGTGTATGTGTGTATGTAACCATGTATGGATGTATGTATCTATGTATGTATCTATTCATGTATGTATGCATGTCATGCATTTATATATGCACATCTGTGTGTATGTATATATATGTTTCCATGCATGTATGTATATATGAATGTATTTATGTATAAATGTATGTAAGTATGTATCTAATGTATGTATATATGTATGTACGTATGTATGAGCCTATATATATCAGGTCACTCTCGAGTGCTACTTTGTAACATACAACCAGGACAACCTGCCTCATGGTCGGGTCGTCGGCGACTAAACCGGCAACCACACGAAGCTTGCTTGGTGAGGAGGGTGCAATTTGGGCACCCTGCGGAATGAAATACAAGACCCAGCAAAGGGCGGAAGAACTCAGCAGAGTCAACGGCTATCCAAATAGTATTTTATTTTTCCAATTGGAAGTGAAAGGTCCCCAGTTTGTGTCACAACAACTTTCTAGGAGAGGGAAACTCAGAAAAAATCACCTGCAGCTTTGGAAGCATACGATGATCTTGATCAGTTCTTTTCTTCGGTTATTGTTTTCGATAATCAGAGAGGGGGATTGGTCGAGTGCAAGGCCTTTCCCCACTTAAAAAACCTTCAAATCACAGGCATTGCTTGTTCAGGATATTGTTAGTAGTGTTTGCAGCCATCATATATGTATACATGTAGTTATGTATATTTGAATGCACGTATATATGTTCATATTTATCTCTTTACGTATGTATACACACATATATATATATATGTGTGTGTGTGTAGGTGTGTGTGTCTATATGTGTGTGTGTACGGCTATGTATGTAAATTTGACTGTTCTTAACGTAATATATGTATCTGCGATTTTTTTCATAATCCGCTGATCCTGTCTAAATTTATAATTAGCCCACGGCTTGATGACATGGTTTAAATGAATCACAAGACAATAGACGTAAACACGTGCACCTGACACACACATATATATATACCCACATACATAAATATATACAAACATAGGAACATAATACTTGTTTACATATATACATACACACACATACATACATACATACATACATACATACATACATACATACATAGATACATACATACATACATACATACATACATAGATACATACCTACACATATATATATATATATATATATATATATATATATATACACATGTAGAAATGATATAACTGCTTACATATATACATACATGTACATTTACATTCATATATACATATTTATATATATATATATATATATATATATATATATATATATATATATATATATATATATATATATATGCATACATTGAAACGTAGTAAATCCTTACATATATACATATGTGAATGAATGTGGCTGATACATGGACCGGGCGATGCGTTATATCATTGAGCAAGACACTTTATTTCCCGTTGCTCCTTCTACATGAAGCTGCGACCGATAGATAGTATTAGCAATAGTTAGACCAACGGAACCATTGTTTCCTCGGTTCGATTTGACGAAAGTCGGTCGACATGCATACCTACCAACATAGATTAGGAAATTATAAAACCAGACCTTATATACACCCATACATACATATATGCATTCATACAGGCATGAATGTATACATACATAAATCCATACATCCATACAAGCACACATACATACCTAACATACATCTTCATACATACATGCACATCTGTCAGCACCGATACATACACACATGCATACATACATACCACCACACATACATATATACACACATACATACCTACCATCACACATACATTTATACATACACAAATATATTCATACATACTTACATACTTACATACTTGCATACACACATGCATACATGCATACAAACATGTATACCTACCTACTAGCAGACATACAGACATACATACACAAATATATTCATACATACTTACATACGCTCATGCACACAAACCAGCACACATTCATACATACATGCATAAACACATGCATACATACATACGCAAATATATTCATACATAGTTACATAGATGCATACATACATATATAACTATATACACATAACAATTCTTTGGTGTAAAAATGTTATTAGGTTAGAACTTGTCACGTGATTCATTTCTCTGGAACTCTATATAATATTGATATACACATAGGTCGAGAACGTTAACTAGTTATTCATATTTCCTTACCATTTCTTGGCATTGTCTCTAAACATCCTTCTCACACCCATCACACCTTCAACACAAACAAAATCAATATTGATACATAGTTATGTATAGAATGTACTTACGCTAAAATCGAAAATTGCATTCTTTCGCATTTTTAATCCTTATGTTCATAACCTGCATAATCATCCGATCCATTAAACGCACGTGCACGCATGCGCGTTCGTACGAACGCAAGCGTGCATAACTATATTATGCATTAAAATATACAAAGTTGAGAACATAGAAACACAGTTGTAATGCATAATCAGGTGTATGTACACATACGCGCACACACACACTCACACGCGTATACATATAATACACACAGAAACATTTACACGCACACATATATACATAAATATATATATATATATATATATATATATATATATATATATATATATATATATATATATATATATATATATATATGTGTGTGTGTGTGTAGATAAATCTACCAAAATATACGGTAGTGTCCAATCCGTATGAAGAACTCAATGTAATCCAAATATCATGAAAAGAAAAGATGTATTCAGAAGACAGCATATATATGTGTAGGTATGTATATTCCCTCTGATAGTTTGTAAAATGTTTACATCGATCTATATGATATACATACCAACACTCACATATATATCCTAGAAACGATCGTAAAATGATGAATTTTTTAATATAAGGAACTGTTTCTTTGTTTTTATTCATTGTTTTTATTAATATATATATATATATATTAATTCAAAATATTAATAAATATAGACATTCATGTGATCAAATATATTTTATTATATATATTTCAGAGGGGTACTGTGCTGTTTCCTCAGTACGTGCTCATCAGATAAAATAAATTGATGTATGCAATACCTCAACTGTGCTGATGTTTCGATTCCAGTCTTGAAAAGAAACTGGAATTGAAACATCAGCACAGTTGAGGTATGTCAGACATCAATTTATTTTATCTGATGAGGACGTACTGAGGAAACAGCACAGTACCTCTGAAATATATATAATAAAATATATCTGATCACATGAATGTCTATATTTATTAATATTTTGAATTAACATTAAGAACTCCAGAAATCTTATTCGTTGAGTGCTTCTAATCTATTGTAAAACTATATTCATTGATTAATCAATGAACCTTGTTTAACGTTTGGTTATATATATATATATATATATATATATATATATATATATATATATATATATATATATATATATATATATATATATATATATATATATATATATATATATACATATATATATACATATATACAGAGAGAGAGGAGAAGTTGGGAATTTCCAACTTCACCTTTTCTCTATAACCATGTATCTATATATGTATATATATGTATATATATATATATATATACATATGTGTATATATATATATATATATATATACGTATATATATATATATATATATATATATACATATATATATATATATATATATATATATATATATATATATATATATATAAACATATATATATATATATATATATATATATATATATATGTATATATGTGTGTGTCCGCATGTATCTGTGTGTTTCTAAATATATTAATAACTCCCTCTGGTCGAGCAATCTTTGAAGTGTGGGGACAACTGGAAAGCTTCCATTACTCATACTTCTCGCCTTCTTCACCACCTCTTCTAAGGCCTCGATATGAATACCCCCTCCGCCTCCGTGGTATTTTCTTCGTGGTTATAAGAGGCTTAGCTCTGTTTCTCGACCGTTATATCGCGTGACTATCTCCCCCTCCGCCTTTTGGGATTCTTTCTCACGTCGTGTAGACGCGTTCTTGAGACTAGTAAAATGAGGTATCCTCTTGATAAGTCGGCAGACCTCGCAAGGACTCTATATCTTTGATATATTGTTTTTGTTTATGCCACGAAACTACGTAGTCGAGGAATTTAGGAACAGTTTAGGTATGATACATTTTATTACTAATTATATCTAAATGTTTCTTCTCTCTTCATAATGTATTTTTAACTCTGATACTGGTTCAGTCTAGTTCAAACTGAATTGGTCTGTCCCAGTCATTCATTGAGCAACATCGGTGAAGTTGGCACCCTTAACTCAGAGTTGGGTGCGGATGCATTCATGTATATATGTGTGTGTCCGCATGTATCTGTGTGTTTCTAAATATATATATATATATATATATATATATAAATATAAATATATATAACTATATAAATATATATATATATATAACTATATAAATATATATATATATATATGTGTATATATATATACATATAGGTGTGTGTCTGTGTATATACATTTATATACATATATATATACATTTTTATATAGATATATAGATATAGTGAGAGAGTGACGGAGGGAGGGAGAGAGGGAGAGATAGAGAGAGAGGGGACAGAGAGAGAATGAAAAATACGATAAAGATTCTAGTGATAAGCCGTATAGCAATCTTCATATGACTTTACTTGGCACTGTGTAAACCAATATGGTTCTAACTATACGGTAGTGCACGAATTGAAAGCTTTTTTTCTTCAAAATCTATATCAGTATTATATTACAAGAATACCTCTTATACGACCTCATATGTAATTGTGATTGTTTGAGAAGCACAAAGAAGATTCTTCGTTTAATCATATAGCGGGATACTGTTGTTTTATTTTTGTTAGTTTTCTTTTGCGCTTTTTTATTTCCTCTATTATTTCTTTTTTGTGTGTGCATGTGTTCTCTTTTGTGACTTCTTCTTTGTTTGACTGTATCATGGTAATTAACTGTGTTAGAAGGTCGCGTGGCAAATATTGATTTGAAACTTTACTCTTTGATGTTCAATGTGGCGAATTGACAGAGTCATTAGGCTGAAAAACGGCCTCAGTTTTTGTTACGGCGGCTCAATGTGATGTGATTTGATTTCAAATCCCGTCGAGGCTGACAGTGGACGTCTTCTTACGAAGTCATATAATAATTGTTTCTACTGTTAGCACAAGGCCAGCAACGATATCAGTGCATTACTGGTAGTTTATTATATCGACCTCGTAATGATGAAAGACAAAACTAACCTTGTCGGGATTTGAACTCAAAACATAAATTGCTCTACTGATACTAAAAATCGATCGACCGTCCTTGATCTTATTAACTTGACTTTATTTATAATTGCTTCTACTTTGGGCACAAGGACAGCAATTATATATGTGCATTACAGGTACGTTATTTTATCGACCCCGTAAGGAGGAAGGCAAAGGTAACCTTGGCGGGATTTGAACTCAGACCGCAAAGAGGCTCAACTCTATGCTACAAGGCATGGCGTCCGACCTTCTACCGAAACTGCCAATCCACTGCTCTACGAACTCGAATAATAATATACTAGTCCAGTAATTTAGTAGGCACTAACTCTCTCTCTCTCTCTCTCTATCTTCTTATCTCGCACCATCTCTCTCTATGTCTCTCGCCCTCCAAATCTCAAGCCTCTTAGTTGTCTCTCATCCTCGCACTACCCTAATCTCTTCCTCAATTTGTTTCTTTGTACTACTATCTCTAATTCTGCCTCACGATTATTTTTGAAAGAGGAGAATGAACACAATACATACACACACACACACCCCCACACACACACACACACACACACACACACACACACACACACACACACACACACACACACACATACACACACACACACACACACACACACACACACACACACACACACACACACACACACACACACACACACATATAATATATATATATATAGAAGTGGTTACACAACAGATAGTTCACCATACCGAAGACAATTGTTTCACTTTCGCGGATCTTCAGCTCGGGATGTGTATGGTTATAGAAACAGGAAGGTCAACCGTACGAACGCGCATGCGCAGAAACTCGGACACTTCACACAGACAATGCTAGACTGCGTGCGGTAGGTGTAAGGGAGATAACTGCGAAAGTCCGGAAAGTGTTTAGGTTGAAAATAACATTTAAAAAATAAAAATAAAATTACAAACAATATATATATACTCGGGTGTGTATGATTGTATATAGAAGATTGTATTAATAAAAGGAATTCCAACTTTGTCTGATTTACTCGTTTTATTTACAATCCTGTAAAACGTATAATGGTATTAGAATGAAATATTATGGTAGAACATTAAATGTTAAGTGGGCG
>OZ024749.1:23902303-23904803 GCA_964016885.1 Eledone cirrhosa | reverse complement strand
TATATATGTATATGTGTATATGTGTGTGTGTATGTGTATATATATGTATATATATATATATATAAATATATATATATATTATTTTTATATTCTTTTAATTTCCCCTCATCTTTAACAGCACTTTTCAACTGCATCTAACTCTTATTTATCATATCTATATGTATTAGTATAATTTTATCAATATAAATATACCCATCAATTAAATTAATTTATATTCTTTTCATAGATGTATTTTTTTCACTAACATTCTTATCGTAAAACTTTAGTCACCTTAGATATTTGTATTGGCATTACTATTTTATAACAGCAACTGCTTGTATACTTTTTACTGACCACCTGACCTATTTTCACCCATAAAATAAGCTTCAATTACTACTATTTTACCATTTGGCCAATTATTAACTTTCTATTGGTTAATTCTAAACCTCTTACCATAGAGACAGAATATATTAGATCTGTGTTGGTTTTATTCAATGAACAAAGAAAATTATTTCTGAGGTCAGCATAAGACCTATTTCTTCCCTAAAATAATCCTTCATTCATAATATTCTTTTCCATCCAAAACTGGAATCTACCTTCCTCTACCCATAATTTAAGGTTCTACTACTACTATATTACTATTTTGACCCTCACTATCTCTCTATTGGTCAATTCAAAACCTGTTCCCAAACAGACCTATTGTACTAAATCTTTGTTTTTTTCAATAAACAAATATCATTATTTCTGAAGACTGCATATATATGTGTAGGTATGTATATTCCCTCTGATAGTTTGTATAAATATTGTACATAGATCTATAGAATATGCATACCAACTCTAACACATATATATCTTAGAAACGATCGTAAAATGATGAATGTTTTTAATATAAGGAACTGTTTCTTTGTTTATTCATTATTTTATTAATTTATCTTGACTCTGTTTTCCGTTTATTTTTCACCGAAAGTAGTTTTTGAATGCATCTTCTCTTTTCATGATATCCGGATTACATTGAGTTCTTCATACGGATTAGTCACTACCGTACACTTTTGGTAGATTTATCTACATATATATATATGTATATATATATATATATATATATATATATATATATATATATATATATATATATATATATATATATATATATATATGTATATATATATATATATATATATATATATATATATATATATATGTATATATATATATATGTATATATATATATATATATATATATATATATATATATATATATATATATAAAAGACGTAAAATAAGAAAAATAAAAAAATTAAAAAAAAAAAAAAATTAACTTACTTAAATTTTCACTCCAACTAATTAGTTTCTGCAATGGGATAAAGACAGTAACGTAATGAACTGTTGAGAATTTCATTGCGTCATCAGGGAGGTCATTCTCAGCCGAGTCTCCAGGCGATGCGCGGACACTGGGGACTTATATAAAAATAATAATAATTCGGTAAATGGAACAGCTATCTAGGACTGGATTCCAGCTACTGAAAATTCTCACTGCCACTGATCATATGGCCGATTCTAAAGAATCAATCACGTGACACAGAGACTAGTCAGTAGGAATGGAATGGTAAGATGACAGGCGCCTACTAACACCCCCAAAAAATATTTAGAAGTGGTTTTGGCAGGTTTGCTCGACAAATCAGTAATTTGGAGATAAATATAGATAATTTAATATATCTACTAACATAAGCGCAAATATGTACGCTAATGCCAGAAATACACAGGTTATGTCATAGTACCTAGGTGGTTCAATGCAGGAGAATGCAGAACAATAATATAAAAGACGTAAAATAAGAAAAATTTTTGTAAAAACATTTCTAAAAAAATTAACTTACTTACTTAAATTTTCACTCCAACTAATTAGTTTCGGCAATGGGATAAAGACAGTTACGTAATGAACTGTTGAGAATTTCATTGCGTCATCAGGGAGGTCATTCTCAGCCGAGTCTCCAGGCGATGCGCGGACACTGGGGACTCATATAAAAATAATAATAATTCGGTAAATGGAACAGCTATCGAGGACTGGATTCCAGCTACTGAAAATTCTCACTGCCACTGATCATATGGCCGATTCTAAAGAATCAATCACGTGACACAGAGGCTAGTCAGTAGGAATGGGATGGTAAGATGACAGGCGCCTACTAACACCCCAAAAAAAATTTAGAAGTGGTTTTGTCAGTTTTGATATGATCAGTGGCAGTGAGAATTTTCAGTAGCTGGAATCCAGTCCTCGATAGCTGTTCCATTTTCCAAAATTATTATTATTTTTATATGAGTCCCCAGTGTCCGCGCATCGCCTGGAGACTCGGCTGAGAATGACCTCCCTGATGACGCAATGAAATTCTCAACAGTTCATTACGTAACTGTTTTTAACCCATTGCAGAAGCTAATTAGTTGGAGTGAAAATTTAAGTAAGTTAATTTTTTTGAAAAATTTTTTAACAAAATCTTCTTATTTTACGTCTTTTATATTGTTCTGCATTCTC
>OZ024749.1:23882303-23897303 GCA_964016885.1 Eledone cirrhosa | reverse complement strand
CGGTATGTATAACATTGAAAAGAAGCTGGAGGCAAATATATACACATGCAAATGCATATGCACATATGCACAGGCATGCATTGAGAAACATACGTGTAAGTGTGTGAGTAAATGTGTGTGTTTGAAAATATGTATATATATATATACCGGTATATATACATGCATATATACACACTTATATATATAACAAAAGAAATGTGGTAAGGATCCACATCGACCATAACGCACCAGAGTACTCAATACTTAGGGTAGTAGAGTGGGAAATAGGAAAATAGGAAAAAGTATGACCCCGACGGCAGAGCTCAAGCCGTTTCGACGGCTATTTCTGGACGGTCCAGAAATAGCCGTCGAAACGGCTTGAGCTCTGCCGTCGAGGTCATACTTTTCCCTATATATATATATATATATATATATAACTTTGATAAGTTTCGGTCAGGTAAGCCGGGCCAGGCCATGTCTAACTTAATAGCACCACCTGGCCAACCAACATATGTATATTCATATATATATGTTTGTGTACATATAGTTATATTTGGAAATCTGGGCATGGATTTATATTTGTTCTAAATATATATACCCAACAAAATAAAATCAACACTTTGATTTCCAGCTCACATAGCAATACAATCATATATATATATATATATATATATACAGGCTCTTTCATATGTATGGTTGCATGCAAAACATGACACATAAGTAACTGAACATGTGTGTGTATATATATATACGCACAATGGTAGTCCTGCCTATGCATTGACGCACTTACATACGCCTACATACATAAACAAATCAGGGGCGATATTTATATATATATATATATATATATATATATATATATATATATATATATATAACCATCATGTCACAAATCACAACGTTTTCTATTCTATCAGACTCTGCTCTGTAAGAGTATACCGCCTATGGAAGCCTCTTAGCTACCATCAGACACACACACACACACATATATATATATATATATATATTTATATATATATATGTATGTATGTAAAAGGTAAACAGAAATAACAACACAATCGGTGCAGTATATGGAAGGTATATATTAGGTTAATGCTCGATATAGCAGGAAGAGGGTCTTAAGGTTTCGGACGCTAGTCCTTCATCAGTAGAAAGAATGAGAAAAAAAATGCATTGAGAGGAAGGGCGGGATGGAATTGGAATAAATGTTTTTAAATAAAAATAACAAGTCCATTCATGTTGAAAATAAAGAGAAAGAGAGAGAGAAGGGGGTATCCCGAAAAATGTATAGACACTTTTTTTAGAATCCTGCTGAAGTGTGTATAGATTTTTGTGAGGCAGGTGAATCCTGTATATTGATGTACGTATATATAATATAAATATATAAATATATATATATATACATTTCTATTCCTATTTCTATTTTCTATACAGGCTGGTGTGCTTCTGGGGCGCTATCGTTCAACTGGAATTTTCCTGATTCCTTATATTTAATAGCCTATATATAATCAGATCTGGCGCCACTATATTTATGATGTTTCAAACATTGTTAATATTTGTGGATTTTATTAATACGATTTTTTTAAATACGTATTTTACAGCATTTCATTTTGAAAATTGATATTTTTTGTCAGCGCTGGTGATAGTCTGTGTTATTAGAAACATATTACATTTGTATTGTTGATATTTTTCATTCCTTTCAAGTATAATTCATAATCAATAATTTAGATGGAAATATAGGTCATGACAATGTTTAAAGCTCAAATTTTATTTACTATTAAAAAGCATATTGCTATAAATCCGTGTAAGAATGTGTTTGTTTATTGGGAATCCATGGTTATATATATATATATATATATATATATATATATATATATATATATATATATATTTTTGGAAATTTATTTTGAAACTTTTTCTTATTTGCTAAACCTTGATTATATATGTTCTGGGTCGGTAATTTATTAACCTGCCATTGAATCACATTGGCATATGGTTGGATAATGCATGTGTCCCTATACGTTTTTGTGTGTGGGATATATACTTTATTATTATTAATTTCCCCCTGGTCGAGATAAAACTTGGTCATTTTGACTACTGCTATTTATAGTGGTAGTAAAATAACCTCCCTGCATCTGCCTTCTATCTTTGCACACGGCACTGGACAGAATTGCTTCCACATCATTCATTACTTACTAAAATTTTCGTAAGTAAGTTGATTTTATATATTTGCTAGTATGGGTGTACATCTGTACACATATGTTGGTAGATGTACTAATTCTCTATATTTATCTCCAAATTATTTGTAGAGCAAAACTTGCCAAAATTTACTGCTGATTCATGGTAGTAGTAGGCTCTTGTCATAATACCACCCGCTCCTAACTGATTAACCTCAGTGTCACGTGATTGATTCTTTAGAATCTGCCACTGACCAGAGACAGTGAATTTTTTCAGGGCTCTGGAATTTAGTCCTCGCTAGCTTTATTCCATCCAATGAATTATTATTTTTATATGGGTTCCTAGTGTCCGCGCATCGCCTGGCAACTTAGCTGAGAATGACTCCCGATGACGTAAGGAATTCTCTGTAGTTATATTACGTAACTATATTTATCCCCTTACAGAAACTAATTAGTTGGAGTGAAAATTTTAGTAAGTAAGTTGATTTTTAATTTTTTAAATTTTCTTATTTTACGTCTTTCATATAATTGTTCTGCATCCCCCTGCATAGAACCACAAAGGTACTAAGACAACATATATATTTGCTAGTATGGGTGTACATCTGTACACATATGTTGGTAGATGTACTAATTCTCTATATTTATCTCCAAATTATTTGTTGAGCAAAACTTGCCAAAATTTACTGCTGATTCATGGTAGTAGTAGGCTCTTGTCATAATACCACCCGCTCCTAACTGATTAACCTCAGTGTCACGTGATTGATTCTTTAGAATCTGCCACTGACCAGAGACAGTGAATTTTTTCAGGGCTCTGGAATTTAGTCCTCGCTAGCTTTATTCCATCCAATGAATTATTATTTTTATATGGGTTCCTAGTGTCCGCGCATCGCCTGGCAACTTAGCTGAGAATGACTCCCGATGACGTAAGGAATTCTCTGTAGTTATATTACGTAACTATATTTATCCCCTTACAGAAACTAATTAGTTGGAGTGAAAATTTTAGTAAGTAAGTTGATTTTTAATTTTTTAAATTTTCTTATTTTACGTCTTTCATATAATTGTTCTGCATCCCCCTGCATAGAACCACAAAGGTACTAAGACATAACATATATATTTGCTAGCATGGGTGTACATCTGTACACATATGATGGTAGATGTACTAATTCTCTATATATGTATATATGTATATATATATATATATGTATATATATATGTATATATATATGTATATATATATGTATATATATATATATCAATTATATACATATATATATAAATTATATATATATATGTATATATACAAATAGATTATATTTATATATATATATAAATTATATATATATATATATATATATGTATATATATATATATATATATATATATATATATATATATATATGTAATGTATATATATATATACATATATATATATATATGTATATAATTTATATATATATATACATATATATATATACATATATATATATATAATTTATATATATAGATATATATATATATAATTTATATATATATCTATATACATATATATATATTTATTAAAATAACAGATATAAGTTTACGCAAAGAATCGCTGCTTTCACCCTTAACAGGATCTTCTGAAACTAACAAAGTCAATCTGTAAACGCAGAACTGGATGTTTCAAAAAACGTTGCAACCAGAGGAAGACAGGAAGACGATACTTTGGTTCGTGGTAACGTTCGCTGGCAAAGAACGGGAAAAAACGAATAATACTCCATTAATAGGAGCGGTGAAAAACAATTACGCGCAAAGACAAAACCACGTTTATGGTATAAAAGAGGTCGTAGACTAATGTTCTCTTAGGTGGTGCATAGAGACGTTCTCTGGCAATGAATGAAAAAACGAAGATAATAAGTCATATGTGGAGCGTGGAGAACAATAGCACGCAAAGACAAAACCACGTAAATGGTATAGCAGAAATCGTAGACTAAAATTCTAACTAGGAGACCAAATGAATCTCCGCTACAGAGTTAAGAACAAAGTAAATAAATACAATACAGTAGTAATAGAAACAAATAAATACATACACGCAAACAGATACGTACATATACAAGCATACGCAAAACCTTACCATGGGTATACAAAACCACGCACATATAAATATGTGTGTGTGTGTATGCTTGTGTACAAATAAATAAATAATTATATAAACGTATATAAGTAAATAAATACGTATATAACAAGCGCACACGCATACCTACATATAAATACACGAATGTTCGGAGACGTAAGTCAACTAAAACAAGAAGTACACATATACACACACCCACCATACGTACGAACCAGCACACTCACGCGGACGCAAAACTCCCGTATACACATAGCCAAACCCTAAATACCAGAATATGTAAAAATTATACGCTATAACAGTCAAATATACGTACGAGAAGGTATACATACCTTCACAAAATATACGGGTAATATATACTTACCTACGCAAATAAGTAAAGGAATAAACAAAACATATACTTAGCTCCCACATCAAGACGTAAAATATTCACGTATAGATCGTGCTATCCGTTAGGGTATAACGTGGGGCTGTAAAACAGGAAAGTTTTGTGCAATTTATGTTTACAAGCCGAAATTGCCTCAGATTTTTTGTTTAAGATGTGGTCTGTAGCGTAGAGTATTTCCAGGGCCTCAGCGGCGCAGAGGTCACATGGTCTTTTATTTCCGTTATACGACCTAGCCCTAGCTAGGATCTCCCAGTGTAACTTATATTGGGTGTGGTTGTCTTTTAGACTCCAGATATAAGCTGAAAGTGACGTCATATTCCTTCTTAGAGGGTAACGAAACGAATGGGTATGCATGTAAAGACGCTGCTTGAAACTATTGGCGGTTAACCCTATGTAGGCCCTACGGGACGTGGGTGTTACATCCTTACATTTGTAGACAATGTTACTAGAGAGGCATTTCCCGGATAGGGGGCAATCAGCCCGATTCCTACAATTACAGTTAGTACTAACTACAGGGTTGCACGTGTTCCTGCGTCTAAATTTGAAGCTGTGATGTTATGTGCAAGGTTAGGAGTCGTAGAGTAAGAAATTTTAATAGTATTTCTATTAAAAATGTTACTATATTTATGTGTAGGGGGAAAATGCTTCGTAATATGGGAAAGAAAGATCTTAGCTAATGATGTGGCCACCTCCATATTATATGGTGCGTTAAACCAACACATGCGACGGGATCTATTTCTTCTAGGTCTAATTTCGTACTCTGTATATGCTACCTTATCGACAAATCCACTTCGAGCAAGAGCTTCATTGTAATAAGTGGAATGGTCGTTGAAAATGCCCTCGTTGGTTGAAAGACGGGAAAGCCTCAACGAAACGTTTCTTACCAGGTTCTTGGTTATGCTGACAGGATGGTTGGAATGCTTACTTATGTAATTAAGCGTATCATTCAGCTTTCTATACGGGAAATACAACCCATTCAATAAATTGAGGGTAACGTCGAGGTAATAAACGACCGAGAGATTGGCCTCAACCTGTATAGAGAGGTTGAAGCCTTTAAAGAAGGCTGTGAGTTCTTTTCTGAACCTGTCGCAAGCACGAGGTCCGCACTTAGTCATGGTCAAAAGACCATCGTCACGGTACAAACCACCGCCCGTGTTGGGGAATTCGTCCTTGATAGAGAAAAGAAGGAAAAGGCCAAGAAGATCAGTAACCTCCGCAGAGACACTGGCGCCCATACTCACGTCGAATGGGGTACTATTGGATTTTTTAATCCAAATAGAGTCGTCGAAATTAATCACAGACTTTCGAGCATTAAGGATGACATCAACTTCAAAATCCTTTAATTTAATCCCCCACCCCCATTAATTATATGTATATGTAAGTGTGTATGTGTGTGTATATATGTGCGTATGTATGTATGTGTGTATGTATGTGTATATATATATATATATATATATATATATATATATGTGTATATGTGTGTATGTTTGTGTATATATATATGTCTGTGTGTGTGTGTGTGTGTATATATGTACATGTTTATATATATATATATATATATATATATATATAGGTATATATATGTGTGTATATATATATATATATATATATATATATATATATATATATATATAAATTATATATATATATATATATATATGTATATATATATATATAAATTATATATATATATATAGATGTATATATATATATATGTATATTATATATATATTTATATTACTCTTTTACTCTTTTACCTATTTCAGCCATCCGGCAGAGTCCATGCTGGAGCACCGCCCTTGTTGCTACACATTTTATCTCCAGCCTGTATAGGTTGGCCACTGGTGTAAGAGGAAGTTTGTTGCTGCTGCCCTTATGTTTCCCTCGTGTCTTGCTATGGGATCATCCGGGATCCTGGATAACAACGTGTCGAGATGTTTCTTAAAGACATCCACATCCACGTCATGCAAGTCTCTCAGATGCCTCGGCAGCCTGTTGAAGAGTTGAGGGCCCTTAAATCCCAGGCTATTGCAATACCTGCTCCTTATTCTAGATGTGGAAGACGGGACCTTTGGCACCACACAGTGACGTCCTGTTCGACGGTTGGTCCATATATATATATATATATATAAATGATATATATATATATAAATGATATATATATATATAAATGATATATATATAAATTATATATATATATAATATATATATATATATGCATATATATTAGGTATAGGATTATCCAAGATGTAGTGATGGTTAATTACTACACTGGATATGGTTGACGTACGGTAAGAGGTTACTCTACGAGTTATGGAAGAATTGTTCAAGAAACTTAGTTCCTGATCCTTCAGTATTCCGGAGTGTATATAAAGAATGAATAATAACAGGTAGACATCATAAAAAGGTAGTTTATTCCGTGTGCTTACAAGTGTTTCCACGGTGGTGCTGCAGCCTAGTTCCGCTACGTGCAAATTCACAAGTATTTGCAGAACTCGAATATCCAATGCTGTGACCACTGTTTCCTCAGAGCAGAATGGTAAAAATACAATGTAAAAACCCTTAAGTGGGGTTGTTGGGGAAGATAGAGTGGAACATGAAGAGAGAAAAGTGGGGAAGAAGGAGAGAGAAGGAAAGATATGCAGGGGTTGGAGAAGTAGGAGAGAGTGGCTTATAGATATCTTAATCAAAATGTTATGGTAGGGGTTTTAATAGTTACTTTTGGAGAGATGCGTAGATAGTTGAGGTCGGAATTATTTATTGCCCCAGAGGTCAGGTTCATAGATGTTGAGAGGGAGGTAGGTCAAAGGTGAGAGAGAGAGAGTGTAATGGATGTAGAGAGAGATATATAGGTAGAGAGGGGACAGATAAAGTATATGTGGTGAGTGAACTTTTGGTTTTGTAGTAGTAATCTAGGAATTGTACTGAGTTACCATGTATAGTGATAAGCAGTGTATTGTCTTGTAGTGTGGGGGAGAAGAGAAGGTTGTTAGGTAGAAAGTGGTGTTGTAGTTACGGGTTCGAATGTTAAGTTATTTTATAGTGAGAGAATTTAGCTTTTAGTTTGTGGTTGCAGTATAATGATCGTTCAATTCTATCGTTAAGTAGTTTGTTTTGGGATTTTAGTATGTAAAATAGCTCAAGGTTACATATCCTGCAGTACTTCAAACCACTCCGATATGCATTTGCGCTGGAAAGTATATCCCATTTTAAGGTGAACTGTTGGTTGTGTTCACGGAGTTGCAAGGTCTTGTTGGCGAGCGTGGTCACAAAACGGTGATTCAGATGTTTGATTGAGAATCGATGACGGTACCAGCGAGATTTAAACGATGTGGTGGTAGATCCGATATAATACCATTTCTGGTCGTCCGATTCAACCGTGCATTGGTAAACAATGTTGGACTTTAGGCATTCATTCTGCAATGGACATCTTTCAGGTAGATGGCAGTTACATGCTTTGTTGTGGGTAGCGGGTATACCATGGATAGGTTGTGACAGCGGTACAGGTGGGTTGTGCAATACCCGTCTCCCATTTAGTGGTTGGGAGGCAGATATTGCGTTCTGCCCATCTGTTACTAAAATGTTTTGTTTTGTAGAGTTGTTTAATTGCCTTAAGTTAAGTTTTTTTATGTATGCTTCAAGGTTTGGTGCCGTGCAGTATGATAGTCTAATAGTTTTGGAGTTCAGAATTTTGCTGTACTTGTGGGAACTAGGGAAGTGTTTATTGATTAATTTAAAGAATGAAAGAGATAGTTTTGTACTAATCGAGGCATTAAAAATAGGATTATACCAGATATACTTTCTACAACGTGATTTATTTGGTGGTGATCTTCTATTATTAGTATGTCTGGTAGTATAGTGTGTGTGTGCTTGTGTTTTAGTCCCCCGGTTACGTATACCTTGATTACGTGTAGAGCTATGTGTGTTGTGGAAATTACTATCGATGTATTCTATTGTATCCCGGTGGTCAGCATTCCTTAATGCATTATTGTAGTATTCAGCATGTTCGCTAAAAATATCAGAGTTAGACGATAGGCGAGAGATTCTAAGAGAAATACTCCGGGGAACTGATTTGATCATGGAGAGTGGGTGGTTAGAGTTAAAGTCAATATACGTAAGGCTCTCATTTACCTTGTGGAAGGGTCGTATCTGTCCGTAATTTAAATTAAGAGTTACGTCCAGAAAGTTTACTACCTTAAGATTGTATTCGTATGTTATTTTTAGGCCCAGTTCACTAAAAGATTTTCTAATATTTTTCCGTAGCCTTTCAAGATTTTGGTTATTCAAGTTATTAACTAATAAGAGCCCGTCATCTCTGTATATCCCCCCCTGTAGATTACTAAATCTACTATGTAATATGTGGGCTATGTAAATTCCCACGAGATCCGTGACCTCCGCCGAGTCGTTGGAACCCATGGTAATATCGAAACTAGTGGGTCTGTCCTTACGTTCCCAGTAGCAGTTATCGAACTTAATAATGGTTTTTCTAGCCTCGAGAATAATATTAATTTCGTCCTCCGTTAGGTCGGAATTGGCCTTAGCAAACGATAGGGCCTTACGTAAAGTGCTTGGTGAGATGGGGCAATAAATAATTCCGACCTCAACTATCTACGCATCTCTCCAAAAGTAACTATTAAAACCCCTACCATAACATTTTGATTAAGATATCTATAAGCCACTCTCTCCTACTTCTCCAACCCCTGCATATCTTTCCTTCTCTCTCCTTCTTCCCCACTTTTCTCTCTTCATGTTCCACTCTATCTTCCCCAACAACCCCACTTAAGGGTTTTTACATTGTATATTTACCATTCTGCTCTGAGGAAACAGTGGTCACAGCATTGGATATTCGAATTCTGCAAATATTTGTGAATTTGCACGTAGCGGAACTAGGCTGCAGCACCACCGTGGAAACACTTGTAAGCACACGGAATAAACTACCTTTTTATGATGTCTACCTGTTATTATTCATTCTTTATATATGCATATATATATATATATGTATATTATATATATATATATGTATATATATATAATATATATATATATATATATATATATATATATATATATATATATATATATATATATATGTATATATATATATATATATTTTAAATTATATATATATATATATATGTATATATATATATATATATATGTTTATATATATATAATTATATATATATATATATATGTATATATATATATATGTATATATATATATAAATTATATATATATATATATATATATATATATATGCATATGTATATGTATATGTATATATATATATATATATATGTATATGTATATATATATATATATATATATATATATATATATATATATATATATATATATATATGTATATATATATGTATATATATATATATATGTATATATATGTATATATATATAGTATATATATGTATATATACATATGTATATAAATATATATGTATATATGTATATATATGTATATATGTATATATATATATATGTATACATATATAAATGTATATATATACACATATATATTATATTTATATATATAAATATATATATATATTTAAATTATATATATATATATATATATATATACATATATATATATATATAAATATATATATATATTTAAATTATATATATATATATATATATATATATATATATATAAATTATATATTACATATATATATATATATATATAAATTATATTTATATATACATATATATATATAAATTATATTTATATATACATATATATATATATATATATATATATATATATAAATTATATATTATATATATATATATATATATATATATAAATATATAAATTATATATAATTTATATATCTATATATATATATATATAAATTATATATAATTTATATATATATATATATATTTATATTTCGTTTCTGAATATTGATTCTTAATAATAACTCAATAGTAAGATAGTAGAAAGACCAGGTACCTCCGTAAAAACACTTATTACCAAGACATACCCTTTTCAAAGACTCTCATGTATAGATAAGAAATGTATAACCTGTAAAATAAGCCCCCATATTAACTGTAAAACTAGAAATGTAGTGTATAGCTTAATATGTACTGAAGGACAATGTAGAGACAAAAATATAGTGTACATAGGTGAGACAGCTCGTAGTGTAGGAGAACGGATAAATGAACACTGGCGAGACCTTCAAGATAGTAAAGAATCATCTGTACTAGATGGTAGACAACATGCTAAAATAGAACACAAGGGTAAATTAGAGAACATAGAAATAAAAATAGAATCTACACACAGAAAAGACGCAATGTTTAGACAAATTACAGAGGCAATAAACATAAAAGAATTACAACCAAAATTAAATAGAAAATATGAGTGGAACAGCAACATCAACACTTACAATTAAGGACAAAATGAAAACACACACACATATAGAACAAACAACCAACCAGTAACATGTAAATAAACAAATAAATAAATGAACATAAACACACACAGACACCCGCATGTGGCGCATGCGCAGACTGAGCACACAACACACACACAGAAACAAAATGGCGTAGGACACAACAAAGGAGAGGCACAGAAAAAAAGAAAGGAATCACCAGTCACTGAAGAGGTCACAGAGTGTGTGACGAAAGAACTATGACTATATATAAACAACTATCTGGTTGTGGAAGCAACCAACCAACCATAAATTTATAAATTTATTATAAATTGATTATAATAAATTGAAGTGAAAGCAACTGGTGCATGTGTTTCTTATTGGCAATATGACCCTCCCAAAGTATAACAATATCGGTTTCAACACACGATTTCAAATAAAGAATCTTGCTAAACAAATTCAGAAACGAAATATAAATATATATATATATATATATATAAATTATATATAATTCATATATATGTATATATATATATATATATATATTCATATAATTATATAAATTATATATAATTTATATATATATATGTACAAATAAATTATCGAGAATCGGAACCTCGGCCCACGAAATAACGAAACACAATCTTCGAAATGTGTGGCAAATTGCTCAATAGTTTGGATAAACCAGAGCTATAACTAACGTTTAAATACCAACACACTGAGACGATGCTTAAACAATCATTCGCACAGCCGAAAACACGACCAAGAAAAATCGGGTCATACAAGTAAAAATATATATGAATGAAAAATTTACCCGGACCCTCTGGAAAGATGGTAAATTCCGGCATTTGGGTTTCTGCGGCTCTTAAATCAGTTACCGTCAGTTTACATAAAAAATATCCGGCTTCTCGTAAGCTGATGAACATCGAAACCACTTTTTCAACGGGCGTTTAGTTCAATAATACAAGGGAACCCGTTACTAAATCCACGTGGTGTCTAGCAAGGGAGGGAACCCCTATATTAGGCGAATGAATTCAGTAGTGTATATTAATGTAAAAATACAAAATATCACATATCGAATTAGACTTCTCAACAGACGGGTTAAAATTAACATGAGCTATTCATTTATATATATATATATATATATATATAAATTATATATAATTTATATATATGTATATATAATATATATCTCTATCTAAGGCGGGTAAAATTCCCGAGATCCATGGACGAGTTCTCTCCAGCGGACTCTGTCCTTCATTATCGCTGCCATGTCCTGCGTCTCCAACAGACCAGTGTCTGTCCTTAGGGCATCAACATACGTTAACCTTGGTCTTCCTCTTCTAGTGTGTCCATGTAGGGGCTCCAAAAGAAGCACTGAGTGCAATGACAACTCTGGATGTCGGTGATTATGTCCAGCTAACCTCAGTCTCCTCTGTGTCACTTTTGAGCTGACTTTTGGGAGGCTCCCATACAGCTCTGAGTTTTTCATCCTCAGTGTATACTGATTAATGTTCAGAGCTATCCTCAAATTTCTCAACAGCTTGAGATCGGTTTGGAAGTCGGACCTTCGTAGAGACCTGAAAGTCCGCCTCTTCATTGCTGTAGTGGAGTCTGTGCTGCTGTATGGGTCTGAGACTTGGACACTGACCAAGAAACTCACCCAGATGGTGGATGGGTGCTACACGAGAATGATAATATATATATATATATAAAGTATATATAAATTATATATATATAGATATATATATATACATACATATATGTATATATATATATACATATATATATATATATATATATACATACATACATATATGTATATATATATATATATACATACATACATACATGGTGGCTGCCAACTCGTTTTCGAGTACGGCCACTACTTTATATCCATGTAGGAGAACCCCTACTGATGCGCTGAACGAGTGTGACTTTTTAGTCCAGCCAGCGACTTGAAAGCTCTGGTACAAACACTACACTTGTGACAATTATTGACACATAGTGCTGGGCCCATGGTACCATGTGACGACAAATGCAGAGAGATCTCCAGATATAAAGCAATGCCTGTGCCGTGAAGCTTTTATAGTGAGCAAAGGCACTGCACAAAGCCAGTCCCACTCTCTTAACCAAGATGATATTTACCAAAAAGAAGAACAAGTCAACATCATTGGATACCATCAGGGTTGCAGGTGTTATATCAGAGTTTTCCTTCTCCTAGAATTCTGCCTTGACAAAGGCTAAGGGGTCATCTCTCCCGGTGATTTTGGATGGCCATTGACTCTTAAGAGCTCCTTTGCCTTTTGACAGGTTTTGTTTTTAGTCCTGCAGGATGTCCAAAGTCACCCTCCTCACCAAGAAACCTTGGTGGGGTTGCCAGTTTAGTCGCCAACGACCCGACCATGGGACAGGTTGTACTGGAATACATGTTACCAGTAGCACCAACTGGTGACCTGACATAATACATACATACATACATACATACATACATACATACATACATACATATATATATATATATATATATATATATATATAAATTATATATATATATATAAATTATATATAATTTATATATATGTATACATATATATATACGATATTAACCAATGGAAACTAGATTTATAAAACCATATTTATTTCATTATACATATTTCAAGGACACCAAGTTAAATTATGGTGTGCTTTCAACAGATACAATTTAATATAGAGCAGTTTTATAGATAAATATTGACATACCATTAAAGAATGCAACCATTATTGTTGGAAGCTCCCGGATAGTGGAGTTATAACCTTATTAATACTAGTATGTAAATTTGTATTGGATATTTTAAAATAAGCTGTTGGGTTACGGAGAAAGAGAGAGAGAGAGAGAGAGAGAGAGAGAGAGAGAGAGAGAGAGAGAGAGAGAGAGAGAGAGAGAGAAAGAGAGAGAGAGAGAAAGATAGAGAGAGAGAGAGAGAACAAGAGAGAGAGGGAATAAAGAAAAAGAAAACAGAGAGAGAGATAAGAGAATGCGAAAACTCTAAGTGATAGGTTGTTGAGTTATCTTAACATTTGAGATGAAGTGAAAGAAGAAATATTTATTTTTATGGATGAATATAGAAATGTAAATAAGCTTGAATGGCGAATACATACGTAAATTGAGAATTTTAACCATTGTTTAAATATGATTAAATGTTTAGTTTATCATTTAAATTATTGAGATCTATACATTAAAAATTGAGATCTATATATTATAAAATCTATATATTATTATTATGACTATATATTATTAAAAAATCTATATATTAGTAAAAGAATATATTCATATATATACATATAAATGTATATACATACAAACACATACATATACATATACATCTACGTACATAATATATACATACAAAGTAAAAAGGATTTCTTAATTTAAGATATATGAATTTTCATAAACTTATAGATTTTTCATAGAAAATCTTAGAAAAAACAGAGAAAATCTTTCAGTGTAATATCAAATCAGCGTGAAGGAAATTACGTTATTTAGTTACATAAATGTTACAATTGTTAAAGATATTAAAGGAAATTTTATGTTATACACACTTTATGTTATTATACAACATTTTTTAATTATTTTTTTATATATAAGTTTTATATCTAATAGATCTACCTGTTATGTATAGACGAGTGCAAACGAATTGTATTCATATACATATATATATATATATACACAATTCTCACATATATACATAGACGTACCTAACATATAGGTAGATATGCATCACACATATATATATATACATACATACACGCACACAAATATATATACTTGTATATAAATATATATATACACACATATAGAGAGAAATATATATATAAATACAGTACATAGTATAATTGAAGTACATAATATATATATGAAATAAAATAAAATAAAATAAAATAAAATAAAATAAAATAAAATAAAATAAAAA
>OZ024749.1:23867303-23877303 GCA_964016885.1 Eledone cirrhosa | reverse complement strand
ATATACATATATACACATATACATATATATATACATATATATACATATACATATATATATACATATATATACATATACATATATATGCATATACATATACATATATATATATACAGACATATATATATATACATATACATATATACATATATATGTATATACATATATACATATACATATATACATATATATATACATATATATATATACATATACATATATATATATACATATATATTCATATATATATTCATATATATATATATATACATATATACATATATATACATATATATATATATACGTGTATATATATGCATGTATATACATATATACATATACATGTGCATATATATATACATATATATACATATATATATATATATATACATATATGTACATATATATATATATATATATATATATATATATATATATATATATATATATATATATATATATACATATATATGTACATATATATATATATACACATTTATATATTATAACTATGAAGAGTAAATAGAGCTGTTTTGATATGTAGTCAAAGTGCACTCAGGCCGCGAGGTTATTGGTTTGTCAAGAGATCACTTATCCTCATTGAAAGGATAATTTCTTGAACTGACCCGTGAAAGATTTTTGAGGTAGATAATTATCACTTGGTATTACGGTCATCAAAAATGTAGTAAAGGATAGATGGTTTGCAACATACTTATGTACATATACATACCTATGATATAGGCGGTAAAAGCCATTTAGACGAGAGTAATCGATACATGGGATTGTATTTCGGATCTAGCTGTTGATACGGCGGGAACTCAGCCTGTTGGGGTCCTGAATTTTTCCATACATATATATATATATAATTGTCCCTGGTAGAACCAATAAGGCTCCATAGATAGCAGAAGTAATAATTCCTGCGATATTAGGTGGTGAGAGCCCTTAAGTTTCTAGTAAGATTTCATATTATTGGATTCCGTTTAGCATATGTATATTTTGAACAATGAACACAAAAGACGAGGTTTGGTTCTGAATTAATTCATTGTTTTACGCTCGTTTCAGAACGGTGATTGATCATGATAAATCGATATCGTAAATAATCGATATATGTAACTGATTATTTTTTGTCTCAATTCTATAGATCTATCTCACCGTCCTTTCTTCTTCCACAATCTAGTACCACATAATTTCTATAACCGAGTGCACAAACCCACAGGCCTACACATATAGGCGCTGAGCTGGCCAGCCGCAGGTGTGAGCCCCGCGAGTTGGAGTGGCTTTTCTAGCGCGTCTCCCTTGCCGTCCTCCGGGGAAACGCCTTCTCCATTCTGTCCGCCGGGGATGTGGGTGGGCCCCATCGCGTACCAATACATTAGTTAAATACCATTCTTTCATCTGATACAACACAATAAAGTACTTTTATAGATAAATATTTTCTGGCTTACGCACACACATGCATATACCAGATAGAAAAATGCGTACAGCAAAAAAAAGTAATATTGTTGGAATATAAACCTTTAAAAATACAGGACAAGAAACTAAAATAAAACTTTAAAAGAATAGGACAAGAAACTAAGATAAAACTTTAAAGAATTGGACAATAAATAAAAAAATTTACAATAATATTAGTGGCAACATTTCTATTGGTAAAAAATCGAGTTCCACATTCATAGGCTCTGGGCTCCACATTCAGAGGTCGTCGTCAGACCGGGGGGATCATTTGATCCTGGTTTGAACACCAATTGGGCCATAACCATACCCCTATGTCATCATTCGGCGACACGCCTCATGTGTCATGCATAATGTGAATGGACCCATGGTCCCATGAGCACAGATCTTGAGCAGCAGCGGAAGGTCTTGTCGTTCCGCTCATCCTTGATCTTGACCAACCCATCCATCTTCTCTTTGCATCTTGTCCTTGAGTTCAAGTCCGGCAATCCAGATGAATGCGTGCCAAAGCTTTCTGGTACAGGAAGGAGGAGCAGGAGGACTGGAGGGATGACGGGGTAGAGGGAGGGAGGACCGGCGGTTGAGGGAGGTGCCGTAGTTGGTGGTCAGAGTCGACATCTTGTCCCGGTCGTCTTCTCCATCTTTGTCTGGTGTTGCGGGACCAGAAGTGCATTCTTGGAGGAGACCTGCAGCTGCATCGGCCAATTCTTCTTGCACTGGTCATTCTGACGGAGCAGAACTGCTCAGCCAACCAACCGCAACCAGAACCAACCGCTCAGGGGCAACGCACAATGAGAGCATGACAATTATTATGCACTAATCAAGAAGATACTGAGGCATAGTACAGGAAACGAATAAAAAGCTCTTGCCACTAATATTATTGTAAATTTTTTTATTTCTTATCCAATTCTTTAAAGTTTTATCTTAGTTTCTTGTTCTATTCTTTTAAAGTTTTATTTTAGTTTCTTGTCCTGTATTTTTAAAGGTTTATATTCCAACAATATTACTTTTTTTTGCTGTACGCATTTTTCTATCTGGTCTACTATTTTTTAAGGCAATGCAAGCAACAACTATCTAATAATTAAATGATCATAGTGAATTACTGACAAGTGATTGACATTTTAAAGTTCTTTTGAGTATAATTGCAATCTAGTTGAGGCAACTGGCTTAATGACAAAGCTAGTAAATCATGAATGCATTTGAGATGATTAGTGCATAATAGTGAATTAGTGAAACTTGTGCATTTCAATGGTGTTACGGATAAAAACTGATACTGCTGTCTACGACCTTTATATAGGATTGTCATGTTTCTCTGTATCTGCAATGTGGGTATACAAAATAAGAATTATGATATTAACTTTTATTTTAAATCCCCAAAAATGCTGTGCATGAAAACTTCAAAAGGTAATTCTATTTCTATTGATGACCTCTTAGTTACTCATACTAATTTTGTAAAAGATTTCAAGCCAATAATCAGAATGATCTGGTATAATTTTTATGCAGATAAATGACTAATTAGTATAAAGGGCCATCCAGATATCATGTGGACACCGCGAACCAAAAATGGTCACATGATATCTGGATGGCTCCTAAGCATCCCCTCCACATGGCGGGGACATGGGTCATCATTGTGGAGCACTCACCTATTTTTAAAATATTAGACTATGATAAATGAATTTAGTTAAAAATACAATTTGAAATAGATTACCTCCCCTTGTAATTACCTCGTAATTACCTCCCCTAGCGTCACGCTTACTACTCACTCACCTGAACACAAGATTTATCAGCAAACTTTGATTATAAACTTTTTCCCGCTGGATCAAATTTCTAGATTTTTAAGCCAAAAGATGCGTAAAAATCTACTGTTCATGCTCATATAAGTTTTATCTCAGTTAAATAAAGTAGAGCTGCGCTGTACTTTCGTGAACAGACGATTGCCAACGAAAACACGACAACAACAATATTACTAAACGGATACCGTCCGTGTAGGATCAAACACTTTTCTGCTGACATTTCACAACGCGCACGTTCAAAGTTTTAAAGTCTTTTCATTTCATTTAACTTAAATCTGCCTTCCAAACAAGTCAACTCCGAACGATCCTTTTAGTCTCTCATATGGATACTCTCTTGATAATGCGTTTTTAAACCCGACAATATGTGGGATCATTAAATTGGCTAAGGCAAGGTTCATATTAGCAATTTCATTTTTTGTTTTAAATGTATTGTTTGGTTTTCAAAATTATTTAAATTTATGTTTAAATATATGTTGTTTATTGTTATTGATACGAGTTATTTTCCTTTGTAAATAGCGATATAATTTTGGTTTAATGAAAGATATATTTCCTAGCGGGATTTTAAACTCTCACTTGCGTCTCATGACAGGGGTCAGTGTTCCGACAACTCGTCTACGCATTCTGCTGCACCACTGTTTAAAGTCTACAGAGGGGGAAACGACTGAATTTTGAAATCTAAGTTGGTATTTTACTTGTTTTCTATATGAACATAAATCATTAATTCATCGGCTCTGTTGCACTAGATCGACCAAATTTTTAATTACATTTTCACATACTTAACATCGATGTGCAAACTTATGATTCGGTGTCCAGTTATGGCCATCACTATATAGTAGCGGAGAAGTTTCAATAATATTTTGCAATGGATTGAGTATTTATTTCCTTGGCTATTTATTTACGGATGCCTTGCATACACACGCGCACACACACACACACGCGCGCGCTCGCACACACACAGGCACACATATATATATATGTGTGCTTGTGTACATGGTGGTTGGCAAGGTATAGATTCAGCTGTCTGCTCATCCTATAGATTTGTGCATCTTCAACCGATAAATATATATATATATATATATATGTGTGTGGGTGGGGGAGGGGTCTATGTTACTGTCAGACCATGTTTATATCTTGTCTGTATTCAATAGTGATCGTGATATGAATTAGATTACTGTACTATACAGCAGGTGTTTACTAGCAAAGTTGAACGAGGTGAGAGCAAGCTAGAGAAACATGGCGGATCATTTATCGAATAAATATTTTCTATTGAACGTCACTTACGTAGAAAGAGATAATTTCTCATTTTAATGAAATTAAGGTTATACTGGTAGCCTTTTCAATCCGTCTCCCAACCTCTCTCTCTCGCTCTCTCTCTGTCTCATATTTTCCCTCTTTTTCTTTCACATTCTCACATTCTCACATTCCCTCTCTATCCCCCCCCCCCCATTCTGCTTTCACACGTTTTATACCGCTAATAATCTGTACAAGTGCCAATTTGTCTGTTCCATTGATTAATGGGAATATGAGGGAAATTTAATGTATTATGAAGGACAAAACGCTTCGATATTTGTCGGAGAATCATGGAAAAGAAAAACTAAATGTAGAAACATAAACTAAAAGAAAACAGAAACAATTATAGAAAATAGAGAGAAGAATTCCGCACAGGAAAAATGAAACTCAAAAGGAAATTGTTTACAAAACGGTAATATCGTTTGAAGGGTGTGAATTTTCATATATGTGAATAGATTTGTGTATGAATTATATATATATATATATATATATATATATATATATATATATATATATATATATATATAGATTTGTGTATGAATTATATATACATATATATATATATAAATGAATATATATATACATACATAAATATATATATATATACGTATATGTATGCGTGTGTGTCCTTTGAGAGCTCTTGATTTGAGTTCATTTTCTAAAGACTTCTCCATGCAGGCTGTTTTGGGAAAGGATGTATATATATGTGTATATACATATGTAAACTGTTTAAATAACCGAAATAAAAATAATAAAAAAACAAATGGCGCTGTACATTGAAGAAATATGCGTATTAGTTTAACGCTGGAAAAAATTGGGGAGCGAAAAACACGTGTGCATCATATATATATATATTTACATATATATATATATATATATGTGTGTGTGTGTGTGTGTGTGTGTGTGTGCGCGTGTGTGTGCGTGTGTGTGTGTGTGTGTATGCATGTCTATCTGTGTATGTGTGCGCGTGTGGGTATGTTCATGTATGTATATATGTATATATAATTGCGTGTGTGTGCATGTATGTGCGTGTTAGAATTTCGGTGCACAGCCACGTGCAGTCTGTTTGGTATCACAATGATCTTGGTTCTCATCTTATACGGTTTGTAACTGAAATCCAGTTGACGGAACTGCTTAGGACCCAATACTTTAAACATAGGCAACCACAAACAGCTTCATATGTATATATATATATATATATATATATATATATATAGGAACAAGTAAGACCCCGACGGCTGAGCTCAAGCCGTTTCGACGGCTAATTCTGGGCTAATTTTAGCCGTCGAAACGGCTTGAGCTCAGCCGTCGGGGTCTTACTTGTTCCTATTACCCACTCTACTACCCTAAGTATTGGTGCGTTATGGTCCACCTGGTTCCTTACCACATTTCCTTCGTTATATATATATATATATATATATATATATATATATATATATATACATACACATCCAAATATATATGTGTGTGACCGTGTTTATTCATATATATATATGTGTGTGTGTAAAAGGTAAACAGAACTAACAACACAATCGATAAAGTATATGGATGGTGTGTATTAGGTAAACGCTTGATATAGCAGGAAGAGGGTCTTGACGTTTCGGACGCTAGTCCTTCATTAGAAGAAAGAATGAGAAATAAAATAGATTGAGGGGATGGACGGGATGGAATTTGAAAAAAATGTCTTTATATATATATATATATAAAATAAATATATATATATATAATATATATATATATATATATATATATATATATATATATATATAAACAGTAATAATAATAAATGTGAAGACTAAAACGCAAAGAGGGCTCGATAAATATAATATATATGTAAACATATATTTATCTGTGTGCGTGTGTGTGCTTATAGACATGAACATATATACATATACTGTGGAGTCGTAGTGACACCGTCAAACGGTGTGTAGTGCATCTTTAAACCTCGCGGAGCCCAACCCTCTCCAGGTCATAACACAGACGTTTTTTTTTTATAGAGGAAGAAACGACCCCAGTACTGCACTGGTGCTTTTTTTTTATCAACCTCGAAAGGATGAAAGGTAAAGTTGACCACGGAGGGATTTGAACCCAATGCGCCCACGGCCGTGGGACGAATACCGTAAAGCATTCTATCCGACGTCTTAACGACTCTGCCAATTCGCCGCCTTTATTTATATATATATATATACATATGTGTGTGTGTGTGTGCGTGTGGAAAATGTGATGGTACAAAGTAAAGTATATATATATATATATATGTAGAAGTTATATTTAAATTGTTGGGATACAACAAGCAAATATTTTTATAACTGATATAAAGCACTCAACAAATTATTGTAGTAAAAATACCATATATTAACTAATGGAAACTATATTTATAAAACCATATCTATTTCATTATACATATTTCAAGGACCCCAAGTCAAATTATGGTGCGTTTTCATCAGATAAAATATAATATAGATCAGTTTTATAAATAAATATTGACATACACTTAAAGAATGCGACCATTTCTGTTGGAAGCTCCCGGATAGTTGGGTTATTAAATTTATTTAGTCTACTATATATATATATATATATATATATATATATATATATATATATATAGTGGAACACTGGAAAAATGGAAGGTAATATCCGTAGTGGTAGAGCACTCAGTCCATCAGTCCAAGGGACGAGTTAGGTAGAAGTGGTTACACAACAGTTAGTTCACCATACCGAGAACAATTGTTTCACCTTCGCGGATCTTCAGCTCGGGATGTGTATGGTTATAGGAACAGGAAGGACAACCGTACGAACGCGCATGCGCAGAAACTCGGTCACTTCACAGAGGCAATACTAGACTGCGTGCGGGAGGTGTAAGGGAGAAAACTGCGAAAGTCCGGAAAGTTTTTTGGTTGAAAATAAATTAAAAAAAATTTAAAATAACATTTTAAAAGAATCAGTCGGGAGCCTTGTAGTTGTAATAGACATGGGGGCCTGTCTATTATATAGGGTAAGCTTGATCGGACGAGCTGGAAGAAAACGGTTACGTGTCCGCACGTCACCAAACATCTATTGCATAACTACAAGGCTCCGGACTGATTCTTTGTAATTATATTTTTAATTTTTTAAATTTTATTTTCAACCTAAAAACTTTCCGGGCTTTCGCAGTTATCTCCCTTACACCTCCCGCACGCAGTCTAGTATTGCCTGTATGAAGTGACCGAGTTTCTGCGCATGCGCGTTCGTACGGTTGTCCTTCCTGTTCCTATAACCATAAACATCCCGAGCTGAAGATCCGCGAAGGTGAAACAATTGTTTTTGGTATGGTGAACTAACTGTTGTGTAACCACTTATATATATATATAGAGAGAGAGATATATATAAGAATACATATATATATATATATATATATATATATCCAAAATTAAGATAAATTAAATGAATGTAATCAAAATCAAAATTATGGGTGTCATGCCAGAAAGACATGCGCCATATCACTCGGAAAATAAGCTCCAAGATTCTAACGAGTAGGTCCGAGCATTTTATAATAACTCAAAATTGATTAACATATATATAAACATCAATAATCACAGGAGATAATTTTTACAAGTGTGTAACCACACATAGCTAGGTAGGTAACTAAATAAAGTTGACTAGAACTTCAAAAATAGATACCTTATAATATGATTAATCTTCCCTGTATATATTCCATTAAAGAAATATATTTCACCAATTAATCAGATGGTAAACCACGGAAGTGGGGATTTATGATTTTCAACAAGGAAGAAAATTTCGAGCCATCCGCGCTTATACTACAAGTTCAAATCTGCAACTGGCTATTACCACGTGAAGTATTTACTATAAATACACACATCATAGTAGCTTCGTCCCAGTAGCGTGAATAGGGTTATCAACAACTAGAAACATCAGTCGAGTCCTTTCAACAGAGTTAGCTCTACAATTAAGGAGCCGTATTTATATATCTATATCCAAAATTAAGATAAATTAAATGAATTTAATCTAAATCAAAATTATGGGTGTCATGCCAGAAAGACTTGCGCCATATCACCCAGAAAATAAGATCCAAGATTCTAACGAGTACGTCCGAGCATTTTATAATAACTAGAAATTGATTAACATATATATAAACATGAATAATCACAGGAGATAATTTTTAATGGAATATATACAGGGAAGATTAATCATATTATAAGGTATCTATTTTTGAAGTTCTAGTCAACTTTATTTAGTTACCTACCTAGCTATGTGTGGTTACACACTTGTAAAAATTATCTCCTGTGATTATTCATGTTTATATATATATGTTAATCAATTTCTAGTTATAAAATGCTCGTACCTACTCGTTAGAATCTTGGAGCTTATTTTCCGGGTGATATGGCGCATCTCTTTCTGGCATGACACCCATAATTTTGATTTAGATTAAATTCATTTAATTTATCTTAATTTTGGATATAGATATATAAATACGGCTCCTTAATTGTAGAGCTAACTATGTTGAAAGGACTTGACTGCTGTTTCTAGTTGTCGATAATCCTATTCACGCCACTGGAACGAAGCTACTATGATGTGTGTATTTATAGTAAATACAACACGTGGTAATTGCCAGTTGCAGATTTGAACTAGAAGTGTAAGCGTGGATGGCTGGAAATTTTCTTCCTTGTTGAAAATTCAAAATCTCCACTTCCGTGGTTTACCATCTGATTAATTGGTGAAATAAATTTCTTTAATGGAATATATACAGGGAAGATTAATCATATTATAACGTATCTATTTTTGAAGTTCTAGTCAAATGTAATTAGTTACTACCTAGCTATGTGTGGTTACACACTTGTAAAAATTATCTCCTGTGATTATTCATGTTTATATATATGTTAATCAATTTCTAGTTATTATATATATATATATATTTATAAGAATACTTATAAAGAAATAATTACCGCTCAACATCTGAGTTTTTCGATTATTAATAATAATATTCGATTCGTTTGCCATCATACAAACACCCTATTTTAAGCCATGTCTGTGGAATGAGCCCCTCGTTCTTGCTTTTTTGTTGACATGTAAATATATATATAATTGTAAGTTATGCCTATGTGAATATCTGTGTGTGTGCACATGTGTTTGTCTGTGTTTTTTCTCTATCTATACGTGGGCTTAAATACTATATAACATCATTGTCGAAAATAGCGGAAAACTTAACGAGGAACGCATAGCAATATAAAAGGATAATATATCGGTATAAATAGGTAAACAGAGAAATATCAAGAGTAAAAAGACAAACATAAAAACAATGAAAGAAGCAATGGAAATATGTAAAATAGAAACAAGACTAAAGAAATATTTTAAAATAAACAAAATGCATAGAATATATGTATTTCCAAATATTAATTAGATTCCCATTCTGTTCTTTGGTTTCTTAATACTATTGCTCGTATAAACGGTCTGAAGTAGGCTTTTCTTAC
>OZ024749.1:23857303-23859803 GCA_964016885.1 Eledone cirrhosa | reverse complement strand
TTATATCAGAGTTTTCCTTCTCCTAGAATTCTGCCTTGACAAAGGCTAAGGGGTCATCTCTCCCGGTGATTTTGGATGGCCATTGACTCTTAAGAGCTCCTTTGCCCTTTGACAGGTTTTGTTTTTAGTCCTGCAGGATGTCTAAAATCACCCTCCTCACCAAGAAACCTTGGTGGGGTTGCCAGTTTAGTCGCCAACGACCCGACCATGGGACAGGTTGTACTGGGATACATGTTACCAGTAGCACCAAGTGGTGACCTGACATACATATATACATCTATATATACATACATACATACATACATATATACATACATATATATATCTATAGATATACATATATATATATATGGTGGCTGCCAACTCGTTTTCTAGTACGGCCACTATTTTATATCCATGTAGAAGAACCCCTACCGATGCGCTGAACGAGTGTGACTCTTTGGTCCAGCCAGCAACTTGAAACTCTGGTACAAACACTACACTTGTGACAATTATTGACACATAGATCTGCGACCATGGAACATGTGATGACAATTGCAGAGAGATCTCCATATATAAAGCAATGCCTGCGCCGTGAAGCTTTGATAGTGAGCAATGACACTGCACAAAGCCAGTCCTACTCTCTTAACCAAGATGATATTGTCAAACAGAAGAACAAGTCAACATCATTCGACACCATCCGGTTTGCAGGTGTTATATCCGAGTTTTCCTTCTCCTAGAATTCTGCCTTGACAATATACATACATATATACATATATGTATACATATGTATATATATATGCATACATATATACTTATATATAACTTTGAATAACTTTGAAATGTTTTGGCCAGTATTGGCCCAGGCCATGTCTAACTTAATAGCACCACCGGGCGAAGTCTTTCAATTCAGGATTTGGGCACCATGGCCCATTCGAGAAGAGAATTACTGTTTGCGGAGACATATCCGGGTGTGGGTGGCTTGTCCGGGATTACTTGGAGGAATTTGTCCAAAGACTTCTTGAATTTTGTGTGGTCAGTTTCTGTTTTGACGTGTCCCTGTGTGATGTTGAAGAGAGCAGGGACAATTGAGGTGAAATAATTGTGCCATATTGTTGTTATGAGTTGCGATTTAGATTTTTGTTAGGGACGGATAGCACGGGGCACAAGCCTTGGGTGTAATTTGAACGTGATGCCAACATCATTTGGGCAGTGATGATGAAACATTTTCCACATCATGCAGATAATATAACGCTCACGGCGACGTTGGAGTGAGTAAAATTTCGGCTTTTCTAGTCAACCCCAGTAGTCAAGGTCTGACATGCCATCTATCTTTTTCGTGATTGCCCTTTGGGGAGCTTCAAGTTTCATGATACTTTGTTTCGTGTGGGGAGACCACAGTGGACAAGAGTATTCAAGGTGTGGTCGGGCAAAAGTAGAGAAGAGAAGGATAATGGTGTGGGAATCTCTCGACTGGAAGGTTCTGAGGATCCGGGAACATATTCTGCGGGCCATGTCAACTTTGCTGCTTATATGCGTGGCCCAGCTTATGTTGCTGTCCACGGTTACTCCCAATTCTCTGATGTTGTTAGATGCCACGAGAGTTTCACCGGAGGGAAGGGAGTACGGGAGTTTCAGAGCATCCTCTTTTCCAAAGTGGATCAGTTCGAATTTGTCTTCGTTCAGTAACATGTTGTTCTTTTCTGCCCATTGAGTAACAGCCAGTAGGTCCGACTGAAGGCTTATCCGGCCATCCACGCCATCAATGACCTTTTGGAGCCTGGAATCGTCAGCGAAAATTCTAATGTTGCTGTGTTTGATGATGTCAGTGATGTCATTAATATAGATGATGAAGAGAAGTAGGCCCAACACAGTGCCTTGTGGGACCCCACTACTGACTTTGGCTGGGCTTGATTTGACTCCTTCGACTACAACATGTTGGGTTCTGTTTGACAGGAAGCTCCTGATCCACTGCAGCAGCTTTCCAGTGACACCAATATTGGACAGCTTTCTCACTAGAATGTAGATCAAGGTAGGTAACATCAGTGTTGGAACCCTCTCCCAAGGCTCTCAAAATGTCATCAAAGTGATGCAGTAGCTGCGTCAGGCAATGCCTTCCATTACGGAATCAATGCTGGTTGGAGTTCAGCATATTATTACTCTCAAGGAAGTGAGTTATTCGCGATCTCACCACTCTCTCAAATATCTTAATGATATGAGAGGTGAGTGAGATTGGACGGTAATTCACGGCAAGGGATTTGTTTCCTTTTTTGAAAACTGGGATAACAGACTGGGATAGAAGGTTTTCTGGCACATATCCAGCATCCAGTGAGTTCCGCCACAGATTTGCAAGAGGAGATGCAAGTTGGTGTTGACACGCCTTCAAGACACTAGCAGGGAACCTATCGGGACCTACTGCTGAACTATGCTTGATTTCCTTTATGGCCGCTAAGGCATCAGGGGCGCCAAACGTTATGTCCGATAAGGTGTAATGGGGAGTAACATCGCCGATACAGCCCAG
>OZ024749.1:23837303-23852303 GCA_964016885.1 Eledone cirrhosa | reverse complement strand
CATCTTCATCGGGTTGGGGTGTGATGTTGGTGGTAGTTGTATCGTTGTCGTTGGTGTTTGTTTTGGAAGTGGTGGTGGTATGGTCGTCGTTGATGATTTGTGTGGTGTTGGTGTTAGTTGTATCGTTAGTGTTGGTGTTGTTGGACGTGGTGTTGGTGGTGGTGGTGGTGGTGGTGGTGGTGGTGGTGGTGGTGATGGTGGTATGGTCGCCGTTGATGTTGTTGTTTTGGGTTGTGGTGGTGGTGGTGGTGGTGGTAGTGGTGGTATGGTCGCCGTTGATGTTGTTGTTTTGGGTTGTAGGTGGTGCTGGTGTTGGTGGTGGTAGAGGTGGTGGTGGTGGTGCTGGTATGGTCGCCGTTGATGTTATTGTATTGGGTTGTGGTGGTGCTCGTGTTGGTGGTGGTGGTATTGTTGCCGTTGATGTAGTTTTGGGTTGTGGTGGTGCTGGTGTTGGTGGTGGTGGTGGTGGTGGTGGTGGTGGTGGTGGTGGTAGTGGTATGGTCGCCGTTGATGTTGTTGTTTTGGGTTGTGGTGGTGCTGGTGTTGGTGGTGGTGGTGTAGGTGGTGGTGGTGGTGGTATGGTCGCCGTTGATGTTGTTGTTTTGGGTTGTGGTGGTGGTGGTAGTGGTGGTAGTAATCATGGTAGTGTAGTTGTTGTTGCCGTTGGGGATTGTGGTACCGTTGTCGTCGTTCTTCTTGTTATTATGGTTGGCGGTGGATTGGCAGTATCGGTAGAGAGTCGGACGCCATGCTTTGCAGTAAAGAGTTACGGCCCTTTATGGTCTGAGTTCAAATCCCGCCGAGGTTAATTTTGCCTTTCATCCTTACGGGGTCGATAAAATAAAGCACCAGTAATGTACTTGGGTCGATTTAATCTTTCCTGTCCCTCCAAATTACTGGCCTTGTGCCTATACTAGAATTCTTTATTGTTGGTGGTGATTGTGGCTTTATTGTTGTTGTTGGTGGTATGGTTGTCGTTGATGTTCTTGTTGATCTTGATGCTATTGGCGGTAGTGATATTTGTGGCAGTGCTGATAGTTTTATTTCTGTTATTAGTGGTATTAATGTGTTGTTGTTTTTTTTGGTAGTTGGTTATATATATTTTTGATTATATATATGTTTTCCTATTTGTAACTATTTATAATAAATTGATAAATATTTATGATACATGGATGTCAGCCAGTCTTGAATTAATGGTTTCATATTTGACTAGACACAATAACCCATATTTAGAACGAAACAAAAACATTAAGAATTATAGAGAGGTAACCATCACGCCAACGAGAAATTATTTTAGTGAAGTATCTTGGAGAAACGTGTTACAGAGTTTCATGTAAATAGTAAAATAGTAAAATAAAACTTTATAGAATACTATATCAAGTGACATTGTAAGGTAACACTTGTTCTCATATAAATGTTTGTTCTCGTGTATATATATATTTATATATGTGTGTGTGTGCGAACGCATTAATATATATATATGTATGTGTATATATATATATATATATATATATATATATATATACAGTATTTTCCGTTGTGTTGTAATCACATAATCACACACAAGAAGAAACTGCTGAATAACAGAATTGAACGAACATTATTCTGCCGTCACAGAACTAAAACCCTTTTTTCCCACTACAAGCCGAATATTACATTAAAGAGGGACATCCCCCAACTATATAAACCTTAATCTAGTTAGAAAAATATAAAAACAATCTCTTCTCAACATATATTAATAACCTTAAATTACCATACTAATAATGAAAAGATATGCTGATGAGAATAGGTACAAATATGCGATAATGAATGTGTCTAAAAACGTCCATAAGTATGTATATATATGTGAAAATGTATATAAATAAGTAAATATATATATATGTTTGATGTGTATAGTTAGATGTAAGTGTATTCATGTATTAAAGTACTTATATATATATATATGTGTGTATATGTATATATGTGTATATATGTATATATATATATATATATATATATATATATGTATATATATATATATATATGTGTATGTATGTATGTGTATATGGATGTGTATGTATGTGTGTACACATGGACTAGAGTATGTATGTATATATGTGTGTGTCTATACGTGTGTATATAAAGATAAGTTGAGTATGAAAATGTATACACATGAGCGCGTATGTATGTACATGAATACATGTGTGTATATATATGTGTATGCATGTGTATATATATGTAAGTATGAATATGTGAATTGTGAGTATATGTATTTTGTAGAGGTGTGCAAATATATTTGTGTGTGAATGCGTGGGTGAAAGGATACGTACACTTGAAAGAAAAATTTAAGTCTGAATGTTAATTAAGTGCAAACACAAAACCAACCACGCATATCTTTACTATCTCTAATCCTTCTATAGACTTAGAAAAATAACCAATAATATATTCTATAAAAAATGTCAAAACAACAGATGGGAATCTAATTACTCACTGCCACCAAGAATTCTCACTGCTATCGAAAAACCACTCCTTCAACTATTCTTCTAACAACTTCACCCCTCTCTCCTAATATTCTCTATAAAAACTAAATAGGTCCTCAGTAATATTATTCTGATGAAATGACAGTAAATAATAACATTGAAATATTGAATGTCTGCATAACTAAAAGTTTGTAGATAGCTGTTTTAGGTTATGTAACTGTTATAGAAACACGTGTCAATAAATTCCTTTCAACTAAACTGTATCCATTCAAATCTTTCTATATATATATATATATATATATATATATATATATATATATATATATATATATAGGAGGTGAGTTTTATTGTAGTACAATAAAGCAATGCAGATATCGGATAAGAAGCACTCTACAGTTTGTAGGACTGGAGTATACATGATATATGAGATCAAAAGATGGTTAAAAGAGTTCCATGTATTTTATTATGCGCATTATTTCAAAAACAAATATCATCATGCAATAACATTTGCGTTTTCGTCAGATAAAATAGGAAGACATGATATGAAGGTTAAAACACACTTGTGAATAGTGAAGTTTTAAATCAACATATGAAAAGTAGTTTTAGATTGATGTGTGATATTGCTAAAAAAAATGTTGATGGAGGGGGGGGAAATGATGAAAAAGAGGAGGAGATGAGAGTAAAAAGTGGAGGGCGAGGAGTATAATAAGGAAGGATGAGATAGGAGGAGAGATGGGAGATAGAGAGAGAGAGATAGCTTTTATAACTGAGAAAAATATATTGTTTTACATAGAGAGTTTGAAAAACCGTTGGAAGATAATATATAAATTAAAAGAATTTGAAAATTAACGAAGAGAAAATAATGTTAAGTTAAGGTTTGTATATTGAAGGGTTTAATAATATGTGCGATGAAAAGAAATTGTTAATATGTATTAAGAATAATATTAATGGGTTTAATAATATGTGCGATGGAAAGAAAATGTTGATATGTATTATTAAAAAAACAATAGTAATGTAAGTAAGGATATATTAGATGAGCATGAAAGGGAGAACAAGATAATGGATTGAGGATGAATAATGTAACGTCAAAAAATGTTTATGTGTATGAAGGATTTTTTCAAGGTGATATAAAGTAAGAATATATTGTACTGTGTAATAATTGTTTCTATGTTAGGCACAATGAGAAAAGGTACAGATTAGGGGTTACAAATTAAAAGAAAAAGGAAAAGAAAAGGAAAAGGAAGAAAGGGAAGTGATAATAGGAGTGATATAGAATGAGTAACTAGTATTATATAATGTATAATAAATAACTTTGAAATAAGTTAGAAGGATGGGTATATCTTTAAAGAAGTATATATATATATATATGTGCCTTTGAGAAAAGGATTTTAAATTGATAAATATTAGATATTAGCTGTATACTTTATGGAATGTTCTGTGGAATTTATGCAAGCAGAGAGAAAACAAGTCAGTGCGTCTATTTATTATAGAATCTAAATTAGATATAATGGTAAATTTTTCATTTTTCAGAGATTGCAAGTCTTGGATAGGGAACAGTTCAAGTATGGAGAAGCAGAAGCAACCTTTTTCCAAGAGATGTTATATTTAATATTTTTGTCTTGCAAGGACCATATGAGTTCTGAGAGTGCCGTGTTGGTTCTTTTAAGTTGGTATTTAAAAGACGAATGATGATTATAAAGACGAGCTTTAAAGGAGGTGGAAGTGGAGCCAAAATAGGTGAAGGAATTGGTGTGAGTTATAACTTTACATTCGTAGATTAAGTTTTTTTCAAGACAATGGTTGTTGAGAGCAAATTTATTTTTAACAGGGCAATTGCAATTGCGATTAGAGAGATTAGCAGTGTTATTAACGAGTGACCTAGTGTTATCTATAGAAGGAATTGGATTGGAGAAGTTATTTACGATAGGAATAATGGTTTCTTGATTTAGAATGGGATTAAGAACATTTAGCGAAGTTGTGTTTGACGTTGTATTTGGGTTTTCAGAAATTAGCCTAGAGTTTACAATGACGTCGGGAGTACTATTACTATTATTATGATATTCAGTGTTGGAAGGAAGATATTTAGTATTTAGTATTTTATTGTTGTGTTTAGAGATAATGTTGGAAATGTTGGAGGAGGTCGAATAGGAAAATGTTATAGTGTGTTTGTTAACTATTTTACTATAGATATGTGAGGGAGGGAAGCATTTATTTAAGGCACTGAATAATAATTTAGGAATATTATTATTAATAGAGATGGAGAAAGGAGCATTATACCAGATTATGTTTTTGTATCTAGGTCTTTTATTAAAGTTATTGGAATGATCATGATTACTTATTCTACTGTGAGATCTTCTAGAATTTGTTTCTTTACTATATTTGATTTTATCAGGATAGCCGGCTTTAGAAAGCGCGTTATTATAGTAATAGAGCTGATACCTCTAACAACTTCGACATCACAATGGGAGCATCCGATTCAGCCCAATTGACAGATTTAATTGGTATCTTTATTTTGAACTCCTTGAGTCGGAAAATTCCTCAACTTCGCGGTGGAATTTATCGTGACGATGGACTCTTTACTATCTTAAATTGCAACCTAGTTAATTTTAATATTATTAAGAACAATATACGTAATCTCTTTAACTAACATGACTTAAAAATTGAATTGATAACAGCATCAAACTAGCTAATTTCTTGGATGTATCTCTTAATCTTGACACTGGCCTATATTACCCTTACCATAAAAACAATGAGAACCTAAATTATGTTAATTTTAAATCTAAATACCCCACTAATATTAAGAATGCTATAGTTAGTAATATTGGAAAAAGAATATCTAACCTATCTTCTAATAAAAACATCTTTGATGCTAACGCCAATTACTATAATAACGCGCTTTCTAAAGCCGGCTATCCTGATAAAATCAAATATAGTAAAGAAACAAATTCTAGAAGATCTTACAGTAGAATACTTAATCATGATCATTCCAATAACTTTAATAAAAGACCTAGATACAAAAACATAATCTGGTATAATGCTCCTTTCTCCATCTCATTAATAATAATATTCCTAAATTATTCTTTAGTGCCTTAAATAAATGCTTCCCTCCCTCACATATCTATAGTAAAATATTTAACAAACACACTATAACATTTTCCTATTCGACCTCCTCCAACATTTCCAACATTATCTCTAAACACAACAATAAAATACTAAATACTAAATATCTTCCTTCCAACACTGAATATCATAATAATAGTAATAGTACTCCCGACGTCATTGTAAACTCTAGGCTAATTTCTGAAAACCCAAATACAACGTCAAACACAACTTCGCTAAATGTTCTTAATCCCATTCTAAAACAAGAAACCATTATTCCTATCGTAAATAACTTCTCCAATCCAATTCCTTCTATAGATAACACTAGGTCACTCGTTAATAACTCTGCTAACCTCTCTAGTCGCAATTGCCCTGTTAAAAATAAATGTGCTCTCAACAACCATTGTCTTGAAAAAAACTTAATCTACGAATGTAAAGTTATAACTCACACCAATTCCTTCACCTATTTTGGCTCCACTTCCACCTCCTTTAAAGCTCGTCTTTATAATCATCATTCGTCTTTTAAATACCAACTTAAAAGAACCAACACGGCACTCTCAGAACTCATATGGTCCTTGCAAGACAAAAATATTAAATATAACATCTCTTGGAAAAAGGTTGCTTCTGCTTCTCCATACTTGAACAGTTCTCTATCCAAGACTTGCAATCTCTGTTTAAATGAAAAATTTACCATTATATCTAATTTAGATTCTATAATAAATAGACGCACTGACTTGTTTTCTCTCTGCTTGCATACATTCCACAGAACATTCCATAAATTATACAGCTAATATCTAATACTTTATCAATTTAAAATCCTTTTCTCAAAGGCACATATATATATATATATATATATATATATACTTCTTTAAAAATATACCCATCCTTCTAACTTATTTCAAAGTTATTTATTATACATTATATAATACTAGTTACTCATTCTATATCACTCCTATTTATCACTTCCCTTTCTTCCTTTTCCTTTTCTTTTCCTTTTTCTTTTAATTTCTAACCCCTTACCTGTATTTTTTCTCATTGTGCCTAACATAGAAACAATTATTACACAGTACAATATATTCTTACTTTATATCACCTTGAACAAATCCTTCGTAAACGTAAACATTTTTTGAAGTTAGATTATTCATCCTCAATTCATTATCTTTTTCTCCCTTCATGATCATCTAATATATCCTTACTTACATTACTATTGTTTTTTTAATAATACATATCAACATTTTCTTTCCATCGCACATATTATTAAACCCTTAAATATTATTCTTAATACATATTAACATTTTCTTTCCATCGCACATATTATTAAACACTTAAATATTATTCTTAATACATATTAACAATTTATTTTCATCGCACATATTATTAAACCCTTCAATATACAAACCTTAACATAACATTATTTTCTCTTCGTTAATTTTCAAATTCTTTTAATTTATATATTATCTTCCAACGGTTTTTCAACCTCTCTATGTAAAACAATATATTTTTCTCAGTTATAAAAGCTATCTCTCTCTCTCTATCATCCATCTCTCCTCCTATCTCATCCTTCCTCATTATACTCCTCCCTTCCACTTTTTACTCTCATCTCCTCCTCTTTTTCATATCCTCCCCATCAAACATTTTTTTCCCAATATCACACATCAATCTAAAACTACTTTTCGTATGTCGATTTAAAACTGCACTATTCACAATTGTTTTTTAACCTTCATATCATGTCTTCCTATTTTATCTGATGAAAACACAAATGTTATTGCATGATGATATTTCTTTTTGAAATGCGCATAATAAAATACATGGAACACTTTTAACCATCTTTTGATCTCATATATTATATATATATATATATATATATATATATATATATATACACACATCTATATATATATATATATATACATATACACACATATATATATATATACATACACATATACACACATATATATATACACATACACATATACACACACACATATATATATATATACACATATTTATATATATTATATCTACACACATATGTGTGTGTATGTGTGCATAGTTATATATATATATATATATATATATATATATATATATACGTATATACGTGTGTTTGTGGCTGTGTGTCTGTATGTGTGTATGTTTCTATACTTATGAGAGTGCGTTTCTATATATAATATATACGCATATATGTATATATTTTTTTGTCTTATAAAACATGCAAGACTTTTGCTACCAAATTGCCAAAATCCGCCCTTGGGCTATGATTATTATTTTATGTATATTTTAATGTTAGATTTTCCATATTTATGTTAAAAGCTTCCTACATAATTTTATAATAAAATATTAGCTATAAGATATGTTTTAACATCCAGGTTACCAACGTTTCGGATATAGGAACAAGGCCAACAAATTGTTTTGAGAAATGGCGAGTGAATCGACCTTAGTGTGTGAACCCATAACAATAAAAAAAAAGCCAAATAATCCTCGGGAGGATTTGAACACATTAAAGTAAAGGGCCATAACTACATGCCGCAAAGCATGTTGTCCCATGTCCTACTAATACTGAGACTCTAATGTCCTACCCAAGTTTAATAATTGTTCCTACTTTTGGCACAAGGCCAGAATTTATCCCAGTGCATTACTGGTAATTTATTTTATCGACCCTGTAAGGATGAAAGGCAAAATTAACCTCGGCGGGATTTGAACTTATATCGTAAAGGGACGTAACCCTATGCTGCAAAGCATGGCGTCAGATCCTCTACAGATAGTGCCAATCCATATGGTCTCTGATTAAAGGACAAGACACTCAATTTTAAGGGGAAGGGTAAGTTTTATTATATCAACCCTAGTAATTTACTGGAGCTTTATTTTATTGATTTCTGAATGATGAAAGGCAAAGTTACATTCATTATGCGGAATTCGAACTCAGAATTTTTGGAGCTAAATCATATGTTTCAAGAGGTTTTACCCGGTGCTATAGCGATTGAGCCACTCACCTACCCTGACAGCTTCATAACAATTGTTTCTATATTTGACACAAGGCCAACAATTTTTATGGACAGTGAAAGTCGTATAAATTGACTTCAGTACATTACTGGTATATTATTTTATCGACCCCGAAATGATCAAATACAAAGCTAAACCTCGCGGGATTTCAGCTCACTAAGTCCATCATAATATAATAAAGGAGGAATGCGGGATTGTGTCCTGAATATTTTTTTTTTATCCCGTTAGTAAAATAAGTTGGATTACTTTGAATAAATAATTGTTTCTACGTTAGGCACAAGGCCAGCAATTACCCAGTGTATTACTGGTACTTCATTTTATCGACCCCGTAAGGATGAAAGGCAAATGCTTATATTAAGATTCACTTCTTTTAAAATTTTCAAATGTCAACACTTCCGGTTATTATATAACGGACGCTATATTACATCGCTTATATAAACCTTCATATATTTGCATTGTTATCTCTTAACGTTTATATTTGTGTCGCTAATTTTCTCCCTTTTCATTTTTATTACATTTCCTCGTAATTCAGTATATATACAATATCGTCTTTTTTAAATGTATCATGGATTACTTTACTGATTACAGAAGACACTGTAACACAGTCTCTCTTCAATTTCTGTGTGTATTGTCAATTGCGATTTTATTTGATGTATCATATTTACATGCATATATAATTGGGTGGTTTTTCTGCTAGTGATAATAATGGTTTCTGATTTAGGCACAAGGCCAACAATTTGGGGAGTGGATAGTCGAGTAGATCGACATCAATGCGTTACTGGTATTTCATGTTATCGATCCCCTAGCGTCGAAAGACAAAGCTAACGTAGTTGGGATTTGAACTCGCGGATATCATCAAAATAAAGATGTTATTTATCTCATGAAATCTCTGTAAGTTCTTTATACATTTCAAAATATTTGGCAACATTAGATTTTATTAGAAATGTTGTAACAAGGTGTTTGAAAATGTGGATAGTTTTTGTTGTTTTCGTTGCTGTTGTTTATATTGTTTTTTATTTGGCACGGTGTTTAAAGAGAAGCTAACGAAGATAGCAATAAGATGAGTATCACTCGAAGACGAAGATTTGGACGGCGAAAGAAAGATGAATTGTAAATTGATTATAGTATAAAATAATAGGGTGCTAATTCTAAGGAGATACATAGAATGCTATGTCGGCGTTAAGAAGGCTGCCTTTTCTCTTTTGTGTATAATCCTGCTGGTTTATTTGACCTTTTTGTGGCTTCTTGACCTGTTAGACTTAGCAGTTAAATAAACAATCAATAGTAAATAATTGTTTGATCATTTGGCTCGAGGCCAGCAATTTAAAGGGAATGGGAAATTCGATTAAATTAACCCCGTGGCAGCAATGGTAATTTATTTTATCGACTCAGTAAGTAAAAAAGGCAATAATTATATCGGTGGAGTTTGAACTCAGAACATAAATGGGTACACTATAAAGCATGATGCCGAAATAGTAAATAATGATTTGTACTATAGGCAGAAGGCGAGCAATTTTGGGGGAGGGGAAGTCGATTAAATCGACCCCAGTTCATTACTGGTGCTTTTTTATCTACCACGCAAGGATGAAAGGCAAGCCTAACCTCAGCCGGATTTAAAATCAGCACGTAAAGGAACGCATCTCTATGCTACACAGCATGCTGTCCGGTGCCCTACCGATACTACCAATCCACCACCCTTCCGAAATAATAAATAGTAGTGTTCTTATTCGATGTAAAGAAGGGGCATGGTTTATGGGTTACGGTACTCGGTTCACGATTGTAAAGTCAAGAGTTTCCAGCGGCGCGTTGTGTCCTTGAGCAAGTCACTTTATTTCATGTTGATCCAGTCAACTCATCTGGTGAAAGTATGTTGCACCTGTAATCTGAAGAGCCAACATAATCACATTTTGTTTCACACTAAATCTCCCTGAGAAATATATCAAGGGTACGTAAGATGATCGAATGCTCAGCCACTTGCATGTTAATTCCACAAGCTGGCTATTCTATTGATTGTGTGCAGTGGAAGACTCATCGTCGTAACGGATGGGGTGTCAGGGGTATTTTTTTTTCTACTTCGATGAAGTACACATTGCCATTACTCTATGTCTAAGAGATATCGCCTTTGTATCTCATGTTTATATAGCCGTCCTCTTTCACTTGACCTCGACATGGCTTCTCGACCTGCTAGTATTAACAGCCAAGTAAACATTCAATAATAAATAATACACAAATGATTAACCAAGTAAAAACAACATTAGCAACCAACTGGCAATAATTTTGCCACAATACGAATGCCAGCAGGAGGAAACACTAAATTTCTATTATTGATGCATTGTATAATGACTGTTTTCCAAAGTTAGTGGCATCACTCCAACAACCAAGTTTCACTGCACTATCATTGAATATATGCCAAGGTGGAGGGAAAGGGTTCTAGAAGGCGGGAAAAATTGCTGGAAATGACAACTGGTTTTCCCTTAAATCTTATATTACTATACTATAGGGTCAATGTGGTAAACTAATTTTATTCACACCGGGCATTTATGTTCAGGTTCAGTCCCACAGCGGGGAACATCGAGTTGATGCCTTCTACTTTATGTTCTGCTTGAACAATGAACTGTAAGTAGATATTAAAGAGATGGTAAGTGTGAAGAAGCCCGTGTCGTATATATATATATATATATATATATATATATATATATATATATATATATATATATGTGTGTAGGATACAATAAATCGTTAAAGCTAATCCGATAAAAGTCTGTGTAAACTATTTATCATGGACAGTTTAAGCGTATATATATATATATATATATATATGTAGATGTGTGTGTATAAAAAAAAATATATATATATATATATATATATATATGCGTGAGTGTGTAGGTATATGTGAATATATATATATATATATATATATATATATATATATATATATATATATATATGCGCGTGTGTGTAGGTATATGTGAATATATATATATGTATATATATATATATATATATATATATATATATATATATATATATATATATATATATATATATATATATATAAGGAAAAAAGATGAAATCGAAAATGCAACTGGAGTTTTTCTTTATAAAAAAATATATTTATTTGGTTCCTTTACCGGTTTCGAAGTTCTTGTGCTTTTCAAAAGTAGAATTGAGATGGAGTGTTTGTGGTTTTTCTCAAAGCTTTCTTGCCACCCACGAATCTGAGAAAGTTCTCCAGGAATCTTTAAAAGATCTCTCCACCGAAGTTAAAGAAATTGTTAGATCTACAAATCCAAATTGTAAAATTATAATGTTATAAAATTAAATTTAATTGTTTAGACCTAGAAGTGATGTCATTATTTTCCTTTTTTTAAATATACTAGCAGCAGGACCCGGCGTTTCACGGGGTAGGAAACGTGAAATAGCAACACGAATATGCAAAGTTGAGGATTGTAGCTGTGTACGTTTTGAATTCCCTTATTCTCAGGGAATGATTGTTCATCTACTGGAAACGTAAAACACCAGCAGGCCCGAATCGTGAAACATCTGCATGCATGTGCAAAATCTGAAGAAAATCAGCTGGATACTCTTTAAGCGTACTAAATCTTAAAGTATGATTTTTCTTACATTTGGAGAAAATCGGTTAGGTACTTTTCGAGTTTCATAGATTCGCACCCAGTCATCCGGACAGGCGTCATCAGTTATGTTTATGTGGGACAAAAGGGGTCACCGCGGAATTAGCGCAACCGCTGTTCGGCGTGCTTGCGCAGGGCGTTCATACTGCGGTGCCGGTGCACCAAAAGAGCTCTGAGTAGAACTAGCACAGACGTGAATTTTGCGGTGTCTATAACACGACAACGTACACAGGGCCCGGATTTGCACGTGGCGAAAGCGCGAAGCGTCAACAAGATGCCGACAAATATATGAAGGTCCTCCTCATTTCCTCAAACTCCCGAAAATGGTCCTGCTTAAATGTATGTAAGTGTTGTGTCCTCTGTTAAATAAACCACATGTTTAACGAAATATTATACGCTATTTACGATGTTTAAGTAGCGTTTATATTGAAAATGAAAATTGCATTTAATGTCCAATGCTAATACATACATTTTCTAGAAACCATTAATGGAATCGGTAATTTATTTTGTCCCCGTCAATGCGACAGGAATAACTAATCCGTGATGCATATATCGAGGACATCGGCTGGAATATCTTTAAGATACGCTCCCCAAAAGCCAAAAAAATGCCTTTAAAAATGTGGTTTTTCGCCTAATGAGGGCCCTATGGCAGAACAATCTAAAACATTTTAGCCCATTACACTTCCAGAAATATAAGTAACGCATATGTAAAGTTTGAAAAGGATCCCGAGTTTTAGGGATTTACATAGACAGACATCCACTGTTTTATATATATAGAGATAAGCGTATACGCATATATATATATATATATATATATATATACTGGCTCATTAATATATCTATATACGTAATCGTTATTTAAATATTTCTAACAATAAATACTTCATAAGCTTTACATACTGAATATGTTGACATTGATTATCTTCGTTAAAGTTTACATTTAGGAAAATATTCAACAGTGTAAACCTTCCTTTCCGCTGGCCAGCTAAATCCTTTAAATGTTATTCTCATAAAATTAAGAAGTTTAGACATGTTAACACACTTATAGAATTTATAAAACTAATAAATATAAATAACCAGCAATTTTTAAGATAACCTAAAATCGTGATACTTCACCCTAAAATAGCATAAATTAAATATTTTCAAACTTCGTTTAACTTTCGGAAAAATTCTCCCTCTGCATATATTACCCCCCCCCCCCCCCCCTTATATTTCCCTCTCTATAAATCCTATTTCAGGGGCTCTATATATAACCGTATATTCATATATATATAATTATATATATATATATATAAAACCGTATATTCATATATATATATATATAAATATATATATAGAGATTACAATAATCAAAGTTCAGTTTAAATCATTTATTTGCTTACAATTGTTTCCTCCAAACCGAGGTTTGGATTCTTCGGAGTAACTATTTAGTGATCTATACATAACCATAAATAGTATCCTTAATACTTATAGATATAGATATATATATATGACCGTATATTCATATATATGACCGTATATTCATATATATATATATAAATAACCGTATATTATATATATGTATATATAAATATATATATGTAAGTATGTATGTATACATACATAAATATATGTATACAGACGTACAGTAGCATGCATATATATATATATATATATATATATATATATATATATATATATATATATATACACATATATACATACAGGCACACATATATATATGCACGTATCAGTTTACCGAACATTTATTATAATGTTCGCTTTGTTCGTTTGTAAACGTACGAACAGCCTGATTTACGCCGTACAGTGTTTAGGCGACCACGTCACCTTTTTTGTTCAACACTGACACAGGAACGATGTACTAGTTTCAAGCTTGTTAGCTATCGTCAGCACCGTATACCTTTCTGCCAGATGGTTGAATGTCCGAAAGTATATACTTTCCTTATGAAAATTATCGGCTGAGCAGCCTAATTTGCATATCGAGTGAGTTCAGTCGGCCAGACGCACCGAAAACGATAAATGGAATAGAATGAAACGAAATTTCATTTGTCACTCTTAGTACGGCACTTACTTAAATGTAATTATGTATGTATACGGACATACATATATGTATACAGACGTACAGTAGCATGCATATATATATATATATATATATATATATATATATATATATATATATATATATATATACATATATACATACAGGCACACATATATATGCACGTATCAGTTTACCGAACATTTATTATAATGTTCGCTTTGTTCTTTTGTAAACATCTGGCAGAAAGGTATACGGTGCTGACGATAGCTAACAAGCTTGAAACTAGTACATCGTTCCTATGTCAGTGCTGCACAAAAAAAGGTGACGTGGTCGCCTAAACACTGTACGGCGTAAATCAGGCTGTTCGTTTGTTTACAAACGAACAAAGCGAACATTATAATAAATGTTCGGTAAACTGATACGTGCATATATATATGTGTGCCTGTATGTATGTATGTATTGAACATTGAAATATTGAATGTCTGCATAACTAATACTTTATAGATAGAAGCTGTTTTCAGGTTATGTAACTGTTATAGAAACACGTGTCAATAAATTCCTTTTAACTAAACTGTATTCATTAAAATCCTTCTATATATATATATATATATATATATATATATATATATATATATATATATATATATATATATATATATATATATGCATGCTACTGTACGTCTGTATACATATATGTATGTATGTATACATACATACTTACATTTAAGTAAGTGCCGTACTAAGAGTGAGAAATGAAATTTCG